>PVIW01000980.1:0-359467 GCA_004026585.1 Noctilio leporinus
CTTTTTTTTGTCTGGGAAGCTCCTTATTTCTCCTTCTATCTTGAATGAGAGCCTTGCTGGGTAGAGTATTCTTGGTTGCAGGCCTTTGTTTACCATGACTTGAAATACTTTTTGCCATTCCCTTCTGGCTTGAATTGTTTCTGTTGAATAATCATTTGATAGCCTTATTGGAGCCCCTTTGTATGTTATTTGTCTTTTTCTCTCGATGCTTTTAGGATTCTCTCTTTGTCTTTGAAATTAGCCATTTTAATAATAATGTGCCTTGGTGTTGGTCTGTTTGGGGTGATCCTCATTGGGACCCGCTGTGCTTCCTGAACTGGATTCATGTTTTCACTCATCATGTTAGGGAAATGTTCTATCATGACTTTTTGGAACAGGTTTTCCATTCCTTGTTTCTCTTCTCCTTCTGGTATCCCTATGATACGGATGTTGTTACGTTTCATGTTGTCCTGCAGCTCTCTTAACCCCTCTTCAGTCTTGTTCAGCCTTTTTTGATTCTCTTGTATTGTCTTGGAGTATTTGTCTACATTATCCTCCAACTCGCTGATTGGTCCTCTGCTTCCTCTAGCCTACTGTTGATTCCTTCTACTGTATTCTTCAATTCAGAAATTGTATTCTTCATTTCCTGCTGGCACTTATTGATAGTTTCCATGTCCTTTTTCATGCTGTTGTAGTTCTCAGTAAGTTCCTTGTAACTTCCCTGGAGTTCTTTGTAGTTCTCCTGGAGTTGTTTACGGTTTTCTTTGATGTGGCTGAGCTCACTGAGCTTCTCTATCATCATGCTTTTGAATTCCTTATCTGATATTCCAGGTGTCTCTCTTTCATTTTGTATTCTTTCTGGGGATTCTTCCTTTCCTTTTGGTGATGGACTGATTCTTTTTTCCCCCATTTTGGGTGTCTGTTCTTGCTTGCTCTTTATTTATTTATTTATTTTTGTTCTTTCCTTGGGTTACCCTGCTTTGCTGTCTTGCCTTAGTTGAGCACCCTTCTGTGATAGGAGATTTGTAGAGTTCAGTGTTGCCGTCTCCCAGATTTTCTCCACTTGCTGTTCTTGGTGTGTCCTTTATTTGGGCTGTCTGGTTGTATTCTGGGCCTGTGGGCTACTGTCCTGCTGGCCTCCTCTGCCTCTGGGCTGTGCTCCCCTGTGTCCAGATGCTGCCCGTTCAAATTCCTAGGGTCCTGAAGACATCTCACGCTCCCTATCTTGTCCTCTAGCTGCTTTGGTACTCGAGAATACCATCAGCACTGCTCTCTACTCTGTCACCATCTTCCCGATCCCGTAATCTGACATTGCTTTTAACCACTATAATAAGTCAAAATCAGAAATATGTAATATTATTTAAAAATGGATTAAGTTTTATATTCTAAGGAAAGATTCATATGAAATAATTGGTAGTCAGAATGTCTAAATGTAATATATTAGTTGTCAGTTTAAAATTTAGTGATCATTGAAATTTTCAGAAGAACTTTATAATTTGAACAGAAAAAATTATCTCATATGCTATAAACACACTTAACAGTTCCATGTTCAGAAACTCCTTTGAAGATGCCACACTGGCACTGATGAGAACATAATTTTTTTAAAAAACACCCAAATTTTAGCCCTGGCTGGTGGCACAGTGGATAAGGCACTAGCCTGTGAACCCAAAGGTTGCTGGTTTGATTCCCAGTCAGGGCAACATAACCAGGTTGCAAGCCAGGTCTCCAGCCAGGTCTGTAGCTGGAGGCAGGTGAAAGGCAACCATGCATTGAAAAAATAAATAAATAAAAATAAAAAACACCCAAATTTTCCTACTTGCAAATCGCATTTGTTCTAGGTTTTCCAGAGCCAACACATTTTATATTGTTTTATATTAAAATACCTGTTCTGAGCCCTGGCTGGTAGCACAGTGGTTAAGGCGCCAGCCTGCGAACCCAAAGGTCTCAGGTTCGATTCCCCAGCCAGGGCACATAACAAGGTTGCAAACCAGGTCTCCAGTCAGGTCTGTAGCTGGAGGCAGGTGAAACGCAACCATACACTGATGTCTCTCTCCCTCTCTGCCTCTCTCCCTTCCCCTCTTTCTAAAAAATAATGAAATAAAATCTTTAAAAAAAAAAAAAAACCTGTTCTGATTTTCAGATGCTAGTTATCTCTTGAAGCTATATTTTAATATACTTTTAAACATTTCTCTTTTGCACACTGATGTTATTGATTCCCTAGTCTACCACATGATAATAAGACTTCTGGAATTATTGTTCAATAGTAAAAGACTGATCACATTCTATGACTTTGCTATTGGTGACTCTATCTTGGTTTTGTATATTAATTATAGCTCACTAATAATAGAAATGCAAGTTTATCTTTTGATTAATTTCAAAGTTGTAGACAAGGTTGTACTTGATCCATATTTCGGTTATTTATTTAGATTAGAACTTGAGACCTAAGTATATGCTTGATTTAATTTTTCTGCTTTTATCAATAATTAGGTCATAAAGGTGGTATGTTCTCATGACAGCAAAAGCCATTCATTGTTCTCGTATGTACAGAAGAAGGTATAGAACCTAGGGCTAAGTATAACGGCCTGGAGCTTTATCTTAACTGTCCAAGTTATATGTATATATATATGTGCATTGGCATTGCTATTATTAGCATTAGCAGAGGAAACATTATTTTCATAAATTATTATAATAATTGCATACCAAACCACTGAACTAGGCACTTCACATAAAATATCTTATTGATCATGAAAAACAGCATGGAGAGTTGAAATTATTTACTCTTCACACCTAAAAAAAACATTGAAGTTCCTAGAGAATAAATATTTTACCTAAACTCAGTAAATACAGAGTCATGGTCAGATTCCAGTGCCTTTGTCCTTTTGCTTCATAATAATTTACTTCTGCAAGTTTCCAGAAAACTGCCTTGAGGATTGTCTGGTGACACTTTTGGCCTACCAGGTAGAAAAATAACCCAGAGGACAGGAAGCACATGCCATTATTTAATTCAAGATCTAACGCTGAGTTTAAAAATAGGTAATATATAACTATGTAAGTAAATCTATGCTATGCTTTAATTCACTTTGTTGGCAATAAGGAATAAGTCAGACTTTATTCTGAAAATGTACTCAGATAAAATATCTCACTGAATATCTAAGATCAGCTCATTTGTATCAATGTTTATGGAACTTTGGGACCTCAACGCTTTTTTGGTAAGCAGCAAAACCTATGTTTATATAGGCTATAGCTACTTGAAGACTTTAGGTTTATGTACAAAGTTGAATTTAAACTGCTGATGGGATTTGATGGGTCTCTAGCCACTAGGAAATAGGATAAGCTATTAAAAAGTGTAACAAAACACTAATGTTTAACTTTAAAATGAAATGTAAACCTACTTATACATACACATTCAATATGCAATAAATATATTTTCATAAAGGCACTCAGACTATGTATTTTTAACTCAAAACTTCTAATATCTTAATCAAACTAAGGAAGGAATTCAAATTTATAACTGACTGCTTTAAATTACAGTAGAACACTAAACCATACAGTTTGGTATTTTATATTTGTATTTAAAGATATGAGCATTTGCTTTGTGCCAGGCACTATGGAAGGCACTTTACACTTATTACCTCATTTGATCTTCAGATGATGTAGTTATATATATTTTTTACAACAGAGGAAATAGAGACTTAGAGGTTAAGTAATTAATCTAAGGTCACACAATTCTTGAGTCGAAGAGCCCATAATCAACTTTAGGCTGCCTGACTTTGACTTTTAAATTCTGAATCCTAATTCTTTATCAACTTTCTCTAACCATACTTCTTTAGTCAATACTGGAAGGAACTTTTGAGATAACCATATCGAGTCCAATCCAAGCCATTTATTTAGCAGCTATTTATGTAATAACATAATTGACTTCATTTCACGATCAGAAAATATTACTTGCTGTTTAAAATTTTTAAAGACTATGTAGCATATGTAGTTTCTCCCAATTTCCTTTCTGCTTTAACTGTTATGTGACTATGTGGGAGATAGGAGAGCAGTTCCCATATTCCTCTCTTGAATGAAGTTGTGTATCTTATATAAGGTGAATTTTAATTAATGGAAAAGAAAAACTTACTAAATAACATACATAACATTAATGTGAAATAGTTATTTCAGAAATCAAAATGAAAATAATGTAAATATTACATATATCAATAGATCCCTAAAGTAAAACCTGTTTTAAAAATCAGTTCCAATGTGTAAACTCACCTGTTGTTTCATAATTTTTATCTGTTCTTTTTGCTTTCGCTTCTCCTCAGCAGCCATTATTGCTATGATGAAAAAACCAAAGCACAGATATCATGAGAAGAGGAATGAAGAAGAGAAGCCCTTTGTAATTTCCCTGTTATTTATTCTTCAAGTCTCTGTCATCATTTAAATCACCTACCTTGTTGCTTTTTAGCTTCTTTGGCAACCCGAGCCTGTTCCTGCTTTTGGAGTTTTCTCAAAAGCTTTATTTGTGCTGCTTGCCTGGCTATTTCTGAAAAACACAAAATTTCAAAGAATATAATGAACAATTTTATATAACTGCCAATTTACAAACAACCTAAAAAGTCTGTAAAACTGAAAGCATCATGAAGGACACAATTTTCAAAAAAACTGCCTAAGGTTAGATAACAAGTAGAATTGTGTAGCAGAAAATGTCATGTTCATTTTCTCTACAAATTACCAGTCTATTTCATTAAATATTATCCCATACAGTGAATTACACAAAAATGATGCTTCTTTTAGACAATAAGCTAAGCACCTATGTATTTTCACGTTTCATGTAACCACTACTTAGTAAGAAAGTACCTGCTAATGTAAAAAAAACGTGAGTTAGCTGTTCAGTCTTAAAAAGAAAATGGCCCTGGATAGTATGGCTAGGTTGCAGCACTGCCTTATACACCAAAAAAACTGCAGGTTCAATTCCTAGTCAGGGCATGTGCCTAGGTTTCAGGTTCAATCCCCAGTTGGGGCACATATTAGAGGCATCAGACTGATGTTTCTTTTTCTCTCTCGCTCATCCTCTTTCTTTAAAAAATGTATAAAAAAGGAAAGGAATCCAAAATAATACAAATATAAAGCTACCCCAAACTTAGTATTTCAGTCAACTATATTAACAGTGAAGTTTCTAAAGCCAGTAAAGTTTTCATTTATGAAGGAGAGGGACTAAATCTCCTAAATCAAAAGAGCAAAGCAGAGGACACCTTAGTTCTCATAATTTTTAAGAACAAATATATGACTGGAATAAACCAATATAATTAATAATCTCAGTTCCTCAATGCTTCCCCTATCCATGTCATTTGCAATGGGATTTTGTAGTTTCTCTCATCAAGACATTGAATATATTGTCTTGCCTCTTAATCCTGCGTTCAGCCATGTGATCCTCTTTGGCCAACAGGATATTAGCAATTGTGATGAAAGACAAGTCTGAAAAGTGAACTTGTGCTTTTTCTACTTTTACTCCTGGTGCCTTGCCCCTTACTATGAGGATACATTTGGGCTGCTGAGGGTTCAGATAGGTGGAGCCAGCTGACTCCCCACAAGTGAACAAGAACAGCCAAGATCATGAGTGCTGCCTAACTTACCCCCAGCTGATTCCATCTGCACCAGCAATCAGTGCTTAGTGTTGTACACCATTGAGGCTTTGTGGTTGGTTGTTTCCCAGCATTATTGTGGCAGTAAGTAACATACAAAAAACACATAATGTCATGCTTTCTTTACTAGCAAAATTGGTTGGAATACTTCCAACCACAAAAGTGGTGTATCATTATACCACTCATATCATTTTAGAAAATACCACTTTAGGTTACACATTGTTTTAAATTATACAGCAGGTGAAGTTTTAAGAGACATTATATTCATTGATAATGAATATGATCAGGTTAATACCTGAATTATTTGAGCTCTATTAATAATTTCCACTATTTATTAAATGTTGTATAAAATTTATATAATCTTTTCAGTGGATTAATGGGTCAAAAAACTGTGGTACATTTACACAATGAAGTTCTATACAGCAGAAAGAAAGAGAGTATGCCTACCATTTGCGATAGCCTGGACAGAACTGGAGGGCATCATGCTTACTGAAATAAGCCAGGCAGCAAAAATTAAATACTACGTGTTCTCCCTTAATACAGGAGACTAATGAACAAACAAACAAGAAAACAAAACAGAACCAGAGACATGAATACAATGAACAGACTTTCAGCATGTGGGGCTGGAGGTGGGATGGGGGAGGCAAAGAAGGGGAGCAGTTTAGTCAAGGAACTAGTTTGGATGACCCATGGTCATGGACAACATGTGGGATTGACTGTCGGGGCGGGGCACATTTGGGAGGGTGGAGAAGGGGAGAACAGACGAGGAAAAATGAAATGAATATAACAATAAAAAAAATTTTAAACCCACATAATCTTGTTTAATCTTCATAACAACATTAAAAGATAGGCAACATTAAGTCCAGCTTACAAAATAAGTAACAAAAACCCAAGGAAGCTAAACAGCAGAGCCAATATATAAAGCCAGATTTTTCTGACTACATAGCCTCTGTGATACTACTTCTAAAAACCCTTAAGAAAATTTGAGACTTATTGTCAAGATGCAGGCATAAGTAGACATGTTTTATCTCCTCACACAACCACAAGAAGAATTACAACTAACCTCAAAACAAAAAACACCCAGAACTTCCAGAAAATCAAACTATATAGAAATCTAACAACAAAGGATTTAAAGCAACTACATTCATCCAAATGATGAAAGAAAACTTCCCTAGTTTGACAAAAGAAATAGACATACAAGCCCAGGAAGCACAGAGCCCCAAAACTTGGACTCAAAGAGGACCACACCAAGACACATTATAATTAAAATGCCAATTGTTAAAAATAAAGAGAGAATATTAAAAGAAGCAAGAGAAAAGAAAAGAGTTACCTACAAAGGAGTTCCCATAAAACTATCAGTTGATTTCTCAAAAGAAATGATGCAGTTAAGAAGACTGGCAATAAGTATTCAAAGTGATGAAAAGCAAGGACCTACAATCAAGATTACTCTATCCAGCACAGCTGTCATTTAGACTGGAAGGGCAGATAAAGTGCTTCCCAGATAAGTCAATGAAATTCATCATCACCAAGCCTTTTACTACATGAAATGTTAAAGAGACTTATTTAAGAAAAAGATCAAAGCTATGAACATTAAAATGACAACAAATTCACCACTATCAACTAAATCTAAAGAAATAAAAATAAAAACAAACTAAGCAAACAACTAGGATAGGAACAGAATCATAGACATGGAGATCATTTGGAGGGTTATCAGTGGGGAAGGGAAAAAGGAAGGGGGAGAATGGGGGAAAAGGTGCAAGAATTGGGAAGCATAATTGGTAGGTAAAAAATAGGGTGATGTTAACAATAATACAGGAAGCTAAAAAACAAATCCCATTTACCATAGCAGCAAGAAAAATAAAGTACTTAGGAATAAACTTAACCAATGAGGTAAAAGACCTGTATTCAGAAAACTACAGAACACTGAAGAAGAAATTAAAGAAGATACAAATAAATGGAAGTACATACCATGTTCATGGATGGGAAGAATTAACATCATTAAAATGTCCATATTACTCAAAGCAATCTATAGACTCAATGCAATCCCAATTAAAATACCAATGACATATTTCACAGATAGAAAAACTACTTCAAAAGTTTATACAGAGCCAAAAACACCCACCAATAGCCACTGCAATCTTGAGAAAGAAGAATAAGCTAGGAGGAATCACAATACTGGACATCAAACTATACTACTCTAATCAAGGCTACTCTAATCAAAACAGTCTGGTACTGGTATAAAAATAGACATATAGATCAATGGAACAGAATAGAGAGCCCAGAAATAAACTCAGGACTCTATGGTTAACTAATATTTGACAAAGGGGGAAGGAATATAAAATGGAGTAAAAATAGTCTCTTCAGTAAGTGGTGCTGGGAGAACTGAACAGTAACATGCAAAAAGATAGAACTAGACCACCAACTTACACCTTACACCAGAATAAACTCAAGATGGATAAAGGACTAAAACATAAGTGGTGCCACCAAAAAGGTCCTGGAGAAAATTATAGGTAGTAAAATTTTAGATATCCTATGCAGAAATATGTTTACTGATACTTCTCCAAGGGCAAAGGAAATAAAAGAACAAATAAACAAATGGGACTATATCAAACTGAAAAGGTTCTGTTTAGCTAAAGAAAATACCAGCAAAGTTCAAAGGGAACCAACTGTATGGGAAAACATATTTGCCAATGATACCTCAGACAAGGGTTTGATCTCCAAAATACATAAAGAACTCATGCAACTCAACACCAGGGAGACAGAGAACCCAATTAAAAACTGGGCAAAGGACCTGAACAGACAACTCACTGAGGGAGATGTACAAAGGGCCTAAAGGCATATGAAAGAATGTTCAACATCACTAGCCACCAGAGAGATGCAAATTAAAACCACAATAAGATACCATCACCCCTGTCAGAATGGCAATCATCAACACATCAACAAACAACAAATGTTGACGAGGATGTGGAGGAAAGGGAACCCTGGTGCACTGTTGGTGGGAATGCAGACTGGTGCAGCCACTATGGAAAACAGTATGGAGTTTCCTTAAAAAACTAAAAATTGAACTGCTTTTTGATTCAGCAATTTCACTACTAGGACTATACCTGAAGAACCCTGAAACACCAATTCATAAGAACCTATGTACCCCTCTGTTCATAGCAGTGCTATTTACAATAGTCAAGTGCTGAAAACAGCCTAAATGCCCATCAGTGGATGATTGAATCAAAAAACTTTGGTACATTTACACAATGGAATACTACACAGCAGAAAGAAAGAAGGAACTTGTACCCTTTGCAACAACATGGATGGAACTGGAGAGTATTATGCTTAGTGAAATAAGCTAGTCAGTGAAAGACAAATAATTTATCATCTCACCCATTACAGGATAATAGTGAACAAAACAAACAAACATGCAAAATAGAAGCAGATACATGAACACAACGAACAGACCTTCAGTGGGCAGGGGGGAGTGGGGAGGAGGAGGCAAAGAAGGGGAGCAGTTTGGTTAAGGAACTAGTATGTTAAAACCATGGATAACAAGTGGGATTGACTTTGGAGGGAGTAAGTGGGTCGGGAAAGGGACAGAGGTAAGGAAAAAGGGGATGGATGTAATAAAACAAGAATAAAATTAAAAAAAAAAAAAGAAAAGAATAGTACAGGAAAGGGTGAAGCCAAAGAACTTACGTGCCTGACCCATGGATATGAACTAAGAGGAGAGATTGCTGGAAGGAAGAGGGGTACTGGGTACAGGGGAACAAAGGGGGAAAAATTAGGGTAACCATTTTAGTATAACCAATAAAATATACTTCAAAAAAGAAAATTCAGACAGTTTACGATTTTAGATAAGAACTGAACTCTTTATAAAAGCTGAGGTGAAACTGATTACTTTCATTGCTTTTTTATCATTAAGACTTAAAAGAAAGGGAAGGGGAATGTATTAAGGTCTACTGTTAGTTAGCAAGCTGGAAGTGTTAAAGAAATATGAAAAGGAAACTGATGCTAAAGAATATCTCCAATCTAATAATTATTATTAGAGGACTAAACACATCATCAAAAATGTCTAAGTTACATAGAAAAGATCTCCATTCACTAAATACCTTGGAAAATAAAAATCTATAAAATGACCCAGAATCAGCAACTTCTAATAATAATACACATAAGGGATACTCTTCTCATCTATGATATTACCAGGTAAATATTTAACATTTAAGAATTGAAAGATTTCACAGAATTTGGCTATAAAGACCTAACTGTCTTAAAATGCGTCAGATGTGTTAAGCACGTTAATAAAATGTGACAATGAAACAATCTTTTGCTCCAAGCTAATGTGATGCTCTCATCAGAAGTTTGGGTTCAAGGGCCCATCAGTGGATGAATGGATCAAAAAACCTCGGTACATTTACATAATGGAATACTACACAACAGAAAGAAAGAACTCCTACTCTTTGCAACAACATGGATAGAACCAGAAAGTACTATGTTTAGTGAAAAAAGCCAGTCAGTTAAAGACAAATACCATATGATCTCACCCATTACAGGACACTAACGAAGAAAACAAACAAACAAGAAAAACAGAAACAGATACATGAATACAATGAATAGACCTTGAGTGGGCAGAGGGAAGGGCGAGGGGGGAGGGGGGAGGGGGAATGAGTAGGCAAAGAAAGGGAGCTGTTTAGTCCAGGAAGTAGCATGGAAAAACTATGGACATGGACAACAAGTGGGACTGACTTTGGTGGGGAGTGGAAGGATGGGGAAGGGGAGAGAAAGGAGGGAAAATGGGATGGATATAATATAACAATAAAATAAAATAAATAAAATTTAAAAAGAAGTTTGATGTATATATTTTTTAAAAACTGTAATATATAGGTTTACATTTGAGTATGAATATATTAGTTGATTTTAAGCCCTGCACTAATATATGGTAATTTTTACTTTTAAACCTTTAAGACAGAAAAATGTTAAAAAGTAGAACTCAATCTTTTCACTTTAGCAAGGAAGATACAATGATATAATTTTGACTAAAAAAATATGTACCTTAAATTTTATATTATGAGTAACAGAAAATATGAAGTGAAAAACTATTTAAAAATTAGGGGCAAAATGGAAGAAGGAGAATGAATAAGAAACCTACAAAATTCACTCATGTTCTAGGAATAAACTGTTCCAATGTCTTTTTCATTTAATTGTTGTTGCTTAAAACATTACCTGTTATAACTATCTTTTGAAATATTAATTTAAAAATGCCTCATGAAAGCCCTGGCTGGTGGCACAGTGGATAAGGCATCAGCCTGTGAACCCAAAGGCCTCTGGTTCAATTCCCCAGCCAGGACACATAAACAGGTTGCAAGCCAGGTCTCCAGCCAGCTCCATGGCTGGAGATAGGTGAATGGCAACCAAACACTGATGTCTCTCTCCCTGCCCTTCTCTCTGAAAATAATAAATAAAAAAACAAACATCTCATGGTATTAGAAATTACTTATCTGCTTAGTTTATTTTCACATAGAATTAGAGATATTTATAGAGACTAACACATTTCTGATTCTGAGATGCATTTTTAGACATGTCTAAAATCTGTAGGTGTCTGATTTTCATATTCAAACCATGTCAGACTCTTATCTGTCGTCTCTGAGAAATTAGTGATCTCACTCATGTACAATGCTTGAATATACATTCAAACTTTGCACTCACTTTACTATTTTGAACCTCAAATTAAGTATAGTTTTTCAGTCTGGTTGAATGCTAGCAATACTACAAAACAGAAAGCTGTAGAATCCCCTCAGTTTAATTCCCCTAAACTGTTAATGTATAGATAAAAGGTGATAATGATTCATTCCTACATTCTTTTCTTCCCAAGGGAAAAACATGCATATTATACCCCATATACTTATAAATATTAATTAGTAATTATTCATTTATTGAATATAAAAATGTTGAGAAAGAACACACATATGTAATATACACAGTAAGATCAAAGGTAATAAAATTTGAAAAATGCAATATAATACAGTAAGGGAGAACTATGTAAAACAGACTACAAACCATTTTGAAATCTTGGGGAGAAAAATCATTGCGTGAACAATTATGAATAATTAACTTGTACTAAAATAAATAAAATTTTGTTAATGTTGATAATATATAGTTGCGATTTTGGACACTAAGAATTAATATTTATATTAGATATGAAAAGCATGCATGAAGAACCTGTGTTTTGGGTATCAGTTAATACCAATCTGTCTTATTTTATGAAAACAATACACATTTTACTGACAATACTAACTATAAAAACTCATCATGTATGGTTATATCTGTTAATTATTATATTAACTTAATAAAAAACCTTCATTAGTATCTGTTCAAAGGAGATAAAAATCTTACTAGAAACCACATAAAATACGTAAGTGTTTAACATACTAAAGCAGAGAAAAACTTATAGGACAGTTAGTTATATGCCAGGCAGTTAAATAGCATGCCATTGGTAGAAGTATAAAGTGATGTAACCTTTTCTGAGACAGTATTTTGCCTGTTAGTTACCAAAACCAAAATGCACATATCCTTTGATTTCAGAGATTCTCTCTCTAAAATTTTATATAGTTATAGCCATAACTATAAAAGGATGTTAAGATATGTGCAATGTATGTATTATAGCATTGTTTGTGATAACAAAGATCAGAAAACAGCTTCAAGACTCATCCAAGGAAGACTGAGCAAATGGAGAAGGGTAAAGTAATATGTAGCATCTCTTACTATTCAGTCGTTATAAGCATAAAGTGGATTTACAAGCCTTGATAGAAAAAGATGTTCAAGAAAAATTATGTGGGGAAAAAGAAAGCTGAATACATATATACTATGAGTCCATTTATTTTATAAATCAAGAGATTTTTATATAAAAATATTTCTATATATGTATATTTACACCTACATTATACATATGTATGCACATGTATGGTGTGTGGAAGGGCATGGATACAGGAGTGTATGTACGCATTTCTGGACAGATGAACAAAAACTGTTAATGATTGTACTCATAAGTGTCTTTTATTTTAAAGTAAGTGAGAATGTTTTTGTTTTTGTTTTTAAAAGATTTTATTTATTTTTATTTTTAGAGAGACGGGTAGGGAGAGAGACAGAGAGGGAGACAGACATCAATGCATGGTTGCCTTTCACCTGCCTCCAGCTAAGGACCTGGCTGGACACCTGGCTTGCAACCTAGTTATGTGCCCTGGCTAGGGAATCGAACCTTTGGGTTAGCAGGCTGGGACCTTATCCACTGTGCCACCAGTCAGGGCTTTATGTGTTTTTTTTTTTTAAACTTTGTTCTATGACCTTTTGTTGTAGACAACAACAAAGCAGCTACAAAGAAGTATTATGATAGTGTTTTCAATAAATAAAGATAAATCAGACTTTTCCTCCAGGAACTAAAAAACAAAATCAAAACACAGGAAGTAGTAAAATCCTATTAGCCATTTTGTCAATTTTTATAATTAAATCTTTATTTTACATTGATATATATGCTTACATATATATATTTTTTGTGAATATAAGATGCCAATACATATATTGATATATATTCAAACAACCTTAAGATGCTTCATATTTGTAACTTATAACTCAAATTCACAGCATTATTATTATATTTTGATCAGCATTCTCTGTGTCAGACAATAATAGGAAAATTTCATATTGAAAATTTATGTATTATTTAAATCATAAATATCTTTGAGGTTATTATGAGTGTTTTGTGCTTGATAAGTGGGAATTTTTGTTGATCCTGAAATGAACACATTTTGATTTAATTTTATTTGTTTAGATTTTCAAAGATATATGTAATATATATATAATATATATAATATATCCCAACTACATAAGAACTCAAACTAAAAGACAGGTTACTTACCAGTAACTAGAGTTTAGAGTTCTCTGACTAAAAATTTACTCCATAGATTCAAATATTTTGGAGTTATTCCCTTGTCTTGCCTCAAGAAATCATGAAATATTAAAATGAGAATTTCCAGAAGGTTGGCACAACCTTAAGGTGTATGCCAAGTGCCACTCGATTCCCTTTCTGTGTGAGCCTTAAAAGCCTATCACCCACCTTTGTAGGTCTAAACACACAGAGCAGGATGTGTTTATGAGTGTCTCTTGAAAGAAGCTTACCTAATCAAAGAACTCCAGTTACCAGAACTCCTTACTTTCTCATTTTTATTTTAAACAAATATATCTACATTTTAGAAATCCAGAGCAGAGTCCATCATTCATAGGTCAAAAACATAAGAAATGTATTTTTTAGTATGATTATTGTCATGCCAAAAACTCTGTTTTTTTACCTTGAGCTTGCAGTTTTCTCAGCAATTTGGCATCCGTGTTTTCTAGAAACTCAGCACTGCCAACATTTGGAGGTCGACCCTTCCGACGTCTCGCCCTGGATTCCTCTCGTGCTCGCTGCCTATCTGGATTTGGTGGTCGTCCTCTCCGGCCTTCCATTGCTCTGATGCGAGGGATGACATCCTCTTCTTTCAATAGACACCACTGCATTCCCTTTTAATCAACAATTTTAGAAAAATAATGTTACAAAATAAACAGTGATCAACTGTCAGACATTTTGAAATTTATAATGGAGGTACAAACCTTAGAAATGATATTTTTAAAATTAAATCTACATTTATATTTGTTTATGGCTTTGGCTATCTCTGGCATTATTACTTTAATGACTTCAACTTTAAATACCTAAAGAGAATTATATCTCTCTATATAAACATATATATATATATATATATATGTTTATATATATATGTTTATATATATATATATAAAATATATATCTATATGTAACATATAGATATATGTTACATATATCTATATAAACATATAGAGAGATACGTACCTTAATCATCATTTCTGAGCTATAATGACCAGAACACATTGGCAGATAATTGAAAATACTAGTTGTGTGATGATACTTTACAGATTTTTCTCATGGGTTATCAGTACATCCAAACATCAGGCTAGTTAAACAATAAATGAAGGTTTCTCTTCAGAGGAATGTTATAGCTAATAAATCAAGAAGAAATGTAAGAGCTAAAATATCAGCATTTTGCAATATCTGATGAATGAATGGATCTTAGCATTAAACTTGAGTGGCTGCCAATCACTAAAAAGAGAAACAACCAGATAGACATTAGCTTCCTGATAGGAGTTCACTCCATCACCCCCCTAAATTAGTCTTGCCTTACTAAGATTAAATTACTGTAACTTCACAGGATAATAGTATGAGAAGTGTATGTTAAATTACACAGCAAAACCCGTCTGTAGGAAATCCTACAAATTACGTTTTGTCAACAAATAAAATATAAACATACTAGAAGGAGACTTACAATATGTATTAAACCCAAAAATAAATGTGAACTTTATCTAGATACTGATTCAAGTAGATGAAAGTGGTCAAAAATTATAACAATTAGGCACAGCTGGAAATTTGAACAAGAATTGATATTTGAGGATATTAAAAATTCATTATTTTAAAGTGAGACAATGGTACACAGTACTCTTGTAGAAAACAAGAGTGCCCAACTTTAGAGAAATAAATTGAATATTTACAGATGGAAGTAAGACATAAAAATTTTTCAACAATTATGGAGGAGAAATAGATGGGGTATATGTGAAATAATACGATTTCTAAAGCTGTTGATGGCATATATTGTTCTGTCTACTTTTATGTCTATTTGAGATTTCTAATTATGTTTCCTGACAAAAACACATATAAGAAGAACAATGTTAGTGTATTATAGGAATAATCTTGTTCAGTGCAGAGATATTATCTGATTCTGATTTTCATTATCCTCTATATGCCAATCAAAACAAATAAAACGTTATATTACTTCTAGTAATATGTCCAAAGTAGTATGTTCATATATAGAGGAGATATCCTTTAAAGTAATCCTTCTATTTTTTATTTTTTAACAGAGATAATTTACTTAGTATGAAGGTTAAGGAAATTTTATAAATGCACTTTTTTTTTTCCTTAAAAAAATCAAAAACTAGAAATTTAGCTTGAACCTGTTGGTAATTATGCAACCAAAATCAATAAAAAGTTCTTGAGTTCTTGGAGAGTATTTACACTTAGTGAAATAAGCCAGTCAGTGAAAGACAGATATATGAACTCACCTAATACAGGAGACTAACGAACAAACAAACAAACAAGCAAAATAGAACCAGAGGCATGGAAACAAGGAACAGACTTTCAGTGTGCAAAGGGGAGGGGGGAGGGGAACAGTTTAGTCAAGGAACTGGTATAAATGACCCATGGACATGGACAACTTGTGGGACTGACTGTGGGAAAGGGGATAGGGAGCTTGGGGAGGGGAGTATTGTGAGGGAAAATGAGGTAAATGTAATACAATAGCAAATTAATTTTTAAAAAATTCTTGAGTTCTATTTTATGCCATGATTCCTAACCTAGAGCAAAGGGTCTATGAATATCTTATTTAATGGTACTAAAAATACAAATAATACCCCTGCTACTATAACACAGGACAACTACGTTCTGCATTCCAAGCAGTGTGCTTTATTGCAGGTGTTGTGAAACAGTTCAATCTAATTTAGTGATTTTTTTTGTTGTTCCTATGGTACAGCTGAGGTTAAATAATTTCCTGAGGAATAGAAGCAATAAGGAACAGACCTATGTTTCAAACCTAGGACTGCCTCCTCTAAACCTGCACTCTTTAACTACATGTACTTCTCTGGTATTACAGACATTTTCTTATACTTGGTAAGCGACCAATTACAATATTCAGCCATGAAAGCATAGCCAAAATTGTGTGAAAACAGAACTGTGTCAGGAAAAAATATTAAAACATATAATCCATAGCTACGTTAAAAATAACTATACTAATTTGTTTCAGTAATTCCTATGTTAAAAATAATTTTTAAATTAATTCTGAAAAAAGATTTTTGCTGAGATTTCAAATGAACTCAATAGGGACAATAGTTAAACAAACTGTATTTTTGGGCCATCAACCACTAAGAAGGAAGCCATCAAAACAATTTTATGTTCGCTAGTATGGAAAGCTTTTGATTAGTTTAGGTTTTCGTTTTTCTATTATGCTCTTAGGCACAAAGGCAGCATGCATCACATAAACTGAAAACTATAAAAGTGACGTTTGTGGCACTTGAAACAGGAGAGGGAGACTAATAAAAAGAGTCTGTCAAGAAATCTGCATTCAGTTCTCAAAGTATCTTATTAATAATAAAATCAACTTTTAGCCAAAATTTAAAGGGTTTGATCAATTTATCCTTTTTATAGCCAGTTACAATTTTTAATTACGTTTTCATTTACTGAGGAAAACATATCTTTGTTAAAAAAAATATTTGGGGCCCAAAACTTACTAGAGAAATATAGTGACATTATCATTTACATTTTGCCCTTGGTATTTATAAAGTCAATATTTTCTAAGGGAACTGCATGTATTGGGCTACATGTAATGTCTTCTGACTCATGGATTTTAGAAAATGAGAAATGGATTGTAAGAAAAATCAGAAGCTTATATCTATATTACAGCTTTAATTCACTGAGTAGCCAAAATAATTGTGGGTATTAAAAAAGGTATTGTTCTCAGTAAACTTTTTCTGAAAAAAGCAAATATAATTTAAATCAAATGAGTCATTCATTTGCTATAAGCATTTCTATCAATTAAAAATTATGCATAAAATGTTAACTTTTTAATCTCTAAGAATAAGGTAGCAGCCTTGGCTGGTAGCACCGTGGATAAGGTGCCAGCCTGTGAACCCAAAGGTGGCTGGTTCGATTCCCCAGTCAGGGCACATAATCAGGTTGCAAGCCAGGTCTCCAGCCAGATCCATGGCTGGAGGCAGGTGAAAGGCAACTACACATTGATGTTTCTCTGTTTCTCTCCCTCTCTGCCTCTCTCCCTTCCTCTCTTTCTGGAAATAATAAATAAAATCTTTAAAAAAACTAAGAATATGGTAGCAAATGGTTCCTGAAAATAATTTTTCTTGGCTAAGATTGAAAAGATATGGATATAAAGAAACTCAATCATCAACATAATAGAGATGATGACAGACTAAGTATACCATTTTAATTCTGCTTTCAAGAGTTACTAATTTAAGTCTTTAGCAATAACATATTCACTTCTATAAATACTATAAAAAAGCATTTATGAAAAAAAAAGCATTTATTTCAGAAGATTAAAAGTAATTAAGGTAAATAATTATATAAATATACTATATACTATACATAGCAATGCTTTATAAAGCTACATTATAAAACTATATTATAAAAAGTTTCCATTAAATATTTGTTGAAGTACCTACTTTATACAAGGCATAACATTTTCTAAAAATAAACTAGAGTCCTCTCTCTAAAAGGACCAAAATTTTTAACAGAACATTGGCCTAGCTATTTTAATGCAGGCGATTCAAGGAACATATACCATGAGTGGCAATGAATTTGAAAAGGAGTTTAGAAGCTGGGACAGAAAGTTGTCTCCATTGTCCACTTAGATTAGGGCTTGAAAATTGGAGCTAGAAGGGAAGGTGAACACATCAATCATTTATAGAGAGAGGACTGCCAGGGTACGAAGGAAAAAATGCTAAGTGAAGACCAGAAAAGTTTGTAGTGGCCTCTAAGTAACATGGGAAAGGGAAGTGGTAGTGAGGTTTTCTTCCTGAACAAAGTAGAGATACAACATGGAGAAATAATAAGAAAATTGGGAAATAAATTTATTGCTCTCAGTCTCTCATGCATTAAACACTAAATAAAGCTTTAAAGAAAATGTTTATTTTAAATGAGTTATTTTAAATGCTTTCCATATTCAGATATTCAAAAAACATGATTATGAAATTTAATTTAAATAAAAGTTTCTATTTTAATATTTCTATTATTCTTCATAATTGATACTCCAAAGTATGGCTGAACAACTCATGAGCAATTTGTCTGTTTTAACCTTATCTTATAGACACTGAATTGTCTAATTAATTAAGTTTCCTACATTTCACAAAAAGCTAAAGTGAATTTGTGGTTTACAAGCAACATGTTTAGGTCCTAATAGGATGTGTTCTCCAATCTCCTTCATGCTTCAATTTTATATCCTAGCATGTGTTTATTTTTCTTTTGTGGCTCCCATTTTATCTGATTTTATACACTTATGGGTAAATTAATTTGGGGGCAAAAGCAGTATATAAGTAAATGAAATATGCCAGTCCAATAAAAGCCAATTCACTGAATGATCTATTTACCAAGTTCCTGAAGATTTTTATATTTAAGATTTAGTATCACCAAGACTTAGCTGCAGCAATTTTCCTTGGATTTGTAGTCATGGGTCATTGTCAGTTTTTCATGATAACATTTGAGATGTCTAGTACTTCTCATATGTTCAATATTATGTAAGTGGAAGGATGAACTTTACTCATATTTTTCTGGATTGGGACCTGTATTATACCCAGTAAAATAGCTTTGGTGAATGTTTTAAATCTGAGCTAAGGAATTTGGCCTGACAATCTTAGATCTGTTAGTCATTCAGTAAATTGATCATTTACTAAATAGTTTGGGGCTAGATAACTTTCAATAAATTTAATGATGGCTCAGGTAAAGTTAATTTTTCATTACTTTTCTCCTTGAAACTATACCTTCAGAATCCTTTACTTCCTAATAAATAGTTTACTTAAAAAAACTTATACCTAAAAGGGAACTGTTATTAAAGATCTTCTCTAATATAATGTACTTTATATCATGGAAGGGGGAATCAAGACCTAGAAAAGTAGGCTTCAGTTTTTCAAAGTTATACAGGACACCAAATTATCCTGCTAGGAATCTAAGAAAACTCTCAGGGCACAAGCAAAGCAAGAGCACCAATTATTTTTGATAGAACTTGACGTTTCATATTTAAAAATACATTCAAGTTAACATCATGAAAAAAATAAAAATTTAGTTGGGTTATCTTATATCTAATTCACAGTTTAGTATTATGTCTATTTTTAGCTATTTTATGGTGCTAGTAGTGAGAATTTTATATACCATAAACTTTATAGCATTGGGGATTCTTAATTTACTCTCATCATATAGCTTATTAATGTACATCCTGAATAGCACTTTAAAAATGTGAAACAGTAGGAACAACTATCCATGCTGAGAGATGGTTGTCAACTATTAAAAACAGCAGAGAAAGATGTGGTTTGGTCCAATCATTTCCACACTGCTGACCATGTTACACACAGTAGGTTACCTTTTACAAGTCATGACTTTCAAAAATACCTCCCTAGTTCCACACTTGGATTCATACATTTGGTCTCCTAGTATAGGCCTCTGTTTTTTCATCAAATATCCTACCTGGTAGATCAGTGACATGAATGTACAGACTTTTAGATTTCTGGTAGTGATCTCTCATGTTCTCAAATCTCCGACATGCGACATGCCCACGGCTATGTCACATTAGGTGTGACAGTTAACAGCAGAGTTGAATTAGAATCCTGGTTGTTGACTCCCAATCTTTTGTTCTTATTTACCAGCATTACAATCTTGCCACAGATCATGTTTTGCCTGCTTGATTGTGAAGTCTTCCTTTCTTCATCATTAACAAAGCCCTGACCTTAGCTAGACAGCACCATACTCAGTGTTTTATCTTCCCCAAACAATGAGCTCCTCTAAGCCAGTGATCATAATTTCTATTTCTTTTGTACTCTTCACTTCTGTATGAAGACTAATTTTTTTCTCAAAGCCAGGCTTTGAAGTTCATTTCTGTAGTGAAATATATCCATAATTTTCTTTATGGAAAATGTTTTTAGGGAAAATTTATTTGGAGAAAAAAATACCTGGCACATTAAGTATTTGCCACAAATATTTATTGACGAAGTGTCTAAGATAAAGGACTCTTTCAGTAAGACTCACAGACATTTTTCTATTGTCATGGCCTTATGTAAGTAGAAATATCTTAAAAGAAATACTTCTTGGCCCTGGCTGGTAGCACAGTGGTTAAGGTGCTAGCCTGCGAACCCAAAGGTTACAGGTTCGATTCCCCAGCCAGGGCACATAACCAGGTTGCAAACCAGGTCTCCAGTCAGGTCTGTGGCTGGAAGCAGGTGAAACGCAACCATACATTGATGTTTCTCTCCCTCTCTGCCTCTCTCCCTTCCCCTTTTTCTAAAAATAATGAAATAAAAAAAAAAAATCTTAAAAAAAAAAAAAGACTTCTTGAATAGAGAAAGCAAAATTTCCTTAAACACTTAAATTCTCCCTTCTTTGTATCTTTTCTTATCTTGCTTTTCTAGCCTGAACACAGTAGATATTGATTACTTTATGTTATGCACTTCCTGGTTGAAAAAAATAAACATAATTGTTATATTTATGCTTAAATTTTTTCTTCTCTACAATTCACAGGAAACACTTCTCATAGTTGATTATCAGATAGTTCAAGATAATCTTTGTCATTAACAATTTATTTTGAAGCCTTCATATACAACTAATAAAAATTTGAATACCTTTTACCTTTTTCCCTAAGTATCATATTTACATAATAACCCTATTTTACACTTACCAAACTATGTCTTAACTCAAACTTACTTTCTATTACTCTGACACTCAGAACCAAAATAAAATAAAAACAAAGACAAAAATTAGGTTCAACAAGTTCATTATAATGTGATGAGAAAGCCTGTAAGAAATCTATTTATCTTACATCCTTTTCATTGGCTAAATCATAAACAGAAATTTATTAGTAGGTAGGCAGCCAGTATAGCATGAACTTATAAAAAATATACAGTTCTTTTTGTTCCATGATGTCTATCTTCCCTAAAATCATGGTTTCTTTATTAGCTGGTAGGAAGTGTTTGCTAAGTATAAGTAGATAATAACACACACAGCTGATTTTAGGGTGTCACATTTAATAAAACTGGTAATGACTAGATTAAAGCCACACATCCCTATCTCTTGGGTCAATCTTATCTATTTACTTGAAATAAGGCCTTTTCTTTTTTTATTATTTTAAAAGATAATCATCAGATTACTGTCCTGTAGTTAATGATAAATTTACTTAAATTTTAATAAATGAGCTCTTATACCCTACCTTTAATATTACTATACTATATACTGTTAGCCAATATTTTAAATAAATTTTTACTGTTAATAAGTATATATGTAATTATTTTCTTAACCTCAGAAATATATTGGGTACAAAAATGATAAATAACCAGATATTATCTTCTAGCAGAGATTATCATTGCCTAAATTTCACTTACAAAATACAGAGTTTTGGGTGGGGAGGGGGACAGAGGGGAGCAAAAAGGGGATGGATGTAATACAACAACAATAAAATTAAAACAAAAAAAAAAAAAAAAAAGAGTTTTGAGATATCACTGTTGTAATTTTTGAAATGCCCTAAACAAAATTAGAATTTACAGGACTAATATTGCTGGAGTATTTTTGGTATGTTATAAAGAAAAAAGAAAAGTATGATGGAGAAAATATATTTTCCAAAGCAAATGCTTTGTTAGAAGAATTATTAAGAATATACTGATTTGGTACATTTACACAATGGAATACTACACAGCAGAAAGAAAGAAAAGAACTACCCTTTGCAACAACATGGATGGAACTGGAAAGTATTATGCTTAGTGAAATAAGCCAGTCAGTAAAAGACAAATACCATATGATCTCACCCATTACAGAACACTAATGAACAAAACAAGCAAGCAAGCAAAATAGAACCAGATACATGAATACAAGGAATAGACCTTCAGTGAGCAAAGAGGAGGGGGGAGGGGAGAGGAGGAGGCAAAGAAGGAGAGCAGTTTAGTCAAGGAATTAGCAGGGAAGAACCATGGACATGGACAACAATGGGATTGACTTTGGCTGATGAGTGGGGAAGGGGACAGAGGGGAGGAAAAGGGGGATAGATGTAATACAACAACAATAAAATTAAATTAAAAAAGAAAGAAAGAAAGAGTGTACTAAAGCCCTGGCTGGGTGGCTCAGTTGGTAGGAGCATCATCTCATACAACAAAATGTGGCAGGTTCAATTTCTGATCAGGGTATATACCTAGGTTATGGGTTTGATCCCTGGTCAGGGCACATATGGGAGGTAAGCAATCAGTGTTTTCGCGTTCTCTCTCTCTTTCCAATATCAATGAATGTGTCCTTGGGTGAGGATTAATAATAAATAATAACATAAAATAATTGTATACAATCTCCATGAATTTGGAAAACTGAAAAATTAGCCTTTATTGGATTATAACGGATAGTGGTATTCACTTTTCTAATAAAAAATTGTTTTTCAGATTATATGTGTAATACAAGCAAATTTTTCAAAATATAAAACATGTAAGAACACAAAAGTAAAAGAGAATTCTCTGTACCACCAACCATCACTTTTGAGGCATTTCCTTCGTCTTTTAATATGCATAGTTTTGCTTTTCAATATATACAGGATGGTACAAAACTAAGTTTACATTTGTTCATATGGAAGGTAATAATAAATAATATAAAAATGTACACACAGCCATAAATCTTAAGCAATTTGTATAAAGGCAAACATTGTAAACATATGTAGATCCTCACCCCATGATAACATCTTTGTTTTTTGTTATATTTTACATCTTTTATGACATGTATGCCAATCAAACTTATTACACATCATATTTACTCAAACATATACTTGTTCATTCACAGAATAGTATATAATTGTTTTTCTAATTAACTATATGCTTATACATATTAATTATACCATATACAGAAATGTGAATGGCTTTACAACTGTATCTCCTATAATTAACTTATTTTGGGGGGTTACTTACCTTTACTGATGTTCTCTAAAATTATCTTAAAATGAATCTAAATGACTTTTTTTTAACTGAGAGAAGGGGTTGCAAAATTGCTAGTATATTTTCCTCAGGAGTCTTGTTGAAATATTGGCAGCTTAACATATTTTAAATTTAATAACTCATCATATTTCCTTGATTGGAACTGATGTTTCAGCAAGATAATATGCATTTGGAAAACACTGATTATGTTTAATAAAAAGTGAATGGATGTCAAAAAAACAGTCTGCTCTGCCTAATGAGGCTTTAGAGATTAAGTCTAATTATCATGGATACAAAACTAAAAATCCTTTATGTATTGAATAGCAATTAGCTTTGCTCTCAGAATAAAAATCTATTGATCTGAAAAACATGAGGCTATCTTTGTCACAAAGATTTGATAACATAAACCAAAAGATTAAAAATGTGAAGAATATGGCCCTGGCTGGTGTGCCTCAGTGGATTAAGTATGGGCCTGCAAACCAAAAGGTTCCTGGTTTAATTCTCAGTCAGGGCATATGCCTGGGTTGTGGGCCAGGTCCCCAGTTGGGGTCGCATGAGAAGCAACTACACATTGATGTTTTTCTCCCTCTCTTTCTCCCTCCCTTCCCCTTTCTCCAAAAATAAGTAAAAAACAAATTTTAAGATTTTTATTAAATTTTAGACAGAGGGAAAGGCAGAGAGGGAGAGAAACATCAATGTATGGTTGCCTTTCACCTGCCTCCAGCTACGGATCTGGCTGGACACCTGGCTTGCAACCTGGTTATGTTGCCCTGGTTGGGGAATCGAACCAGCGACCTTTGGGTTTGCAGGCCAGTGTCTTATCCACTGTGCCACCAGCAAGGGCACCAAAATCTTTTTTTTTTTAAGTGAAGAATTTGTAAGTAAAATTATTATTGCCTTGTGATTAAAAAGCTGATCCAGTATACATAGAGTGTGTAAAACACCACTGTGGTTCTAAAATTCTGAGAATATGTTTGGTGATAGAGCTATTCTGAGTTAAATATTTTTTATTTTTTATTAAAAAATATATATATTTCATAAAGAGGTTAAGCCTCAAATAAATATATTTTGGCAGTTTAGAATTACCAGCAAAGAGACAAGTAGATCTGGACATAACTTGTTCCTTAAAAAGTACTGAACAATGAAAAATAGGTTACATGATGAACACAAAAGAACACTGTTAGAAACCTTGAGTTTTAGTTATGTTCTGCTTGTTTGAGCCTGTGGGAGCTTGAAGATTTCCCTTAATCTTTGAGCTCTCAAAATAAACCTTGAAGAATGGGTCATGTTTTTTCTATTTCTACAACTATAAAACTAGAGGGTAAGGTGGGATGGAAAAGCTTGCCTATTTACAATAGAAAATATTAACTTTCTAATAGGACAAAGGAAGAAACATTCAATTAAGAAAAGAAAAAATATCAACTTCAGTTGGTTAAGCATTTTAACCTTTTGAAACATTTTTGATGTATATGGTCTCATTTTAACCTCACCATAATCCTATAAAGCAGAAGTAAAATTATTATTGGCTCTACTTTGCAGATAAAGAAACTGCAGGAAAGAAGGACATTATTTGTTGTTGTTTGAAATGACAAAATCATTTCATGTATTAACAAGAATCTAGGACTTTAACTAGGACTTCTTCCAATGAGGCTGACAAAGTTAAAGGGCATGAAAAGAATATGCAGCTGTATCCAAGTAAGAAACAAAGGCAAAAAAAAAAAAATTAAAAGGAAAAATATAGGAAATGAGGTCTTCATGGTAGGTTTCTTGTTCTGATTAATGAGATTGTATATTTAACCCTCAAGCTAAAAAGAAGCTGTGATGATAATTTTAGAACTGTGTAAAATCAATTTAAAAATTCAATTTCTGCAGAACACAGAAATTTTCCTTACCTAACATTAAGCAAATCCACACTTCCCACTCAAAATTACCAAATTGTGAAAACTGATCATGTAGCATGGCATAATCAAGTAATAAGATCATTCCCTAAAACTAAGGCATATTTGTCCTATTTTGGTCTGGCTTATAAAAACATGTTTTTCCTATTTAAATTTAAAAGAACTATTTACCTTTCTCTAGGGAACTAATGTTTTCCCATATTTCACATGAACATGCAGATACTTTTATACCAGTATAAACTGTAAAATTATTGACAGAATTAACAAACAGGAAAAAGTTCACTTAAAAATTTGAAAAAGACATCTATCAGGTCAAAGCTCCTTGCTACTGAAACAGTAAATTGAGAACTCATTGAGGGTTTACCACAAAGGTATATGAATAGCTATACCAATTAACTAACCGTGTAGTGAAATTTAATTCATTTAGGTATGGTACTACTTTTTGGTTCAAAGACTGTACTTTTTAAAAAATGGATACCTGCGGTCCATCTCTGGCTTCATAGAAGTCACCCACTCTTATTTTTGCACTGAAGCTGAAATTGTCCCTTGAGATATCCATTATTCCATTTCTGCTGAGATACTGAAAAAATCACATATTTTTCCACTTCAGGTTTTAATAATGACAACCCAGCTTTGATGTATAGATATCTTTAGGACACTACTGTTTTGCAAATTTGATCAAGGGGCTATTGATTTATAGGAGTTCAATTTTGGTTAAGTACATTAGTCTCATACAAAGAATATTTTGTATCAAGGAACTTATCTGAGAATGGAATGTACTTTTTCTTTTTTTCCATAAGCATGCATAACAGGCACCAAATGTATGTTATTTGGTGAAAAGTATGTACCTTTATTACTTCAGGGTACTGCCTAAGTTTCTTTCCACATGGAGCATAATACGCTACTTCTCCTTGAAGGCGCCCTCCAAAGTTTCTTATTCTTGTCTCTCTCTGCCAGCTATGCGTAACAGAAATGAGAATTATAACAAACTTATTTAAGAAAACTTCTTAAAACTAAAAGAAAAACTTAAGGATACATGCTCCTTAGGAAACATGATAAATACAAAGAAAACAAATATTATACCCCCTGATTATACAACTTAGATTCATTTACAATTAAAATTATTTCAATTTTTAGCTAATTCAATTAAAAATTAATCAAAGACTCAAGTTACAAATATTAAAGTCCATTAAATTTTTTAGAAATCATTAACTGGTATTAAGTTGAGACATTCAATAACATGTATCAATGTGTAGATATTTTGACATCTGAAAAGGTTTAAGTGAGAAGAGGAAGGTAAACCTATAAACCATTTTAGCCCAACTCTGGTCAAGTCCCTCAGTCTTACCCACAATGGCTTCCTTTGTCCTTTAATTCTACCTCACAAAAATTACAACACTCTTAACTGTGTTTCTGCCCTTTGCTACATGATTTGCTCTTGATTCTTTTTCAGTCATATTTGCACTTGGATGCATGATCCCATCCCAACTCAGCCATATTTAAACACAGCTGTTAGCCTTAATTTCAGTTTTCCAATATATCATCTTCTATCTCTTCTGTTCTAAATAAATTCTATGCAGTATATTTACTTTATTAATAGTAGAGAATGAGAAATCAAACATGCATAAAAATATGTGTAGGAAAAGCACAAAGGGAAAGCTAATTTTCCATACCCATATTCCAAAGGAATACGCAGTTCACGTTCATCTGTTACCCTTCTTCTTTTAGAAGTGCCTTTAAGAAAATTCAGTCCATTAACATACAAGACTAGTTTACACAAATGACAATTTACTTATAGTTTTAGAACTTCTCTTTAAACAAAATATCTTAATGACTTGGATTATTAATGTTGTTCTGCAACTTATACATTATTTTTAGATGATTCAACAAAACACATTGTATACAGCAGAGGGTTTCTTTCTTTTTCCCCACTTTGGTCTGAATGACAAAAACTAGTCTCTCTCTCCAAAGAGAATACAAGGCATGGTAAGAAATATATAGCTTTCCTCTCAATTTATGATCTGAAGTTATCTAAAGTAGTAGGAGGAAAATAGAAGTTTAGACAACTATATATAGTTGTTTTCTTTGAAAAGGAATTTTAAGATGTTGAAAAATTTCAATAGCTGGCTCATAAATTTAAAAATAATATAATGTCTATGTTTATATAAATCTATAGTCTAAAATACTAATAGTTCTTTTAATTAATGTACAAAAGAATTAGATTATAATGCATGTAAAAAATTTCAGACGACGACCAAGTTTCACAAACACAAATTATTCATCAACACAGTATTTCACTATATACCTCTATTGTTCCTTAGCTATTGGAATGAGAATGTAGTTTTGGAATGATAACGTATAAAACTTTCAGCGAAGACCTCTAGAAGTTTATAAAAGGTCAAATAGAAAAATAAAGACGCGATATGTTAATGAATAATGCTACTCACTAATACAAATGACACTGACTATGTGTTGGGCAGACATACATTGTATCTTAAGTAACCAAGTGAGCTCATTTTTTGTGAAGTAAAAAAACCAGAAGTCCACTGTCAATCAAATACTAAATTCTAGAAGTATAAACTAAACACAGAGACAGAAAAGTATTCAAAACCAAGAGCTGTCAGTAACCAGGCTCTGAAATTGCAAGCACAGAGAATAAATATGGTAATGGGTCATATCCTTTGAGAAAATACATGTTGACGTTTCTCAGCCAACCTAAATCTAGTTGCAACTTGATTCCAATGAGATCATCCTCGGAACACTGTATAAATAAGAATTCTTGCTATGGTTTGCCTTCTACTTTACAATAATAAAAACAAAGTGTAGGTACCAGAGTGTGGACTTGAAGTAAGTGTGGAAGAAGGTGTGCCAAGAAAAGCAGGTGACTGGGATTCAGAACATAAGGCAGCAGAAGCAGAGCCTGGGGCTTTTGCTATGTGGAGGTTACGAGGTGTTGAGTGAGCTGTGAGACTGATGGAAGGGCTTTTGACAGAGGAAGTTGTTTTATTCAGTTTCATTGAAGTTTTCTCTCCTTCAGTATCACTATCTGATTCATCTTGGTCTTTATCATCATCATCATCTTCTTCTGATCCTTCTGTATCTGATTCTGAATTACTATCTGATTCTGGGAAGTAAAAGAAGCATTTGTATATTATAACTAGATAATCAACAACAATTTGCAGTTTGTACCTAAATGGAATAATTCAGGAACCAGCATCTGTGAATAAGAACTCAAATGAGCAATCTTCCTGGCGAGTAAATATAAAAATTACTATCTTGCAAGTTATTTGAGTATAATGTATGCAAGCTATATAAATCTTAAAAATTCTTCATTAAAAGTATCCATTTTACTCAAAACTTTACTAATAAAACAGTTCTCATATGACACTATCCACATGATAAGTTCTGCTTCATGGGTTTAAATCACTTTTAATTTAATGGAAAAACTAAACTACAGAGGGAATAGAATTGATTATTTAAATCAATAGAGCCCAATAGCTTAAGAACTGTATTAGGTTCAGTAGGAGGAATAAAAGAAGACTGGGACTACCATCATTCTTTCATCTGGACTTTGAAATAAAAGAAAATAATTTTCTGGAGGAGATTATTGGCTTTTGGGGCTACAGTTATACTATGTAGGTGTAAGACTCCACCAGACTTCTCAGGTCATAAAAGACTAGAATTACTGAAATAATGTGTGGGACAATTCAACGATTTAGTAATTAAAATCTGTTCCAGCAATGTAGCCCTATAAATGCATCCATTCCTAAAGATATGTGAAGTCTGTTCCTGAATTAAACTGGATAAACATAGGACTGATATTTGTACTGTATCTTAATGATTTCCAGAACAACAGCTTTTGTGGAATCATGTTTTGTGTAGTATTATCAGTATAGTAGATTATAGTTCATTATAAAAGCTGTCTTTTGAAAGTTGTTAATATTGACATCAAGTTGTGTTTATGGGAACGAGAAAAATATTATAGCAAAAGGTGTTCTTATCCTGAGCAAATAGGTTGTTTTTACCTTATAGATACTTTAACTTGTATAACTAACTATGTATTTTCCTATTCACATTGATAGTTAGAAAATTCACAAATGAATGTGTGGCTAACTAGTAACATATCTAAAAACTCTAATAACTTGTATTTTATCTTTGTATTTAAATTTTAAGCTGTCTTATATTTTTAATCTTCTGTGGAACAAGAAGGAAAATTAAGGGGAGGAAAAATTAAGGAAGATAACAACAAAAGGAAAACCAAAATCAGAAAGTGAACCAAAATAAAATCAGGAAGTAGACTATGTGTTATGAAATAAATGCTGTGTTGCTAGTAGATATTCATAGGGATTGAGGTTTTTGGTATATTCTGAATGACTGTGACACATTTTAATATGTAGCAGAAGAGATGAAAAAAGGGCAAATGAATGGCCCCAAATTAAAAATTAAGCAACTTCATGAAATTCATATATCACTTACGTTCACGTTAAAGTATTATTTGTTTAGAGTTAAACAAATCTGAGAATTATACTTAGGATTTTCTATTTCTTACTCCTATGTTTTACCAGCTCATTACAGAAACACACATAGCTGTGTGAAATGGTGAATGACACTCATTTTAAAGGCTGTGACTCTTTCAAATGTTTCTTCCACATAGCATTTACTGAAATACATTAAATTTTAAAATAGAAAATAACCTGATTGGCTGTCATCAGATTCATCATCTTCATCATCTTCATCTTCTTCCTCATCATCTTCCTCTTCATCCTCATTTGAATCTTCAGAATCCTTACTACTGGGAATGTCTGAATCTGTTCCTCTAAACTGTTCCGCTAAAGATTTTGCAGGATGAGAAGGATGCTGTGTTTTTACAGGGTTTACATTATTGCTAACTGCTTTTTCCTTCCCTTGACTATGCAGTATGGGAGGGGCAGAGGACATTCCAGTTGTCTGGCTGCCAGGGGTCCTTCGCCCACCTACACTCAAATTTATAGGTGAGGAAAAAGGGGTACTACTTGCAGTAGCAATGTTTTCATTAATCTTACTCTGCATTTTACTTTTGGTAGTAAGTGCTAGGGGAGCTTCTTGAATGACACTTTGAATAACTCCATTTGGTTGATGATTACTTAAAAGTGCATTTGTCAAGAATGGATTAGGGTGGTTGTTTTCTAATGTTTGTTTTGGATGTGCTGGTGAACTAGAGGTTCCTTTTGGATTTGACAAAGCTGCAATGACCTTCTTCAGGCTCTTAGATGACTCCTGTTTCTTTAACTGCGCTGGAAATGTCTGCTTATATTGTTCCTGTTGAAACATAAGTTAAAAGAACAAATCAGATCCTTTTGTAGTTCATAAGTGTGATGATTGGGTGTTCACGCTCTTGTGTGATATGTGCCTCCCTTCAACCTTGTTATGCCTTTGGCACGTTACCCATCTAACATTAAAAAAAAAGAACACATCATAGTAAGAACAAAGGTTACTTTTATTTGCCTTCAGTATCTGACAATAAAACTTACACAGAAAGTTAACTGCTATAAAAGTCATGGCTGTGATGACTGGTTGCTGAACCTTGGCTAGACATGATATGTTTAAGTTCGGTTAGTCTTTCCTCCTTAATGAACAGACAGATATGTGGTTTGCTACACCAGTTAACTTGTGTTTGCACTTGCATTAGCTTTTGTATAAAATTGCTGGTCAACAATGTGCTAAGATATGTTTCCTGACTATCCCCCTTCTTTCCTACTGCTCCCATTTTCTCAATAATCCAACGATGAAACTAACATCATCATTTACTTTGCTTCAAGTCAGCCACATTACTGGATTCTTTCATGAAAATATAGCTCAGATTTAAGCCATACCATCATTTCTTCACAACCAACACTCAACATATACTTAAATCTTAATATAAGTCTAATGTTATACATTAGCTCTCAAGTCAAAACCTTGAGTGCCTCCTCCATTATTGCCAACTATATAAACACTAAATACTTATTTTGATATTCATGTTACTTTTGAAATAGGCACTAACATACCTTTATAGTCTAACCAGACTACCTGACATGCCCTGTGCATGTCATACTTTCACTACCTCCACATTTTGTTTTAACTATTTTCTCTGCATGAAACATCCTCCATTTATAAACATTAAGTTGATGAACTTCTGTTCATTCTTCAAAATCTAACCCCAAAAGCTTTCCATGTTTGTCCTAGCCAGAAACACTCATGACCTCTATCATTTTAGCATCATTACCTCCTTCTATTCTGTCCTGTACAACCTAGAGAATACATGATATAAAGCTTTTGGAAATGTTGGCTCAGCATTCTGTGGGATCTACTTTAGAGTGTCTTCAGCATATTAGCATTGGAAAGAGTATAATAAAAGTTTAGAAAAATTATCCTTGAGAAAAGTTAGTAATTTGTAAAAATACTGAACCTTAAAATTTACATTAGGTACCAGCTCTACCTAATACACAGACATAGAAACAAACCAAGGGAGGATGCCAGAATGAGGAGACAAAGAACAGGTCCCAAATGTAAGAACAGGTCCCAAACTCCAGAAAAATAACTAAACAAAATGGAGGCAAGCAATTTACTAGGTGCAGAGTTCAAAACACTGGTTATTAGCATTCTCAAGGAACTTAGTGGGAATCTCAACACCATAAAAAAAGGACTATCAAAAATGAAGGACACATTAATTGAAATGAAGAATTATTTACAGAAAATCAATAGCAGAATAGATAGAGTGAGAATCATTCAAGAACTTGGAATATGGGGAAGCAAGAAAACATCCATCAACACAGCAAAAAAAAAAAAAAAAAAAAAAAAGAGGATATTTTTAAGGAGACTGAGACAACTTCAAGCATACCAACATTTACACCATGGGATTGCCAGGAGGAGAAAGACAGCAAAAATTTAAAACCTATTTGACTACAGAAAACTTTCTTCACTTGGTGAAAGAAATAGACATACAAGTCCAGGAAGTGCAGGGAATTCCAATCAAGATGAATTCAAAGATGCCCACATCAAAACACATCATATTTAAAATGCAAAAGCATAAAAACAAACAGAGAATTTTAAAAGCAGCAATAGAAAAGCAGTTATCTACATTACATAGGAGCTCCATAAAACCATCAGCTTATTGCTTCTTGGCCTTTTGGCTATGACCAAGTATAGGATCTGCTCTTATCAATTTAGTATCCGATGCATCTGAGGTCAATATAGTGAACAGATTTTTAGAATTAGAAAATAGAATAGGAGCTTACTTGGTCCATTCCACACATCAACCTGGTATTGCTGTACTTCCAGGATTGATGACACCCACCGCCAAAAAAAAAAAGACTGTCAGCTAATTTCTGAAGAGAAACTTTGCAGGCCAAAAGGGATTGGCAAGAAATATTTAGAGTGATGAAAAGCAAGGATCTACAACCAAGATTGCTCTATCCAGCAAAGGTTTCATTCAGAATCAAAGACCATATAAAGATCTTGCCAGGTAGGAAAAACCTAAAGGACCTATCATAACCAAACCAGTCTTACATGAAATGTTCAAGTTTTATTCAAGAAGAAACAAATATAGATAAATATGAACAATAAAATGGCAATAAATACGTATCTATCAACAATTGAATCTAAAAAACAAAACAGATGAACAAGCAGAACAGAAACAAACTTATAGATAGAGAACATCTTGACAATTGCCAGAAGGGAGGGGAGTTGGGGAAAGGTGATAAAGGAGAAGGGATTAAGAAGTACAAATTGGTTGTTATAGAACAGTCATGGGGCTGTAAAGTGCAGCATAGGGAATATAGTCAATAATATTCTAATAACTATGTATGTCACAGGGTACCAGATTTACCAGGATGATCCCTTAGTAAGGTTTATAATGTCTAATACTGGAGTGTACACCTAAACCTAATAAAATAATGTATGTTAACTACATTTTGAAAAATAAAAATGATTTAAAAATGGAAACATTAAATTAAATAGCCCTCAAAATGTAATTTTAAATTTGCTTAATTTACTCATGCAGAGTCAGTAATATGATGCCAATAATCATACCTTCTTATGACTGAACAGCACACTATAAACGATCACATTCAAATAACCTGGGAAGCATTTTGGACATGCAACACTTTAGTCTCAACACAAGAGATCCTGATCTAATTATTCTGGGGTGGAACTTCTTATTCAAGTTTCTGAGGTGATTTTAATGTATACTTAAGTTTGAGAACTACTCATTTAGATTTTCGAAAAAGGCTGATTTGTTCAAGTCATTTTTCTTTGACCCTGTTAAAAGTCTTCACAGTAAAATATGAGTCAAAAGTCACATTGTGACTTTTAAAAGCAAGGCAAAATATCATAGTGGTGAAGAAAAAGAACTCTAGTACCATACTCCTGGGCTTTAATTCTAATTTCATTACTAACTAGCAGTGTAATCCTGGGAGAATTAATGTAATGTCTATATATCTCAATATGATCACCTGTTAATAGTTATAATAATACTTGTAGCAATAACATATGTTAGTATCCAATGAGTAAATGCAAGATGAACACTTTAAACAGTGGCTAGCAAACAACAAATGCACTAAGAGTATTAGCTAATAAAGGATATGTAATAATAATTTTTAAACTGAAGACAGAGTACTGGGTTCAAACATAATATTCTTCCTCTACTCTAGGCTGGTTCTAAGATAAAAAGCCCTGATCATTTAATTACTAGAATTCTACTGAACATATGGATATAGACTCTATAGTAATATAAAATCAATAGTTAAGAAAATCAAATTTAAAAATATTCTGTGATGAATGATCCTGGTGTTTGTATAAATGAAATTCAAAATATTTTGTATTTCATCATTTGCTAGGTATGGCAAAGGAAAATACGTCTTTATAAAGGACTTTTACACTTGAAATTGCTAAATTACAGAATTAGAGAGGCAAATTACCCAAGAATGTATTTCTTTAAAAAACATTGATATTAAAAAAAGAACACTGAATTTTAAATAAAAGTATTGTGAAGTATGTCTTATTCAAATATCCTTCTTCCTTACTAATAAATCATTAATTCAGAGGAAGAATGACATGACTTGTTTTTCCAAAATACTATATATTAAACAGATCTATGTATAAATGTAAAAATTTGCTGAAATGCATTTTAATTCCTGGTGACTTAAAAAAGTATAAAAACATCAGTAGAATTTAATATAAACCTGCATATTAGAAGACTATATGAAAGCTCTTTTTCAATTAGTAAAATTCTTCAATAAAGAACTTTTAACTCACCCGTTTAGATCGCAATTCACTGGTCAAAGAACTAGATTCTTCAGAGGTATTTTTATTCCCTGCTTTAAGTACATCAGGAGAAGGAACTATGAGTTTCATATAAGTTTCCTTTTTGGCTTGATTTACCAAAGATAAAGGTTTCACATTGGACACCAATCCCGTAGACTGTATTACACTTGTGTGTGTGTTCACAGATTCCTCCTTTGCCTGAGAGCTTTGGAAAATAAATGGAAGCTGCTGTGACAAAACCTGAGGCTGCTTCTGCTGGGACTGGAATGACGAGTGAGTCTGGGACTCAGACACAAGAGGTAATGGCTGGTGTATTCTTTTTTCCTGGGCTTTTTCAGTTGCTTTCTGTCCATCTACTTTTGGGTCTGAAATACCATGTAATAGCACCTGTAAATAAAAGTTAATAGGCAACAGTTTAACATCCATTAAAATAAAAAACACCAAGCAGGAAAAAGGGAACTTGAAAGTTTTCCTAGTGACTTACGATGGATATATAAAGCTCAGGAGAAATACACCAAATGTTTGTTTAAAAGTGTTTCTCCATCTTATATTCCTTCTTTTGCAAAAGTAAGAACTAAAGGCAATAATTAAATTTAAACTTAATAGACTTTGGGCACTGGGATAAACAAGTTAATCCAAAAATATAAATAATGTGTGGATATTGCAAAGGAAACTATTTATACCTGGTTACTTTTATGTTGTGCTTCACTCTCTGAACCAGAATCATCATCTTCACTTTCTTCAATACTTTGATCTTCCTCCTCTTCTTCATCTTCCTCTAGATCATCTGAATCACTACTACTAATGCCTTCACTTGAAGTGTCTGATGATGTGCCTGAATCACTATCACTGTTGCTAGAACTTACTATAGTTTCCTTCCTTGGTTTCTGGATAAAGACAAGATTTTTAGGAAGATTTTATTTTTGGAAAAAATTCAAGTTTCACTAGCAGGTAAATGTTATTTTCAATCTCAAAACATCATTTTTAAGAAATAGGGGACAGTCAAATGTTGTAAGGGTAATTATTCAACAAACTAATCAAATTAACTTATGTGACAGGAATTCGTCAATGAAATATACAAGCTGTGATATGTACAGGGTAATGGAAACCTCAATATAGTACAATACAAAATATAAAGAGTAATTTACAAAATAATAATTCCAACTATAAGGGTTACATACATTGAAGTGCTATATTTAACTTTTGTTTTCTTTCTTTATGAAGATAATAACCATTTATAATACATATAACATGCCAAATACACCTTTTTTGGTGCTAGACTACAATGAAGGCTAAGATAGAGATTTTGCCTTCAAAATGCTTCCACTCTAGTGGGGTTAGTGGTGGTGGTGTAGAGTCCACAGATAATACAAGAGTAAATAACCCTATACAGTGATAAGTGCTACAGAGAAGACAGGTAGCAAAGGACTTAGGGGCTGCTTTAATTAAAGTAAAACATTTAAGCTGTTATATTTCACATCAGAAAAGAAAAACATGAGTGAGAGATAAGAAACACAAAAAAGGTTATGCGTTATGAAAGCAATGAATCATGAAAGGTATGGTCTTAACAGGTAGTGCCTTTTGTGAATACTGGGCTTGGAAGAGGAAAGACAACAATATACCCATTTGATAGGAAGCCAGGTTTAAGCCATAGTTACAGATTGCAAATCTACATTCTTTCTTTTGTACCTTCCAAAATTTGATTCAAATTAAATAAAATGCATATATAAATGAGTCACTTCCGCTGTTTTATTCTTTTAATGGTACTGTGTTAACTGCTCTAAACTAGCAACTATAATGCTTCCTTCAATAAGAAGACACACCTTCAATAAGCTAAATAGTAGTGCCCACCATTCTCTAAGCTATCTACTCTCACATTGAAACAGCATAATGAGGAACCAAAATAGACATTAAAGGGAAACAAGAGTAATATAGTAATATTAAACCTACCATTTGTTAGAAAAACATCTCCTTCCTTGCAATCAAAATCTGTTGTGGATTTTAAGCACCTATATATAGCAAGACTATGAAAATCATATGGAATCTAAACGAAATTTATCATTTTTGGTTTCAGGAAGGGCTAACGACGAAAGGAAAAAAATGAGGGTTCTATAATGATTTAACAGGGAGAAATAAACTCATATTCCAATGATCAACTGATCTGTGTAGTTTTTTATTTAAAGACAGCATAAGAAATGGGGCCTACATTCCTTAAGAATGCCGTTTAGAAGTACGGACTCTAAAGTTTTATGGTGCATGATACGCACTTACAAAACTTGGGTAACCAACATATTCCTGGGTCCCAATTATACACGGCACACGGGATCTGAGGTGATTCTGATGCAGGCGATTTTGTGTAGCATACTTTGACGATGCACAGTCTGTGCTTTTATAAAGTAACACATTTAACTCTAAAAAAAAAATTCTCATCTAAGGATGTGTTTTATTGGTTTTAGAGAGAGGGACAGAGACAGACAGACAGAGTCACACTCATACACACACACACACACCCATACCCATTGGCTGCCTCCCATATGTGCCCTGATGGGGATGAAACCTACAACCTAGGTATGTGACCTGACTAGGACACCTTTCCGTGTACATAACAACACTGCAAAGAACTGAGCAACCCAACCTGGGCAAAATAACAACTTTAGAAGCTATAAAAAAGAGATGTAAGCAGACAGGTCCAGGCATTAGGAAAAAAATGGGTTTCAATATCATCAATTTCATCTCCTTAGTTGCTATGTGTATGTGTGTTAATGTGTATGTAGTTGTTTTCTATTCATAGATAATTAGGTAGTATGTCTCTTTTATGTCATTTAAACATTTTAAAAATGAGTCATCTTCGATTCATCAAAAATGATCAAAGAAGAGCTTATTAATCTACCCCCTCACCTCTGTTCAATCTGGTAAAGCATTTCAGAACTCTAGCTTTGAACTTTCATTTCACTGTATACTTATTTCTTTCAATAACAAAACAAACACATATTTAAGGCTCTTATGTTCCCAGCATAGTTGTTCTAGTCTCTGGGGATAAAGAGTGACAGAGAGATAGCAACTCTGCTCTAGCAGGATCTGGGTGCAGAGAATCAACAAACAATACAACAAAGTGTTTTTAGAGATAAATACCATAACTGCACAAGATAACTAAATACAATGTGTGTTAGGGTATGGGTGAGGTAAAGATTTAGATGCAGTTATCAGGCAAGAACTTCCTGAGCTGAGACCTAAGTGGTGAACAAAAGAAAAACCTTCCAAGACAGGAAACAGCAAAGGCAATGAGTTGGATGTATTTGGAGAACAGCAAAGTCAAGTGTACCAGCTATGGCACAGGGAACCAGGGACACAGCAGATACGCTGGGGTGGACAGGTGGGGCTTATCATACAGGTCATGGATAAGGTGGGGCTTATCATACAGGACCTACCATTATAGGTCATGGTAAGGATTTTATTCTAAGTGGGATAGGAAACTGTTGGAGGGAGTAATAACACTTGATGTTTTCTTTTTTTAAAATTAGTCTATATATACTTTTTAAATTTTATTGTTGTTATATTATATCCATCCCCTTTTTACTCCCCTGTGAACATTTGATGTTTTAAAGTCTAAAACTACTTTTATTTTAAAAAGAATGTTTTGGCTTCTATGGTAACAATTATTTATATGGCAGCAGCAGTGGAACTTAATCAACCTTGAATTATTACAAGCTAATAATTAATAATTGAACATTATAAGCTATATGTTTGTGCATTTTAATTTGTGACTTATTTTGTTTAATTTTAAATATCTAACTTTATTCTGTCTTGACTGGTGTGGCTAAATGGGTTCAGCGTTCTCTGGAAAACCAAAAGGTCACTGGTTCAATTCCCAGTCAGGGCACATGCCTAGGTTATGGGCCAGACCCCAAGTTGGGGACGTGCAAGAGGCAACCAATCCATGTTTTGCTCCCTCTCTTTCTATCTAACAATAAATAAAATCTTTTAAAAATAAAATAAAGCATCTATCTTTATTCTAAATATACATACAGAATGAGGGAATTGGATTTAATCAATAATTTTCAATGAGCAGGACAAAGCTATGTAACTGTATCCCCCAGGAAGAATTATCAAAATTAACTGAATAAACTTTTTTTTCAAACTACACAAGAAGAGGGCTAATGAAGCAAACCAGTTTCACATGAAATGTTAAAGGGTTTTCTTCAAAAAGAAAAAAAATTAAAGGATAAAAAATATGCACAACAAAATGGCTCTAAATTTGTGCCTAGAAACAGTTGAATCTAAAACACAAAATAAAGTAATAAGCAGAAATAATACAGATTCATAGACACAAAGAACACTTTGACAGTTACTAGATGGAGGGGATTAGAAGGGTAAGAGGAAAGGGTGAAGGGAGTAAGTATAAATTGTTACAGAATAGTCATGGGGATGTAAAGTACAGCACAGGGAATATAGTCAGTAATATTCTAGTAACTATGTATGATGCCTAGATGGATATGAAATTTATGGACAATCACTTAGTAAGTTATGTAATGTCTAATCACTGGGGTGTACACCTGAAACTAATAAAATATTGCCTGCCAACTGTAATTAAAAAATAAAAATGATTTAAAATTAAAAATTAAAGCTAGGGACAAGAGGGGGGAAAGAGAAACAGTTAGAGTGTGACCCTGAAACCTCTGTCTCTAGAAGGAAATAACCAAGAGTTTTATTTGTTGAAGGGGAAAGAGAATGTTTGTGATGAAGCCTAAGAACAGTCCTGTTGAGTTTTTAATGACTGGGTACCCTGAGGCTTTGTGGCTTTACCAGATGACCTTTCCCCAGGCCCTTATAAGTCTTGCTGTAGTCTGGAAAACATTTATCTTCTGTTAAGAAGGGAGCTGAAATAGTATATCCAAAGGAACTATTTCTATGAAATACAGAAAAAATCTTTTATTTTTTCTATAGACCAAAGGAAAAAATCTTTTATTTGTTCTGTTGATCTTAGAAATATATGGAGCTTATGCTGTCATGAAGAAGGACAAGGAAAAGTTGATAAAATAGTTCCTTAGGATTAAAAATTACAGCTTGGGAAGCCTGCTGTTCAGATTTAAAATACGGATAAATGTTAGTTGTAGTCAAGGATTACCCATGTTTTGCTCTTCTTGCTATAGTGAGTGAACAGCTTCCTAGCCCCTTGTTACTTCAGCTGAGATGATAGAGAAAGTGATATGTGCAGGATCACAAACTTTTGATGCTCTTTGCCCAGAGAACCATGTTCAAAAGTGGTTTTCATAACACATAGATGAGACGACATTGCTCTATTTATTATCTTTGTTCCCAGAATGTTTGCAATCAATGCTAAGGGTTAACTCAGAATAAACCAAGAAGAAATTAAAAATGGGACCTAGCTTATATATGAGGGAGGACCACAAAACCCTGGAATTTATTTATAAAAACTTGTGTATTTACTTTCATGTTTAAATTTCAGTCACCTTCAAAGTACTCTCCACTTGATGCAATACATCTATCCAGATGTTCTTTATCACTGCTCAAAACAGTTTTTGAACTCATTGATTTTTTATGTCTTTCAGTGCATCTACTGTTTTTCCTTTGTTGTTGTTTTTGTTTCACTTCTTCCACATTAGCAAAACAATGACCTTTGAGGACTTGTCCTTTCATGGGGGGTGGGGGTGTTGCTTGGGCCAGATCAGGTGAATAGGGAGAATGGGGTATGGGGACCATATCATTTTTTGTCAAAAACTGCTCGACACTCAGCACAGCCTGGGCAGGTATGCTTGTAAATTGCCCATCATGAAATGGGCAAACACACTGAAAATGTTCAAAAAATTTCACTGAAGTTGAACGCAGACTCTCACAATGCCATCTAGGACACAGATACAGATGGGTTCCTAGAATATAAACTTAGTGGGGAAAGCACGCCCTCCAGAAAATTCTGGGTTATTTTTGGTACTCCCTTTGTAAATTAGGCACAGTAAGAAATGAACTACAATAATAATAAAGTAGAACAATTATAATATGTGAGTGTGGCCTCACTCCCTCTCTCTCCTCAGTACTTTTTCATTTAATATCTTCGGACGGCGTGTGACTGACAACAAGTAACTGAAACCACAGAAAGCAAAACCGTGGGCGGACAAGGGGGACCAAGGCAATAAGCTCTCTGCTGGGGTGCCAGTGCAACTCACTAGCTGGCTGCATTACTGCGCCTTCTACCTGCAATTGGCAGCCTCAGCAAAAGAGCAAGAAGAAGAAAGCACCAGAACCAGGAACAGAAATCTCTTCCTATTCCAGTCTCTGGGTTCCCTAATGATAAGATCTAACAGTGTGCCAATGGACAAAAAATAGGAGAGTAAATTTAGAACTAGGAGGCATTAAATTAATTACCTGTACAGTTGAAATAAAAGTGGCCACAAGGTGGTAACTATTGAACCCGAATAATAAGTACACAAGTTATGTTATTCTAATCTGTATATTTGAAATTTTTCATAATAAAGGCATTTTGTTTTCCTAAAGCATGGGATCTGAAGTCAACCTGTCTGACTTGGAACCTTGGCTACTAACTGGCCAATGGTTTTAGGGCTGTTTCCCCATTTGTAATAACAGTATTTACCTTATTAGGAGTATAGGAAGGGTTGAAACAGGTATTATGTGCAAAGCAATTAGTTCAGAGCTGGTATGCTCTCAATAAATCTTAACTATTATTATTATTTGTATTATTTACTGGTGCTGACAGTTTTAGTTTTGAAGATATATATTAGTACCACACCATAAAAATAGAGATCTGCAAGAGTAGAAGTTGGTAATTCATAAAAAATTATTCCATAGATTTAGATAGTCTGACTATCAGAATGCTGCATACAGATCTGTTATAAATTTGTCCTTCAAAGAATAATTTACCTTATCCTTGATTTTGTCAGCTCTAGCATCCAAAGGCTGGTTTTTGTTTTGATCCTGATTACATTTTCGGTTTCCTCCACCTGAGCTTATACTTTTAGTCTGTCCCACAGAACTGGAAGCAGTGGTGGACAGTACAGATGTGCTGATACCAGACACAGATGATGTACTGTTTCCATTTATTGACCCATTAACACCTTGAAAATAAAAATAAAGATGTTTACACAAAAGGATTAATTCAGCCATATAAAAGAATGAAATAATGATATATACTACAATGCAGATGATTCTTGAAAACAAAATGCTAAAGTGAAAGAAGTCAGGCACATTTGTCCCAAATTGTATGATTTGATCTATGAGATATTCACTATATATCTTTTAGAATGATGATATGTTTTGAAACTACATGGAGTTGATTCATCAACAACATGAATATATTAAGTGCCACTGAATTATTCACTTGAAAATGGTTAATTTTACATTTATGTGATTTTCACTTCAATTTTTTAAATGTTTAAAAGATAATTAAATGCAAAAATTCATCCTTTAAGAGCAACCCCCCCAAATACTAACTCAAATAAAAATTAAGATAATAATAACAAACCATCTAAAGTGCTATTATAATTTGCAAATGATAGTTTAACAATGGTTAACTACAGAAATATTAATGAACATTAAAAAGAAATTAATCTTACTAAATTTAATGCCTAATTAAAGTATATTATTATACTGAATTACATTTAAAAAGCTAATGTAATACAGGGGAAAAGCAGCAGTTTGGAGCTAGAAGACCTGGGTTCAAATCCTGACTATGCTACATCAATCTGTAAGTAACACTTCCTTGAATAACTTATTTAACCTTGGTTGCAAAATTATACTAAGTGATTATTTAACATTTATTGCAAAATGAGAATACTTTCAATCTTGAAGAGTTACTATAAGAAAGCCCTGGCTGGTGACTCAGTGGATAAGGCTCCAGCCTGTGAACCCAAAAGCCCCTGGGTTCAATTCCCAGCCAGGGCACATAACCAGGTTGCAAGCCAGGTCTCCAGCCAGGTCCGCAGCTGGTGGCAGATGAAAGGCAACCATACATGGATCCTTCTCTCCCTTTCTTCCTCCTTCCCTGACCTTCTCTCTAAAAATAATGACTAAAATCTAAAAAAAAGTTACTGTAAGAATTAAGCAAGAGCCCTGGCTGGTGTAGTTAAGTGGATTTGAGAGCTGGCCTGCAAACCAAAGGGTCAGTGGTTCAATTTTCAGTTGAGGCACATGCCTGAGTTGTGGGCCGAGATCCTACCTGGGGACATTGATGTTTTTCTCTCTCTTTTTTCTCCCTCCCTTCCCCTCTCTCTAAAAATAAATAAATGAAAATCTTTAAAAAAAAAAAAAAAGAATTAAGCAAGACAAGGTCAAAGTGTCTAGCACCATGCTATATAAGTGTAATTAAACTTTAACTCTACTGAAAATAGGTAATAAAATGTGGGATTTTTAATACTTCATTGAAGTTAACATGGATACCTTTTTCAGGACCATTTCGGTTACTTTTTCCTGAACTCCTTGAATGGAATGAAGAGGAATCATGATTCTGGGCTGGAGGAGCAAACAGTGGCGGAATTCCCAGTAATGGTGGAAAGAAGGCTGCCCCTGTACGAGTATGAACATCTGTTGTTCGCCACCATTCTGCACCTCAAAACCAAACACCAAACAAGCAAAAATTATTTAATTAACTTTCTAGATGACATAACAATGCTTTTTATATTTTATTCCTGAAAAAAAAAAAGATTTAGTTTCAACTTGGAATAGAATGGTTGAATTGTGCATAGTTCTGATCATCTAATTGTTAACATTGCTAATTAGAAGTTACACATTCATCATTTCTTTCATTACAACAGTATTCAAGAATCTTCACTCAGCAGACTCCTTGGGTTCCAGTTTATAAAGAACAAAGGTAGTCTATGGTTTTAAAAATAAAATGAACAGGAATATTAAGCAATATTTGGGTCTTTGGTGACTTGTACCAAAATTTTCTAAAATAGTAAAGAAAAATATTTAAGACTATATCAATCTAATTTAATACCTTAGAATGATAAAAATAACCAATGATGAAAATTTCCTCAAATTACATATATTACAGATCTGGTTTGATAAATCAGGTTGTTTAAACAAACCCTATTGTAATCCAGTATACCTCAATTGCATTTATGGAAGAAAATGTTCTATACTCAAAAACGTAAAGACAGCAAAATCAGTAACATTTTTGTTATTTTTATTTATTTATTTTTTTGGTACTATGAATTAAAGTGCTCAAAGTAAATTTCAAAACAAGTCTTACACTAAAATATAAAGATTGATAAAGTCTCTCCCCTTAAGTTAGTGAAAAAGCTTAAACTTTGGTCACTCTTGCTCTCCTAAATTACAAATAACAATGGCTGTTTTATTACTGTAAAATGACAAACTATAGGAAATCATCAAATGTAATTTACATGTTCAAACTGTGGCTCTCAGTTAAAACTTTTAAAGAAGAAGAGAAGCCAAATTTTCGAGTAAATTTTTCAAGGAATGGTGATTAAGGAAAGATTTGAAAATAATCCAAAGGCAAGTCTTATATTGCCCCTTCTAAAATATCAGACACAATCTTTTGCAACTGATTAACCTGCTAGATTACCAAATTAGTTATAACTACTGAGGCTAATGTTCCAAGATATATACAATATTTTTCACTGATTCTAATAACCATAAAAATACTAGAGGAAAAAACCCCCAATAATATAGCATGGAGAAATTTCACTGTTGTCAGTATAATATATTAAAGGGTCTTTAAAGCTTTTCTAGGACTATCACTCCACACTGAAAAATAGGATATAATTCAATGTGCATCTTCATTATCTAATGGCAAACCCTGTTTTATAAAAAAGTTAAATGTTCATGGTGGCTGCCTTTCTGAAAGGTCTAAAATACAGTAAAGCAGAAAACTGCAAAAACTATTCTGCACTGCAGGAAGGTGCTGCTTGTGAAATGACACCAACGTATGTATATTCAGTAGTGTCTGAATGATGGGAACGAAATCAGGAATAACTACACAAAGGCATTAATCATTTATCCACTGTTTAGATGAAAGAAGGGTATTTAGAGAGAAAGAAAAACTGTGTATTTTGGGCTTGTATCAGCACAGCTGGAATCTATTGTTATTTATAGGTTTGAAAACTAGGTTCTACTTTGCTGACATAAGGGGACTGAGGTTTCCCAAAGATATTTATGTTATTTAATATAGAGTCTATAATTAAACCATTACAGTTGAATGTATAGACTTTGTAAACAACCAACAAATTGGCAAGACAATCAAAATACAGTAAGATTAAAATATTTTAGACATAAAATCAGAAAAATACCCAAAATTATACTTTAAAATGTCAATGGTAAGTAAGTACATGGTTAGAGGCTAGGGAAAAAAAGCTGAAAAAAATGTGTGCTATAAATAAGTTGACACCACAAGCAATAAAAACAAGTACATAAGATCAACCAAATAAAAAGCTAAAAATGGTCACCTACAAACTTTAAAAATGTCTAATATTTCATAGGGAATAATATAGATTTTGTTAAATTAGAGTTTGTCTTCCAAATTTAAAAAAATTAAAAAATTAGTCACAAACTAGCTTGTTTATAAAGTGATATATACAAAATAAGGATTACATAAATCAGCACATGATGAATTTCTAAATGTATTCCAAAGGGGTAACAACACAGAAGTAACATTATTGATATTCAATGGAAAGATTCTAATATTTCAGAGGCTATCCTAAATCTCAGTTTGAATCTAGAAGGTATAGAATTTTAAAATCCTTCACACTTGATAGAGCCAGATACTTTAAAAAATTCATGGTAACATAATATGAAAATATAATAACCAAAAATTGTGTGTATTTTAAAAGAAATTACCATAAGTTACAATTTCAATATTAAATAAACATAATTTCATTATACTTCATGTATTATATCCATTAAATAATGCATCTTTTGATTCAATCATCTGAAATACAGAATAATTTACATGTCCATAAAATTTAAAAATCAAGTCTTACTCATTTAAAAATCCTAGTAATTTCTTGTGTTTTCATTTATTTATTAGATGATTCCAAAAATTTGGCATTTTGATTACTCTTGTGAATAAAGCCAACAATGGAGAATTAAAATTTGGCATTATACCAAACCTACAACTTACATAAGTCCTCCATAATTAGGCATGGTTTCTGTTCATTTGGCAAAATAGTATGCTCCTATATTCATACTTTTTATCATTAAAGACTGTGTCTTGTAATTGTTTTTGAATCCATCTCCTAAAAAACTAGTAACAACATAAAATATACTATGCTAGTGTATTTCTCAGTACATAGAACATAGCAAATGCTCAAAAAAGTATGTAAAATAAATGAGTAAGCAAAAAGTTTACGTACAACAGGTTAAGGGAATCAATTTTTTGTATACTGTGGAAGTATCAACATTACTAAAGTTCAGATGGGTAATTCTTTATACTTGCTAACCATCATTCCAGTGCAGAAGGCACTGAATTTTAATAATATAATAATAACACTGTGGTTTAGTTCAAAAGTAATACTATAATAAACCATAATGAAGATACCAATAACTATCTATATTAATATCACCGACTTTTATTTTTATTCAGCAATCCTGTATTTCAGCAAGTATCTATTGCATGCTTATCTTGCTGAACAACCATTCTAGAAACTGACTGAAATAAACTTCTATTAGTATTTTTAAAGCAAATATTAAGACTTAGTTTAAGACTATTTTAACCTCCTATTCATAGTATCCCTCCCCACCATCCATTCTCCTCTAGATAATTGAATTAAAGGAATAATATGATTCAAAAAATAGTACTTGAAATATACAGTTAACCATCTTTCATATATACATATATGAAGAAGCACTTGATAATTTATTACACATTTAAGTGGGCAAGAGAAAAATAATAATGATAACTACCAATTATGTATTAATTATATGTGCCAAATACTACATTCAGCATTAAAGATGGCTTATCTCCTTTAATCTTCATAAGAACACTAAGAGCAGGTATTATTATTATTATCCTCATTTCTCAGATGAGAAAGAATGGAGGAGAGGTCAGATTACTTCTTCAAGGTCACATAGCTAATGTTGCAAAACCAGATTTAAATGTGGGTTTGTGTCTGGAGTTATGTCCTAATTTTTAATATCCCTTACTAAAATTTATTAAAGGAAAATTAACCACTGGAAATAACAAGACAAATTATAGCATTTTGTCTAATTAATTGCCATCTTACTGAACTCTTGCATTCTCATAATCTGTAGAATTTGGGGTAATTTTGATCTTCCTGCCATGTATGTGGTGCAAATCTATACTTGTTTTGATTGAATATTAAAAATATATATAATTCGATTCCCCAGCCAGGGCACAAAATGAGGTTGCAAGCCAGGTCTCCAGCCAGGTCCGTGACTGGAGGCAGGTGAAGGGCAACCATACATTGATGTTTCTCTCCCTCTCTGCCTCTCTTCCTTCCTTTCTCTCTGGAAATAATAAACAAAATCTTTATTTTTAAAAAAAGTCTCCAATGCTTTAAAAAATGAAAGAAATTTAAGAGCCAAGCTTATCTTCCTGACAAAGTACAGAGAAGTGAGAATTCAAAATGAAAGTACAGACATATTCATGTTGAGAACTGGATTTTAGTTTTTCGGTGAAAATTATGCTTTTAAAATTAAAGCTGAAAAAACACATCAAATGCTACACTTACAATGCGTACACCTTTTTGCATATTATACTTCAGTAAAAAGCAAGAGGAAAACTTGGCCTTGTTATTTACTTTTGGTGCAGATGCCTGTTTCTCCAGCTAAACATTTGAATACTTAATTAATGGCACTGCTACTTAGCACATATAGTATGGGTTTCTTTGCGAATGATAAATAGGATTGAGCAAATATACCAGGCATTAGACTATTCTTTTTGTTCAACTTAATAAGCAAATTAAGGCTTGAACATTTTCAAGCATTCCTCCTTTCCTTGAACACTGTTTATAACAGATGTTTACCTGGAAAAGATGCTAGTTGGGGATGTGCGGCTAAGGCTGTGGGTGTACCAAGTGTCCCCAAACCACCAAATTCTGAATGCCCTGAGCTGGCTGAATGTAGACCAAAGACTGGGTGGCTGACCATTGGGAAGGCACTCGACACTGTGGACAGGTTAAACGGTTGATCCCCAGCTGCTCTGAATAAATGTCCTGGGAGGGAAAAGAACAAACTTAAAGTTGTACTATAAAAACAGATGAGATTTATCTGATTTCAGCATTCATAACTTAGATAAAATTTATAACTTCTAATGTATTTTTTATTTTACATTTTTCTTTTGCATTTCTATTCTTAAACCCTATAGTGTAAGAAGTTTCTAGAAACATTAAAGTATTCTAACAAACACTTTAAATGAATGGTATAACTTTATTTACTTTGAATTTGAGAAATGATGGTTTAAGTAAAACATTTTCACTAATTATAATAGTTTGACCTGCAGAAGTGAGGCAAATATATTATCAATATTTTAACCCAAAGGAAATAAAAACATCTTATAAACATAAGGTTCAAAACCAATAAAGTAAATCCAGAATCTGTCACCAAATCATTACTCAAATTATCATACAACTAGACAGTTTCCAGTTTCCACATGTCAAAATTAAAGCTCTGTTCTCTAATACCTTTTAGGTAATGAGAGGTGATACCAAAAAGCAATTATATTCTAGCCTAATAAAACAATGTAAAAATAATACAATATAAAGATTCAATGAATAAGTCTACTAGATTATTTTAAATGCATCCAAGGGTGTTTATCAATATTAAATTCATTTTTTAACTTTGTGGTAGAAATGTCATATTCAAGTCTAAAAATTTCCTTATCATATTCAATTCAAATGTGCGAATTTGAATTGAATCTCCACTTTCACCCTATGGAGAATCTAGTAGTAAATGTTATCATCCCAAGTTGGAGTATTATACAATCATACACATGACCTGTTTTCCATACTTCGGAGCAATTTGGCAGAAAATCTATTGATAGTTCCAGGAAATAATTAAGTTTCCCTATTTTAATTCTTAAAAAAGCCTGGAGTGTGGGGCTTGATACTATGAAAACAATATCAAACCTCATACCCCAACTATTTTAAGAATTTACCACACAAAAGGTATTATGCCATGTTAAAATAAGAATACAGCTTTCTTACTATCACCTGTTTATATCAGACCTGGCTCTGCATTTCAATTTAATTAGTTTTAACACAGGTGTTTGAAGTAAATTTTAAAATATAAGTTAAAAATAAGTACACTTTTAATCATTTAGTTATTAAAGATACCTATCCTATTTGCTTTTTTATTCCCTGAAAACAACATAAAGTCATCAAAAGGTCAGAGTGTGCCATAAGATACTATATTCTTTACAGAAAGAGCACTGTTTTTTATTAAGGTAGTAAGATTGAAATAAATTGCATCAAGTCACAAGTATATCTAATATTAGCCTATAAGGTAAAAATTATGATTGAGGATCAAGTTTCCACTAAAGCAAAGCAATAACCATATCTCACAGGGAAGATTCTCCAGATCATTATGATGAAAGTCAAGAAAGGAACTATCTGAGGGGAGAGCAAGAAAAGAACACAAACGTAAATATCTAAGTCAGCCAGTCTTTGTTTCTGTTCATCAAAGCCTAAACAGAAAATTTGTGAATTTGATGCTATTGCGTGCGGTACCAGAGTTCTAGGCTGCATCAGCATGACGCTGAGTTAAAACAAAGCAGGGCATGCTATTGGGAAAAAGTGTTCCTCAAATGTCGCAATACTCAAATATCGCTGTCTTTACGGCTAATGACAGGCCTCAAGAAAGACTGCGTTTTTAGCAAATTCTCTAAAATTCAGTGAGATTCTTTCCCCACTCCCCCCCCCAAAAAAAGAAGAAGAAAAAGCCTATAATATTATGAACCAGTATTTAGTTTCACATGTAGATCCCTGATTCTCATCAAACAATTCAACTTCCTCAATCAGATGTCCTTAGTCAAATATTTTATTTAAAAACATGTGACAATCAGTTCGAGTTCCTTCCACATCAGTTTTCTAGATAAGTTGAACTGAACACTCTAATTTGGGGATTTTAGACTGATTTGCCATTTATATTTTACAAAATAATAATCCTTAACTTATATTTGTTTTGTGTGTGTGCGCGCGCATGCAGTTTAATACAAAAAATTGAGGGGTAAACTCAAAACTATGTGAAATATAAAAATTTATAAGAGATTGAAATTATAAAGGGCCAAAAACTCATAGGAACATCACTACAACAGCTAACGAATTGGTAGTAAGCAGCATTCTTAAATGCATAGTTAAAACACCAATTTTATTGTGAAGTCAATGACCTAAACCATGGAGACTCATGGACAGAAAACATGAGCAATACCTAAATAAAATTGTCACTCTTGCACCAATAATTGAAAACTAATCATATACAACTGGGTAACAAAAAGTATTCTTTTTTTCTTTTAACTGTAAGAAGAGTGACATTTAGAAAGAATTGACTAGAAAATTTGCACAAAATATAAGCGCACGGACCATGGATTCAAATGGAAAAAATAGTAAGTAGAGTCCTGTATACAATTACATCTATGACAAACAACATTACAAAGAGGCTACCTTATTCTATTGTGTTATTCTTATAAATTTCATGGAGAAGATAATTAAAGCATAGTAAGCACCCAAGTGACATTGGAATCTATAAGGCCTACTCCTTATTGGTGAGAAGAGATTCACTTTTGTATTTAGTAAAGACAAGGGCCACTAATAATTAGTGATACCATTCATTATCAAAAATACACATTAGAGACTTTCTCTGCTATATATGGATAAAGTTGTATCATAGGTGGGAATAATTTCATAGTACATCTCATAACTTTTACTATTTTATACTTTATAGCAAGAATCTATAGTCAGTGATACAAAAAAAAATTTATTAAAAGGCTCTGAAACATTACACATAATTTTAATATTGTTTTCTACTACATTTTAAAAAACAAATATTACTTTCATGTAAAAATCTTCTAGTATTATTGATATTTATTTAATAGATTCTGTAATTCAAATATTTCATAAACATACCTATTAAGTATCAGGTGCTATGTTTAGTAATTGGCATATGGGGATTAATAAAATATAATCCTTGACCTCAAGGAAGTCGTGGTTTGACCGTAATTTAAATAGATGAATATTTTTACACTTTAATGAACAAGTTAGTTTTGTACACTGTCATATACAAGACTAGATAATAGATCCCAAATATCTAAAAGTGTTTCATACATAATAAATATCTGATGTGTGAGTCAATTGACTACTCATTAAGAGGAGAAGAGTCGCATCCCTGGGACTGATTCCAAAGGCCTTCAACTCCAAAAAGGAAGTTGCCTTGAATCTTCATATAAATTTGCAAAGATACTTCCTAGTTTCCTTTTACCTTACTTCTCTAATCCTTCTGTATTGACTTAAGAAAACTAATTACCACTTGGCCCTTTGCTCTTCCTTGATTGGATTTAGGTCACATGTAGAATTTAACTGCATAAAATTCTACTACCTCCAATATCTTAAGTTCTTAAAATTTCACTCTTAATACTCATTTCCATATTTCCACTTCCTTCTTTCTCAGCATGGCCTCTGGTCTCTCCCAACCCTAACTCTTTTCCTCTCAAATCCCATCATCCCAACTCTCCTGTGTTAACTTTGAAGGAAAAGTCTTATACCTATATTACATCAACTTCCTCCCACTTCTCAGAATCTTTAACCTTTCTGCCAAGTCCCGTGCCTCCCCTTCATTTTGACTGCAATGTCACTAAAGTTTTCCTAATCACTTTATCCCACAAAGCTTTACTCTTCTTTTTGTTAACATTTCTATATAAATCTGACATTGCTGATTGCCTCTTCATATTAAAGGCCACGTTTACCCTCAAGCTTCAGGACATGGAGCTATCCATACTGATCCTCTTCTGAACTCTATCTTTCAATAATACTATTGTCTGCTTTATTGGATTTGTTTTCTTTTCTATGTAAGCATTTAGAAATGTAAGCATTTCTAAAAATTTTGTCTAGCAATCTCTTTTTTACTCTTCATGTTTTCTTCCTCAGTTATTTTATATTCTTCCACTGTTTTAACTAACTCTTCTATGACTGAGTGAATTCTAAATTATGATTTCTGCTCCTCGAGAAAAAACACATCATCTCATTAATCTTTGTATTGCCAATACCTGACATAATAAGAAACACAGTGAGTACTTAACAAATGTTTCCCATAGTTGGATTTTTGGTCACATAAGATCTTCACTTCAGATTTCCCCCATGCCTATATAACACATTCTTTGACTTCTTTTGCCTTTTATAATCTTAAGTATCCTTTCCTAATCATCTAAAAGCATATATTGCCCAAGAAGTATTCCTGAATCTCCCAGACAGATATGTTTGGGGCCTCTTCTGAAAACTCCTGATTACTCACAGTCTGTCTTTTATCATACCATTACTAGGATACAAGATTATGATGAAAAGATCCATTTCTTAATAAGTTTTACTCTCTAAAAATACACTATATAAACAAACTGCTATCACTTACAGAAACTTTTCCTAACACTGTTGTGGACAACTCTAAAATGGTAGTCTTCAGTTCTCTGACTGGCTAGAATAACCAGGAATCAATCTTTAAAATGATTAAAAATACATTTTTTTTCTCAGCTCCAATTATGAAAGGCATTCTAATGCTGCTAAAAGCTCTCTGTGTAATCAAGAGCAGATTTAATGACATCCATGTATAGCTTTAATATTTTTATACAATAAGGGACACTGTTTAGAAAATACCCTTGGTTCCATTGACAGGAAACGGCCTTTAGTCTTCTTCCACTGTCTTAAAGTTTCAAGCTACTGTACACAAAGTGATATTTTTATCATAAACTGGTGATGGTTCAATTACTACTATAACTACATTTAAAACAGCATATTCTGTATTAATAAAAAAGCAAAATAATATGTTCTCACATGAAACAAAACATGACACAAGTCAAACTGGTTACATTAGCCTTACAATTATAAAATAAATTTATTTGGGTATTAGAACACTCCACTTTTGGAGAAGTAACTTTTTCTTATATTAATATATCTAATATCAGAAGATACTCCCAAATAAAAGCTGCAATAATTAAAACTCTTAAATTTTGCTTATAGGAGAAATTCTGGTAAGAGTAAGGCATGGGTAGACATGCTTCACTTCTTTGTGTAACCACAGAAAGAATCACAACTAAACTCCAAACAAAAATCACTGGGCGGGGGGTTAGAGGGAGAGAAGAGGGAAAGCAGGGGAAGGGATGAGTGTGAAGGACCCATGAACATGGACAATAAGCTGGGGATTACTCAGGGAGGGGGAGCAGGGGAGAGCAAAGGGGAAAATGAAATAATTGCAATAGAACAATAATAAATAAAATAAACTTAAAACAAATTAAAAGAAAAGAAAAGAAAAATCACCAGGAACTGCCAGAAAATCAAACTGTATGGAAGTCCAACAACCGAGGATGTAAAGATGTCTTATTCATCTAGATAGGTAGGAGGGGTGAAGATGTGGAATTGGGGCGAGAGGATACAGTGTGGCAAGGGAAGAGCAATGGAGCAGGCAGTCCCACATTCACGTGTAGAGGATAAAAATTGAGAAGGATACCTGGAGAGTGAGTAATCCCAGCCCCTGGCTAAACTACATCTCCCAGGGCTCCAGACCCTGAAGATAAAGCCTAGAAAGTTGTAAAAACCAGTTGGAGTAGTGGAAGGAAACACCGGTTTCTTATAAGAGTCCATTTAAAGGGCCTGCATGGGATTAGAACATACACAAACCTATCCATTCTGGGAATTACCGTCAGGACAACAGTTAGAAGGGTGCCAGCCGCATGTGGGAATTGGGTGACTGGACACAAACTGACTGCCAAGTAAGCCTTCAGAAGCCAGGCAGAGGCATTATTCCCTCTCTGACCCCTCCACACACACAGAGACACAAAATGGTGAAACATGTTATCCTACCCTGATGAAACTTAGGGTTCCACCCCAAACATCTAAAGAAGGTGTGCTAAGACAGAGTCTAACAGCAGCTCTACTTATCCACAGAAACAAAGGGATGCTGCCAAGTAAAGGGAGAGCACAAATAAATATGGCTGAAATGAAAGAACAGAATTCCATTAAAAAAACTAAATAAATAGGAGATAGCCGACCTATCAGATACAGAGTTCAAAATACTGGTGATAATGATGATCAGAGAACTCATGGAGTATGGCAAAAACATAAGGGAAGAAACAAAGGCCATACTACATGAAATAAAGAAAAAGAAGAAGACCAAATTATGAATATTTAAATAGCAACTAATTCACAACAACCAACAACTGGACAGGGAACCAACAGTGAAGGGAAGGAAGCTGGGGGTCAAATCAATGATTTGAAACTTAAGGAAAAAATAAACATTCAACCAGAGCAGAGAAAAGAAACAAGAATTTAAAAAAAAAACAAGGATAGCCCTGGCTGGTGACACAATGCATAAGATGCCGGCCTGCGAACCCAAAGGTCGCTGGTTCGATTCCCAGCCAGGGCACATAACCAGGTCTCCAGCCAGGTCAAAAACAACTATACATTGATGTCTCTCTCCCTCTCTCCCTTCCCCCATCTCTCTCTTAAAATAATAATAATAAAAAAGGATAGTAAAGATTACTCTTAGGCATCTCCAAAAGAGCCAACATCTGAATTATAGGGATCCCAGAAGGAGAAGCGGAAAGGTTAGAAATTGAAAACATATTTGAAAAAATAATGAAAGAAACTTTCCTAATTTGGTGAAGGAAACAGACATATAATTCCAGAAAGCAGAGAGTCCCAAACAAGCTTCAGAACAAAAAAGCTATACAACACCAAGATATATCATAATTAAAATGCCAAACATTAAAGATAAAGAGAGAATCTTAAAAACAGCAGGAGAAGAGTTACCTACAAAAGAGTTCCCATAAGACTATTAGCTGATTTCTCAAAAGAAACTCTGAAGGCAAGAAAGGACTGGCAATAAGTATTCAAAATGATGAAAAACAAGGACTTACAACCATGATTACTCTATCCAGCAGAGCTATAATTTAGAATAGAAGGTCAGATAAACTGCTTCCCAGACACAGTAAAGCTAAAGGAATTCAGCATCACCAAGCCATTATTTCATTATTAAATGAAATGTCAAAGGGACATATTTAAGAAAAAGAAGAAGACCAAATTATGAATATTTAAATAGCAACTAATTCACAACAACCAACAACTGAATCTCAAAAACAGAAATGAAAACAAACTAAGCAAACAACCAGAGCAGGAACAGAATCATAGGTTTGGGCATCATTTGAGGGTTACCAGCTGGGAGGGGGAAGGGAAGAAAAAGGGGAAATGCTGTAGCAATCAAGAAGTATAATTGGTCAGAACAATACAGACAGAGGGAAGTTAAGAATAATACAGGTTTCTTAAACCTGTGTTGCCACATAAGCAAAGCCATCATTATGACCTACTTCATTACTGTGACTGACTGTAAAAGGATCATGGAGCAATCCAATACCTGATTTTTTAGGGAGCTCAACCTGAGATAGCATAGGTGTATGTAACAGAGAGAATGAGATGAAAACCCCAGAGGAACCAGTGCAGAGATGGATCCAAAATTCACCAATAAAGAAGCACTCACTTATCTGCAACAGAATTGGGAAGTGCTCTTCCTGCTACATGAATCATAGGTCAGAAAGTAACACCATTCTTGGAGGTGAGAGTGTGCTGCGAAGCTGGAAAGCTGCTCTGTACTTTGACCTTTGGTCTGAATTCAAGTGGGTCATGGTCTGCTGGCCAGCTGGTCATCCCTGACCTGGTTACTCTGGAAAGCAGCCGCTTCCGAATTAGAACAAGAGGAAGAACTACAAAATCTCTCCTTTTTCCTCTCTCCTTACCTCATCCTAAAATAACAGATTTCTGTGCATTCCTGGAGCTTACATTGTGTGTACACACAGTTTGGGAAGATGAAGAGGGTTTATAATCTAGCAATACTAAAACCTAAAACATTACTCTTCTTAAAGTCCTTCAGTTACCCTATCACTGAACATTTTTCACCAGTCACTTTCATCTCTATAATCTCTAGTTCCTGACAATTTTCTTAACTTTTGTTTTTTAAGCTTTAATGAGGTCTAATTAACAAATAAAATTGTAAGATATTTAAAATGTGCAACAGACGAGGACTTGACTTGGGTGGTGAACACACAATGCAGTATGCAGATGATGTGAGAAGAACTGTGCACATGAACTCTATACAATTGTTAGCCAGTGTCACCCCAATGAATTTGATAAGAAGGAAAAAAATAATGTATACAACATGGAAAAAAAAAATAACATAGGAAAGAGTGAACAAAGAACTTATATTCACAACCCATGGAAATGACCAAATACGGGACTGCAGAGGGAAAGGGGTCACTGGTCAGAATGGAGCAAAGGGAAAAAATTGGAACAACTGTAACAGGATAATTAATAAAATATACTTAAAATTAAAAAAATAAAGATATGGAGGAAGAGAAAAAACAACTGACACCAAGAAATACAAAGGATTGTAAGAAAATATTACAAACAACTATATTCCAACAAACTTGACAACCTGTACAAAGTGGATAAGTTCCTAGAAACATACAATCTTTCAAAGTAAATCACAAAGAATCAGTAGCTGAATAGAGAGATTACTCCTAGTGAAATTGAAGCAGTATTAAAAAAAACTTCCAACAAACAAAAGCCCTAGACCGGATGGCTTCATAGGTGAATTTTACCAAACATTCCAAGAAGAACTAACACCTCTCTTCAAACTATTTCATAAAATTCAAGAGAAGCAAAGGCTCCTAAACTCATTTTACAAGCCCATCATTATCTTAATTCCAAAACTAGATAAAGTCACTACAAAGAAAGAAAACTATAGGCCAATATCCCAGGTGAACAAAGATACTAAAATCCTCAACAAAATATTAACAAACTAAACACAGCAATGAATCAAAAAGATCATACACCATGATAAGTGGGATTTATTCTGGGATGGCAATGGTGGTATAACATTCAGAAATGAATGAATGTGATTTACCACATAAACAAAAGGATAAAACCACATGATCATATCAATAGATGGAGCAAAAACATTTAATAAAATTCAGCACCCATTTATGATAAAAAGTTTCAACAAAGTGAGATTAGAGAGAACATACCTAAACATAATAAAGGCCATATATGACAAACCCACTGCCAAATGGACAAAAAATACAAGCATTCCCCTTAAGATTGGGAACTACATAGGGATGTCTATTTTCACCTCTCTTATTCAACATAGAACTAGAAGTCGTAGCCACAACAATCAGACAAGAAGAAGAAGAAATAAAAGACATTCAATTTGGAAAGGAAGAAGTAAAACTATCTGTATTTGCAGATAACACATTCTACCAAGAAACTACTAGAAGTGTTCAGTGAATTCAGCAAAGTAGCAGGATACAAAATTAATAACCAGAAATCAGTTGTATTTTTATATGCCAATAATGAACTAATAGGGAAATTAAGAAAACAATCTCATTTGAAATTGCTTCAAAAAGAGTAAAATACCTAGGAATAAATCTAAACAAGGATGTAAAAGACCTGCACTTGGGAAATTAAAAGATGCTGAAGAAAGAAACTAAAGATATAAATAAGTGGAAGCACAGATTATGTTCATGGATAGGAAGAATTAACATCATTAAAATGTCCAAAGCAGTCTATAGATTCCATGCCATTCCTATCAAGATTCCAATAACAAATTTCACAGAAAGAACTAGAATAAATATTTTAAAATTTTACATGGAACCACAAAAGGTCCCACATAGCAACAACAATCCTGAGAAAGAATAACAGTCAGAGGAACCATGTTATCTAATATCGAACTATAGTATAAGGTCACAGTAATCAAAACAGCCTGGTACTGGCATAAAAGGCACATAGATCAATGGAACAGGGTAGAGAGCCCAGAAATAAACCCACACCTTTATAGTCAATTAGTATCTGATAGAGAAAGCAAGCACATACAATGGGTTAAAGCCAGTTTCTTCAAAAAATTGGACAGATACATGCAGATAACTAGACCATCTTCTTACACCACACACACTAGAATAAATTCAAAATGGATCAAAGAGTTACATGTTACACCTGTAATCAGAAAAATTGTAGAAGAAAACATAGATAACAACATCTTGGACATTGTGCAAAGCAATATTTTTTCATATATCACTCCAGGGAAGGGAAGCAAAAGAAAGATATAAATAAATGGGACTGTATCAAACTAAAAAGGTTTTGCACAGCACAGGAAAACACTAACAAAATAAAAACACAACCCAAAGACTAGAACATATTTGGTGATACATCTGTTAAGGGTTTAATACCCCAAACTGATAAAGAACTTACACAATTCAATACCAAAAAAACAAACAACCCATTAAAAAATGGGCAAAGGACCTGAACAGGCACTTCTCCAAAGAGGACACACAGATAACTCATTAGACATATAAAAAGATGCTTAATATCACTAATCATCTGAGAAATGGAAATAAAAACCACAATGAGTTATCATTTCACATCTGTCAAAATGGCTATCATCAATAAATCAACAAACAAGTGCCAGCAAGGATAACCCTTTTACACTGTTGGTAAGAATGCAGTCTGGTGCAGCAACTATGGAAAGCAGTATGGTGGTACCTCAAAAAATTTAAAAAAGGTGTACTTTTGGGGAAATATCTGAAAGGAACCTAGGACAATGATTCAAAAGAATGTAAGCTCCCTATGTTCACTGCAGCATTATTTACAATTGCCAAGATATGGAAAAGGATAAAACAACTATACAGACATTTACACAATGGAATATTACTCAGTAGTAAAAAAAAAGGAAAACAAAGTTTTACCCTTTGCAGCAGTATGGATGGACCTGGAGTATGTTATGCTAAGTAAAAACAGCCAAAGAAAGACAAATACCATATGATTTCACTCATATCTAGAATCTAATGAACAAATTGAGCTAATAAGAAACACAGAGACAGACTCATAGATGGAGAGCCAGATGACAGCTAAGTGGGGGATTGGGAGGAAAGGGGAGGCTTCGGAGCGGAGGGACTGAGTTCAAAGGAAAAAGGACACATGGACAACAGTGTGGTGACTATGGGGGTGAGTATCTATAAGAGCTCTAAATGGAAATGGGAAAAAACAATAAAAAAATGAAAAAGACATCACTACAAATTCTCTAGGTTTTCAAAGGATAGGGTAATATTTGTATCACCTTTATGCCCATTAATTCAAAAACAGACAGATAAAATGGATAAATTCCTTGAAAGATGTCACTTAACCATGGCTAACTCAAGAAGAAAACAATAACCTGAGTAGTTTTATATTTATATTAAAGAAGATTAACTCACAGCTCACACTATTTTCCAACAACAACAATTAAAAAATGCATTCCAAACCCAAATGACCTCACTGGTGGAGTCTACCAAACAGTTACAGGATAATACCAGTTTAATATAAACTTAAAAAAAAAAAAGTCTGCAAGGAGGAAGTAGTCAGCTGTGTCAAGTCTGCCAAGCAGTTGAGTGAGATGAGGACAGAAGTGGCTTCGGTACGGGTGGAAATATACATGAAAGAGAAGAAAAAGGAGAAAGCAGAAGCAGCTTTATTTAAGAAGTTTGGCTATAAAGTGAGGCAGAAAACAGTGCAATATCCAGAAGCGCATTTGAGATGCAAAGAGGTTTTTGGTAGGTATCCTTTTTTAAGATGGAAGATGCAAAGAACATGCTTTTATACTGATGGGTGTGATCCAGTAAATGGAGAAAATTAATGGCACTATGAAGAAGTTCTTGAAAAATCCTACTGTTGTAATCTTCTATAATCTTTAAAAAGGAAATAATAGATATTTGCTATTATTTTATAATTGAAAGCTATATTGAGTTAAGCATTTATTCTATTTGGCTTAATTTATATTGCTCTAGAGCACAGTTATCAAAGGATATTTATAATAAGTGCACATCAGTTAGGAGATGCACTAATAAAATGCTATTTTTCTGAAGAAAAATGTTGACTTTGGAATAAAGCTCAAATATACACATGCATCTGAAGTTTATTACAATGCACAGGTGGGGAAGTATGGTGAAGGGTTATCACCAGATGAGCTTAAGTGAGATAACTTAACATGTGTTCCAGCTTCCTTTTAGTGTCCATTCCTGTGAAGCAGAAGCTGGGCAGTTAAAAACTATTTACTAGTTTTTCTTACAGCCAGGATTCTGGCTAGAATTTAGATTCTATCAACAAGATGTACAGTATTTGGAAAGAATGAAAAGCTTAGTTAAGCCAGCAGACTGGCAGCACATGAAGTATCCTCTTTGTTGGTGCACACCTAGCAGGCACACTGAGTCAGTGGCTCATGATCACTGGTACAGCTGCAGTAGCATGACCCGTGGAGCCAGCAGCTGGAAGACTGGTATCCTGACTGAACCAGAGGTAGTTTCCTTAAGCAGGCCAATTCAATAGTAATGCTCTGAAATCATCCACAGGGGCCAGGGGTCAGCTGCTCAATCACCTCAATCATTTTATAAGTATTTAACTCGCTGTATTTAAGAACTTTCTGCTTTAAGTTATTTGTAGCTGAACTGTCTACTCTATCAATCAACAACCAACTGGGGATAGTGCCCAAACTAAAAAATTATTCATTCTATCACAACCAGCCTGATACTTCATAACCATGTATTTTTCAAAGTAATACTGAGAGGTAAGTGAAAGCTTAAAAATAACATGCGTAACCTTGGAGGTAAAAGAGAATTTCTTAAATAAAAAAGCATAACCACAAATTTAAAAATTGATAGAGCTGACTATGTTAAAATTAGAAGTTCTATTCATCAAAAAGCAACATAGACTAAACCAGACTGAGAAAAAGATATCTCCCAAACATACTGAAAAAAAGATTAGCATCCATAATTTAAAAAAAAAACCACCTCATAAATCCATTAAGAAAAAGATATACAACTCAATAGAGATATACAAGGTCTGTCCCGAAAGTATTGAGCTAATGTCAACATAATTAAAAGTTTGCATGGCAGATATTTTCGGGACAGACTTTAATACCAAAGCATTAAATAATCATTGCAATAAAGAGGAAACCCAAAACACTAAAAATGTATAAAAAGGCATCTTAAACACTACTCATGTTCACCACTGACAAGAATGAAAATGTCTGGCAATGATAAGTGTTAGAATGGATGATAATCACCAAAAATTCTAATATATAGCTGGTGAAACATTAAACTGGTACATACAACTGGTAAAGTTGAAGACATCTTCAGAAAAGTATGCTTATTTGCATTAGGATCCATGTAAAATGATGGTCATAATATTGTTTGTAATTGGCAAAAGTTGGAAACAACTCAAATATCCATCAACAATAGTGTGGATATAAAAATGGATACATATTCCATTCAAATGCAACATGCAAAAATACAAGACTTTTATCCTTTAAAACTATTTTTTCCCCACATTTCTTATTACATTACTCCTCACCCAGGTGTCCAAGTCATGTCAGAGCTTCTGTCTCCCTTTCCACATTACATTATATCCCATAAGAATCTACTCTTTAAATGTTTTCTGGAAACTTGTTTCTCCACCTCCAATAACTCCTTAATTTGGGCCCTCATAATTTCTTACCTAGATAAACATGAATACCTACTTGAAGGTCTTCTTTATTTTAGTCTCATCCCTATTCTAAACCAGTGAGGTACATGGTGCTAGACTTATCAATTTCAAAGCAATGTGATCATATAAAATCTCTCTACTGGATGACATACGAATAAAAATAATGCTTACAGCCCTGGCTGGTGGCACAGTGGATAAGGTGCCAGCCTGCGAACCCGAAGGTTGCTGGTTTGATTCCCGGCCAGGGCACATAATCAGGTTGCAAGCTGGGGCTCCAGCCAGATCTATGGCTGGAGGCAGGTGAAAGGCAACCATACACTGATGTTTCTCTCCCTCTCTGCCTCTCTTCTTTCCTCTTTCTCTGGAAATAATAAGCAAAATCTTTTTAAAAAATGCTTACAAAAATAATAATAATAATGCTTACAGTTTGCTAGGCACCTACTATATGCTAGGCATTATCTCACTTATCCTTATAATACTGCAAAATGGGTTGTTATATCTGTTTTATATAATAGCTGATGCAACAAAACCTCAAAAAGGGGTAATTTCCCCAAATTCACATAACTAATAAGTACATAAGCCAAGACTCAATTCCAGGGCTTTACAACTATAAGTCCTTGCTCTTAACTAACACATTATTCTGCCTAAATTTGTAAGTATGGTAATACGAAGTTCTAAATGATATAATCTTAGTCCACTCCTCAGGATGACCTCCTGTCCTCTATCTCTCTGTTTCACTTAGCCCATGGTAGATATTACCTACCCATTCTCTCCTTTTTCCTAACTAATAATTTCAATTTTACTCAGGCCAGCAATATGTTCATCTCAAAGCTTTTTCCTGGCTTACCTTGAAGACATTACCATTCATACAGTTCTGGTGAAAGATATATACGTGGAAAACTCTGGATGGTGTTTCCGGAAAAGTTCTTTAAAAGGGGTCAAAGTAAGCAGGCATGCCACTTTGGCTACTGCATCCCCACCCTTTCTTCTTCCTTCCTGGGAAAGTTCCATAAATGGATCAGCCCTATTACAGCCATGAGAGACCCACATGAGCATCAAAGTTTCTTACTTCAATGGAAGAATTTAAAAACAGAAATTCAGAATTGTGATAGCATAACCCACCCAGCACTGCCTGTCAGTAGGCCGGTGTGTTGGCTTAGCATGTCTTCCTATTCATAAATTAACCATTATCATAACTTATACATAATCTTAGTTGTGGCCTTATTGATCAACTTGTGATTTTCCTAATATACTATGATTTGGCACACTTCTGTAGAGACAGGTAGCTGGCAATTGTAAGATACATACTTAAATCAGTCTCTTTAATTTTAAAAAGAAAAGCAAACATATTCCAGCTTTAACTTGTTTTATATATTCAGAATTTTTATTTTATAAGCTTTGGCTTGAAGGAAGGGGTCTACCTAAAAAAAACAATTGAAAAACCACTGGTCAGTAGTCAGGGGGAATGGGGTTGGGGGGAGGAGGGAGGCAGAGGCAAAGAAGGGGAGCAGCTTAGACAAGAATCTAGTATAAAGGAACCATGGACATGGACAACAGGTGGGATTGATTTTGGGGGGAATGGGTGGGTGGGGAGGGGGACAGAGGGGAGCAAAAAGGGGATGGATGTAATACAACAACAATAAAATTTAAAAAAAAAAAGAAAAGAAAAGAAAAACCACTGGTCTATGACACAGCTTAACTGTAACCGAAATTTCCCAAGTTCTATCTTGGTATGATGTCAAATGACAACAACTCTCAAGTAAATCCACTCTGTAAAGTTTAATTACGCACCTGTGCTTAAATACTACTTTTTCAACTTCCACTTCCAGCCAATATGTGCAACAGTCTGAACATCTGTGAAACTGGCAAGTAGGATATTGTGCATCATTTGGTCTTTTACACAAAGGTTCTGGTAAAGCTATACCACCCAGCACCAGGATAAGTTAACATTTTCCTGAGGAACTGATGTGCTTACTAGGACTAGTATGCGAACCATATATACTATTATGTTTTCCTTTTATTCTTAACAGTTGATTCATTAAGTTTTTTTTATTTAATATTAGTGACTTTCTTTAGCTAACACCTTTTTTGAGCCTCTTAATTAATTGCTTTATTATGCCAATACATGTAATGAAAGCTGTCCCAAATTATTTTTTAGAAGTAGGCAAGTTGTTTTTAAACCATATCTTAAGAACAAAGAAGTATTGTATTTCTTACTTCTGATAAGACCAATAAAATTCATATATGCAGATAGCCTTAATTAATCTTTACTGCAGTATTATTTTCTATCCAAGTTACTATACTGAAGGTGAAAGGTGTTTTGTGAAAGGCAATCCAGCAAGATCCCTACATGTTATTGCTGAGGATGCCAAGAATTTAAGGCCATGACTACTGTCTAACCAAGCCATTTCTCAGGATTGCATTTGCAGTAGTCAACCTTGAAGAATGAGGTAACATCTGCTTCCAGACAACAAGGGTTGTTTTCATTTACAATAAATAAAAGCAGTTGATTCCCCAAGCTTAGTATTCCTGAGCTGTGACACAAACCCACCGCATATATAAGATTCAAGCTGACTGGAACTTGAGAAGCATGGGAAACCAGAGAGAACATGATGCTCAGGCTATTTTCTGTGCTTTAAGTAATAAAATCTCTGACCCAAGAGATAACAGGCTAACTTGCAGGCAGGTATAATCTCAAATCCTCACAAGGTATTGATTCAAAAGAAATCAGTTAATCATTCAATGTTTAAAAGCAGGTTTGAATTACATTTATTGTAACTCAGTGGAATTCCTACAGACATACCATTAATAAAGAAGACAGAGAATAGACAATTAAAATAACTGCTTAAAACAAAAGAATGTCCTCCAAGGGGCCATTAAAGAACAGAAAAGTTCTGACATTTTAAAAATGAAAATTCTGTTTGTTGACTCTATGTATCAAAAAAACATATTTAAATTGTTTAAGATAAAGAGGCCAGGTCTATTATGACTCTAATATTTTATTTTAAAGTGGACAGAATTATCAGACAATGAATAGGCTAAAAATATCATATCAAACAAAAGAGGAAAATGGGATAAACTGAGTTATGCAGGACAACTGAGCATTCTCTTAAGTAAATTGTGTGTTGGACATTAATACTAGGCTTTACTTTAAACATAAACCACAACACTGTGAAAGTTAAAAACTAAAAATCATTTTCCTAGTGAGTGAAAAAAACTTGTAGGTATTCAAAGTATAATGTGTTAAAAAGTGACATATTTCTGAAGAAACACAGAAATAAACTATACTTTCATTCAATGTAAGTAGCAACATAAAAATTACAATCTTGTAAACAGGCAAATAAATGACAAATATGTATTCTTTTCTACATAAGGAAATTTCTGATATTACTCAGCAACCTAACATACCCCACCCCTTCTGCAATTCCCACCCATCACTAACAAAAAAATAGTGCCCTACTGTGACTAACAAAATAACAAGCAATTCAAGTGTCACTAATTCAGAAAATTAAGAAATAGGTGACAGAAAAATGTCCAGAAAACTCAGGGCTCTGTATTCAAATATAATATTGAAACCTTCAACATAAAAAAGGACATTTCTATGGAAATATTATATATATTAAAGCTAATTCAGAAGAACAGTCACAAAAAGTAGTAAGGAAAAATGACAAAAGTATAACTGTACAATCATTTAGACAAAGTCATTGGAAGTAAAATACTAGTCATACCATCACCTTTTTTGAGCACAGTAATCTTCAAAGGCATTCTTCATTTATACATAATTATCATTTTCTACATAAGGGAAGTGTGACATCAGGTTGTTATATGTTAACTTTAACCAAGATTGTACAGGGTGCAGGAGAACAGAGACTTCATTTATTTATTTTAATGTTATGCTTTTTTATTTATTTTATAATAAATTTTTAAAAATTATTCTGATAGAAGAATGGAAAATGGTATACTTCTTGTTATTGTTCCATTGATTTAAAACATAAAAATGATTAAACAAAAATATATTTGGCAATCTGATGGGGTATTTTATTAGCAAATATTTTATATTTATGCATTTCACCTACTAAAAATTACAAATCTAATCTTGAAAAAGTGAAATACTATTTACTTGTACTGCTTATAAACATATAGAATAACCTATAAGATTATTTTTTAAATATTTAAGATTAAAAAGCTTCCTATTGGTAAGAAAATGAGTTAACCAAGTTCAGGTATTAAAAAACATATTCTACCAAACCTGTGTTTGGGCAAGAAATGATTTTGAGTGGTAATTAAAAATACCTCCTATGTAATTTATGAAAATCAAGGGTTATTTTCACTTCTGAAATAAAGCTCTCTTTTAGCAATATAAACTTTGCTCATGTTGAAGAGAAACTTTTCGTGCTCTAAACTTTAAAAATATTTTCCAACAAGTAAATGACTTGCCTTAATATACACCTGTGAAATAAAGATAGCTGGAGTTTAGTAAAGGTCATTTCAATACTTAAATTAGATTCTGGGTAAAGGGGTCACAGCATTGGTACCTTCTCTTATCACCAAGAACTTCTTTATATTTGTTCAATCTCTCATGGGCCTAATGTTTTAAAAAGACTTTTTAATGTATTAATTTATTAATTGAAATGGTGACATTAATATGAAATTCACAAAGAGAGCTTCTGATAAGTATGAAATGCATGGAATAACCAGTGTTACCCAAGTGTTCTGATAAAATTTAAAAAAGCAAAGACCAGATGTTTAATGTAGCCATTGTTCTACAGGTCAATAGAGGTACTGAGTGCAATTTCTTCAGAGTGGAATAAAATGCTATGAACACAAATTAGCAAAAGAATGGTATTCTAAAACTGAGTTAATAAGCATATTTACCACATGGGTTGATTGTAGAGCTAAGCGAAGCAGATCCAGTGGAAAGGCCGCCTTTTGAAACCGATGAAGCCACAGAAGGTATAGAAGAGGAAGTTGGTATAGTAGTGGAGGCTGTTGAGGATGGTAACCGTTCCCCAGACTCCATATCTACAAGAGGGAGAAAAATGTTAACTCTCAGTATTAAATAGTGAAATTACTCGAAAGAGTTAACCATACTTAAATTAAGTCATTTGGGCATCATTTTTAAATATATGAAGTTTACAATGTGCTCTTCAGAAAGACAAAATATGGAATTAAAACAATATAACGAAAAATATAAATTTATGAAATAAGTTTAATGTTAAGTATACCAAATCCCCCTCTATTAGGATTGTAGAGTTTCCTTATATCAAAAAAAGTAACAGTGATGTGAACACAGTAATTTCACACATGTTGCCACAACCTTAGGAAAATTAACATATCACCTTCTTATTCTTCCTACATCACTTGATCATCTATTCAGTTACAACACAATACCCATATTGCCTTAATAAAACAAGAAAATACCACTACATCTGAATGAACTGTGACCCTGTGATATAAATCCAGACAGAAACATGCTTGTTGGTCTTAAGAATCCAAGAATCTGACCTAGTAATCCCCAACACAGTGACCCCCTCACTCAAAAGACAAATTACACTTTACAATTTTTACTACAATTAGGTATAAACTATGGCCTCAAAATGACCTTAATATGATCAATTTATAATGACCACTTCTAAGCACCTTTTTAAATTTGTTTGGCTATTTGGTTACAATTTTAAGTTGGCCTTACTGTAATAGTTTATGTTGATATAAAAAAAAATCTAGAATAGAAATAGCTGAATGGGGTCAAAAGTATGCATTTCCATAGGAACATAATGTACAGCATCAGCAGTGAGGGACCCTTGCCCAAACCAGACAACCCAACCCATGGTTCCAGTGCCAGGAAGGTAAATTCCCACAACTTCTAGCTGTAAAAACCAGTGGGGGTTGGGCCAGCAGAAAAAACTACAGGATTCTCAGGAGACTCCTTTAAAGGGCCCACAATGGACTTAGGACTTAAGCAGAACATCCCCTCCAGGATTAGGCATCAGGGGAACAGCTGGAAGGACACCAGTGACTTATGGGGAGAAACTAAAATGACTGGCAACAGGATGAGGGCCAGGAGACAGCTTCATCACAGGCAAAGCTCCAGAGGCCAAGGAAGCAGCACCGTCTGTCACGCAAAGCCACAAAGTGGTGACACAAGTTGACCAGGACAGTGATTATCTAAGGCTCCACCCCATATAATGTACAGGTACGGTTTTTAATAATAGGCCACATTACTGAGACAGGGAGTCAAAGCAGTCTACCTAATAAACAGAAACAACCACAGGGAGGCTGCCAAATTGAGGAGACCAGGAAATAGGGCCCAAATAAAAGAACAGAAAAAACTGCAGGAAAAGAACTAAATGAAATGGAGATAAGAAAACTACCAGAAGCAGAGTTCAGATCACTAGTTTATCAGGATACTCAAAGCACTCATTGGGTACTTCAACAGCATAAAATGACCCAGGCAGAAAAGAAGGTTATATTAAGTGAAATAGAGAAAAATCTACAGGGAACCAACAGTGGAATGGATGAAGTTGAGAATCAAATCAATGATTTGGAACATATGGAAGAAAAAAGCATTCAATCAGAACAGCAAGAAGAAAAAAAGAATTAAAAAGAATGAGGATAGGCTACAGTGCCTCTGGGACATCTTCAAATGCACCAACATCCAAATAGTAGGGTGCTAGAAGGAGAAGAGGAAGAATAATAAACAGAAATCTTAGTTTTAAAAAAAACAAAAGAAAACTTCCCTAATTTGATGAAGGAAATACATATGCAAGTGTAGGAAGCACAAAGAGTCCCAAACAAGGACCCAAAGAAGACCACACAAAGATGCATCATACTTAAAATGCCAAAACTTAAGCGAAAGAGAAAATGGTAAAAGAAGCAAGAGAAAAGTAGATAGTTACCTGCAAAGGAGTTCTCATAAGAATATCAGCTGATTTCTCAAAAGCAACTGCAGGCAAGAAGGAACTAGCAAAAAGTATTCAAACTGATGAAAAGCAAGAACCTGCAACCTAAATTACTCTATCCAGCAAAGCTATCACTTAGAATGTAAGGGCAGACAAGGTAAAACTAAAGGAGTTCATCATCACCAGGAATTTATTATTTGAAATGTTAAAGGGAATTACATAAGAAAAAGAAGAAAATCAGGCTGATGGTTAGAAGGCAGTAAATGATGAATTGTAGGGATGTGAAAAGAAAAGGAAGTACACATTGGTGGTTACAGAATGGACAGAGGAATGTTGATATAATAGAGAAAATGGAGAAGCCAAAGAACTTACATGCATGACACATGGACATGAACGGGGGGGGGGGGGGGTGCTGCTGCTGGTGGAAATGAGGAGTGCCACTTGGAGGGGAACATAGGGGGAAAATTGGGATAATTGTAATAGCAAAAGCAATAAAAATTTATTTATTTATTTATTTATAAGATTTATTCATTATATTTAGAGAGAATGGCAGGGTGGGAGGAAGAAAGGGAGAGAAACATCAATGTATGGTTGCCTTTTCACCTGCCTCCTCCAACTATGGACCTGGCTGGAGACATGGCTTGCAACCTGGTTATGTGCCCTGACTGAGAATTGAACCAGCAACCCCTGGGTTCACAGGCCAGCATCAATCAACCGAGTCACACCAGCCAGGGCCAATAAAATATAACTTAACAAAATTAAAAGAAGAAAATCAAAACTATGAACATTAAAATGCCAATGAATTCACAACTATCAAGAGTTGATCTTAAAAAGCAAACTAAGCAAACAGGCAGAACAGGATCAGAATCACAGATACAGAGATCATTTGGAAGGTTATCAATGGGAAGAGGGATGGGACAATAAGGCAAAAGGTGCAGGGATTAAGAGGTACAAATTGACAGGTACAAAATAGGTGAGGGATGTTAAGAACAGGAATAGGAAATGGAGTAGCCAAAGAACTTAATATGTACAACCCACAGAAATGTATTAGGATAGGAGATCATTGGAGTGATGGGTGTACAGGGATGTGGGGGGACAAATTGAAAAAAACTGAGACAATTATAATAGCATAACAAATAAAGTATATTTTGAAAAATAAATTAGATGCCTTTGAAAAAATCAATACATTCATTTTCAGCTGAAGAACAATTATCCTATGATTAAATAAGTTATTATTCATTATTGAAACATACTACATAAAAATTTGTAAAACCCATTCATTCAGGCTATTTAAGAAAAACGTATTTATTAAAATACATTAAGTTTGCCGGCCTGCAAACCCGAAGGTCACTGGTTCGATTCCCAGCCAGAGCACATAACCAGGTTGCAAGCCAAGTCTCCAGCCAGGTCCATAGCTGGAGGGAGGTGAAAGACAACCATACAGTGATGTCTCTGCCTCTCTCCCTGAAAATACATAAAATCTTTTTTAAAAAATCAAGTATCTAAAAGCCATTTTTACCAGAGATCTGTTATGGCCAGAGTATCCAGATCTGAAACTTAGATTCCTATAACAGCCTATCATTCTGAGGCTGTATGTTAAGAACATTACTTTCATCTAAGTTCCGAGTTACCACTAACCAACTGATTTTTTTGGCCCAAAATAGTCCATGTACCAGGAAATAAAAATGAACAAAATATAACAACATGACTTTCCCAATCAATCACAACACATTCACCTATGGAACAATATTAATTAATAGATACATCTTTTAGTTTAGTCCATTTCCGAGTATATTTTCCAATGCATAACTAAGGAATAATTTATTTACAATGTCAAGCAGATAGGATAAAGTTTACTACAACTTAAAATTAACATATAACCTACATTAAAAAATAAATCTATTGATGTGAATAACAGAAAAAAAAAAGCATGCAGAAGATGATGAAGGGGTATAAATGATTTGATTCATTACAGACCTTTCCCATGTTCTAAAGCAGTAGTTGATTCATTACAGACCTTTCCCATGTTCTAAAGCAGTAGTTCTTAACCAGGTGTGATTTTCCACTAGAAAACTCTTGGCAATGTCTGGGGACATTTTTGACTGCTGTCATTGACAGGGTGCTACTGGCTAAGTATCTTTTTCTTTAATCCTCATTAAGGACATGCTTAGTGATTTTACAGAGGGAAAGAGTGAAGGAGAAGACATTGATTGATTGCCTTCTTCTACATGCCCCAACTGAAGACCAAACCACAACCTAGGCATGGGTCCTGACTGGGAATCAAACCCATGACATTTCCATTTACCCAATGAAGCTCCAATCAACGGAGCCACACCAGCCAGGGACAAACATTTTTTTTAATGCCCAACTCAGTCTTTATTGTCTATTTCATCTTGGGGCCACCAACTGCTAGCAGGTAAAAGGGCGAGGGGCACCTTTATGCATATCAAGGAGCCCAGAACACCTCTCAAAAGAGAATAAGTTCAGTTACTGAACTTACATAGCAGTTGAGAGGGGTGAAGGAAGGAGTACTGTATGTACAGACATTTAAGGAGATGTTAGAGGAGGTTCTTTAACAATAGGACTTGGTGCTGCTGACAAGGGAAAGAAGCAGGGCCAGCCACTGATCTGGAGCCTCTTGGTCTCAGCCAGAGGGTAGATCTCGGTGGTTTCCACAGGGCCAGCACCTCCACTGCAGTCTCCATAACCATCAGGTCAACAGCAGCCTCTGACTGCCGGTTGCTGCAGCAGAACTGCCTGATGTTGGTGCTGGTGGGTCTTGCAGTGTCTCCACAGGCTGGAGAAAAGTCTCTTGCCACAGTTGGTCCCAGGGTGTGGCCAGAGTATGGCTGATGGCCCATGTGAATGCAGCAATATTCTGCCAGGCATATGAAGGTTAAAATGCACAGGGCCTCTACACTCCCAAGAGAATTAACTGCCTGCACTAAAATGTTAGTAGTGCTAAGGCTGAGAAATTCTGATTTAAAGTATCAAAAACTGCATTACTTGGAATTCAGTTAACTAAAACACTATTGAACAGTAATTCTATGTAATTATTATAATAAAATGATTCTAGCTGATTTAGTACCACTGCAATAAAATATTCTATTCAACCAATTTTTTGTCAGCATTCCTCTAGTCTATTGTTTTATACTTCATCCTGTTTCAATCTGAGAATGTATGACATACAATTAATGCATATAATAATGGTCACTCAAGCTAGCTCTATAACATCAACTTACTGCATTTTACTTCGTTGATATTTACCTATTAAAATTCTGAGAACAGACGCAAAGCAAAACTACCATAAACACATTTTCCCCTCCTGATGCTTGTCTATCTTCCAAAAAGATTAAATGATCAGCAGTTACTAATAACACTCTTGAAATTCATGCCTATCAAAGGTTTTTTTGTAATCATATAGTTTATAACTACTGACATCTGCTAGATGTAAACCTGAACAGGTATAAATAAAGGGCAAGGCATGATAGTCTAAGAAATATAAATGTGGTCATTTGCCCTGTGTTTCAATAACATGATTCCTTTACTATTGAAAATATAGCTATAAAATAGGTTGATTAGTGCCCTGTAATGGATGAGATCAAGCAAAATAGAACCAGATATATGAATACAAGGAACAGACCTTCAGTGAGCAGAGGGGGGGGGGGGGGGGGGGAGAGAGAGGCAAGCAAAGAAAGGGAGCAGTTTAGTCAAGGAACTAGTATGGAACACCCATGGACATGGGTAAGTGGGATTGACTTTGGGGAGGAGTGAGTGGGTGAGGGGAGAGAAGGGGGATAAAAGCTTGAAATAATTTTCAGGCAACAGAACACTTGGATAAATAATACTTCAAGTTATTAAAAAGCAAATCAAAAACAAAAACCAAGCAACAACCAAAAATTATCCTATTAATTGATTTTGAGAAATAGAAGGTGATGAGGCAGAGATACTGTATTAAACAGAAAATGAAATTATCTGAATTAACATGTTTGAAAGGAAATGATACTCCTTATAAAATTGTATTTAACTACATTTTCAGAAAGTTATTTCAAGTCATTAATACTGTATGTTGTGATTTAAAATATGAACATATAAAATTTCATTTGCTGCTTCATACATTTCAATTAGCACTGCAAGCAGTCATAAAATTATGTTTCCCCCAAGAAAGTGGGCTGGCAATCAGGGGCTCTGAATTGCAGGCTGTGATCTGGAGCAAGTCTCAGACCACTAAAAAATGTCAGTGTCTCTCTCTGAATATTGATAGGATTAAATTAAATTAGCCTTCAATAACAGAATTTTTAAAAGTTGATGATTAAAAAACAATACCTTCACATTACAGTAAAATATTTAACAATTTAATTCTATTTTTTCATTTTCTTCCTTTCCATTGGCTTTAGTTCCACCTTTATAGGTTTATTAAATCTTTTAAAGATTTATTCTTATCTTATTTACTCCTCAAGAGGCTTTATGATGAGAAAATTATCCAAGAGCTAAGCAATGATTTTCATACTGCTCAGTAAGTATCTATTCAGGGAGAATTCTTTTCCATCCAAAGGTTTATGTATTTTCTTGCAATAACATATCTGTGAGATAAAGGTTATCCTAAGGATGTAAGAAAGGATAGAAAAGAATATTAAAGAAAGATTTTAGCAAGATTTAACATATATGAATCAACTAAAGCATAAGTAGAATCTATAAATTTAAATATTCATTAGAATTAGAAATTTCTAATCTACACCAGGGCAGAATTAAATAACAAGAGAGACTAAAAGAACAATTCAAAGGATCAATAAGTCCAGGAGCTGGTTCTTTGAAAAGATAAACAAAAATAAAAAACTGTTCAACAGACTCATCAAGAAAAGAAGAGAGGACCCAAGTAAATAAAATCAGAAATGGAAGAGGACAAATTATAACATATACCATAAAAATACAAAGGATTGTAAGAAATTACTATGAACAACTATACACTGGAAACTAGACAACCTAGGTGAAATAAACAAATTTCTAGAAACAATACAATCTTCCAAAGCTAACTCCAGAAAAAGCATTAAGTCTGACCTACATGAAATTGAGGCTATAATCAAAAGACTCCCAGCACACAAAAGCCCTGGCAGATTGCTTCACAGGTGAATTTTACCAAACATTTAAGGAAGAACTAATTCCTGTACTTCTCAAACTATAGTATTCCTAAAAATTCAAGAAGAGGGAAGACTCCCAAACTCTTTTTACGAGGCCAGTATCATCCTAATTCCAAAACCAGGTCAAGACACAAGAAAGAAAGAAAACTACAGGCCAGTATCTCTGATGAACGTAGATGCTAATATCCTCAACAAAATACTGGCAATCTGGATTCAGAAATATATTTAAATGATTATACACCATCATCAAATGGGATTCATCCCAGGGATGCAAGGATGGTACAACATTCACAAATCAATAAACATAATACACCACATAAACAAAATGAAGGACAAAAATGACATGAGCATATCAACAGATGCTGAAAAAGCATTTGATAAAATCCAGCATCCATTTATGATAAAAAATATTCAGCAAGTAGAGGGAATAGAGGGAGCATACCTCAACATAATAAAGGCCATATACGGGAAACCTACAGTCAGCATTATACTCAAAAACTAAAAGCTTTCCCCCTAAAATCAGGATCAGCACAAGGGTGTCTGCTTTCACCACTCTTATTCAACACAATGCTGAAAGTCCTAGTCACAGCAATCAGACAAGAAAAAGAAATAAAATGCATCCAAATTGAAAAGGGAAAGTGAAATTGTTATTAATTGCAGATGGCATGACAGTGCACATAGAAAACCCTACAGCCCCCACCAGAAGACTATCTGACCTAATAAGAGAATTTGGAAAAATGGAGGAATACAAAATCAATATTCAGAAATTGATGGCACTTTCGTACACCATCAATGAAACAGAAAATAGGTGGAAATCCCATTTACTATAGAAATAAGAAAAATAAAGTACCTAGGAATAAATTTAACCAAGAAGGTAAAAGACCTATACTCATAAAACTGTAGAACACTCAAGAAAGACAGTAAGAAAGATACAAATAAATACAAGTATATACCATGTTCATGGATAGGGAAGAATTAAGATCATTAAAATGTCCATACAACCCAAAACAATCTACAGATTCAACACAATGCTTATTTAAATACCAATGGCATATTTCACAGATCTAGAACATATACTTCAAAATTTATATGGAACCAAAAACAACCCCAAATAGCCTCAGCAATCTTGAGAAACAACAAAGTAAATGGGGTCACAATACCTGATATCAAACTATACTACAAGGCCAAGGTAATCAAAACAGTCTTGTACTGGCATAAGAACAGACACATAGAACAATGGAACAGAATGGAGAACCCAGAAATAAATCCAAGTCTCTATGGTGAATTAATATTTGACAAAGGGGGCAAGAGCATACAATGGTACAAAGATAGCCTCTTTAATAAATAGTGTTGGGAGGATTAGACTGGTACATGCAAGAAAATGAAATTAGAACACCAACTTATACCATACACCAGAATAAACTCAAAATGGATAAAAGACTTAAATATAAGTCCTGAAACATAAAAGTCCTAGAGGAAAACATAGGCAGGACAATGTCAGATATCCCATGCAGCAATATTTTTGTTTACGTATCTCCTAGGGCAAGGGAAATAAAGGGGAAAAAATAAACAAATGGGACTACATTAAACTAAAAAGTTTCTGCTCAGCTAAAGAAAGCATCAGACTGTATGGAAGAACATACAAGGTCTATCCCAAAAGTATCGGCCCTGAGTAAACTGTTTTAATTATATTGACATTGGATCTACACTTTTGGGACAGACCTAGTATTTGCCGCCGATATACTGGACGAGAGTTTGCTCTCCAAAATATATAAAGAACTCATATGACAGGAAGACAAACAATCCAATCAAAAAATGCGCAAAGGGCCTGAACACACATTTCTCCAAGAAGGACATACAGAGGGCCCATGGGCATATGAAAGGATGCTCAACATCAGGAGCCATCAGAGAGAAGCAAATTAAAACCACAATGAGATATACCACCTCACCCCTGTCAGAAAGGCCATCATTAACAAATCAACAAACAACAAGTGCTGGTGAGGATGTGGAGAAAAGGGAACCCTTATGATGATGCATTGTTGGTGGGAATGCAGACTGTTGTAGCCATTGCAGAAAACAGTATGAAATTCCCTAAAATAACTAAAAATGGAACTGCCTTTTGACCCAGTGATTCCATTGCTGGGAATATACTCTAAGAATCCTGAAACTCCAATACAAAAAAACCTATGCACCCCTATATTCATAGGGGCACTATTTACAAGAGGAAAGTGCCTGAAATGCCTCAGTACCCATCACTGGATGAGTGGATCAAAAAACCATGGTACATTTATACAATGGAATACTACACAGCAGAAATAAAAAAGGAACTCCTATCTTTGCCAACAGCATGGATGGAATGGGAAAGTATTATGCTAAGGGAAATAAGCTGGTCTGTGAAAGACAAATACCATATGAAGTCACACATAAGAGAACCTAATGAACAAAGTAAAGTACCGAACAATATAGAACCACAGATATGAAAACATGAAACAGAGTAAAAGTCACCAGATGGAAAGAGGAAGGGGGATAATGGTGGAAAGGAGGGAAAAGGACTACACAAAGGACATGTATGAATGACCCACTGATAGTAAGGGAACTGACTGGTAATAAGGGTGGGGTGGGCAGAGGAGGGCAAAGCGGGAAAAATTCGGACAACTGTAATCAAATAACAACAAAAATTGATTTAAAAATAGAATAACAATTGCTTTTACAAAGAAAGAGGAAGGGGGAGAGTGAGATTTGTTCTTTGAGTAATTTATGCATTTATCGGTTGATTCTTACATGTGCCCTAATAGGGATCAAAACTGCATCCCTGGCACATCAGAATGACACTCTAACAAACTGAGCTACCCTGCCAGGCACAGAAATTTCTAAGAACATTGCAAAGAGTAGAAGGATAAAAATAAGACAGAATGTCTGGTTAATTAATCCTTTCCCCTACACATGCAAGGGGTCCCAAAAAACAAGCAAAAAGACATAGAGCTTTGCTTAAGTAAGAAACGCAATGACATTTCTGGATAGTAACTAAGGCTGGTGTGTAACAGATTGAAAAAACAAAGCAGGGTAACAGAGAAATCATGTTATTCTATGTAAGATAGCCACACATACACAAAAGCCAAGTAAAGATACCAAGAACTACATATCTGATGAGCTAGAATAAAAATGTTTCAATGGGGAAAAAGCTGTTTCCCTAATAAGGACAAAAAGACATTTCTTATAGAACAAAATGAAGGTAACAGTTGTGAATGCCCTGCAAAATATATTTTTTTGTCCTGGTAAACAGTTACCAGTTACTCTACATTAGGTTTGTCTTCCTAATATTATCACTCCCCTGTTCAAGTGTTCAATTTATCCAAGAAATATATCCATACCTATGGGTAAAGATAAATGTAAATGATATTTATTAAACATATTAATTGCAAAAGACTAAAAAACAAAATTTTTCATCAGTAAGGAATTGTTAGATTGTGATACTTTTTAATAGAATATTATATAGCCATTATAAAAGAATGAAGTAGATCTATACTAGCTAATCTGTTAAAAGAATAAAATGGGGAAAAATAAAAATAGTGAAATCTTATGTATGATAAAGAAAAGAAGGGATATAATGTTATGCCTATATGCTCAGATTATTTTTGGGAAAATATACAAGAAATTGGTAACTGTTTACTTCTACATTAAGTGACTGGGAAATTGAAATCTAGAATGGGAAAATTCTTTTTCACTCTTTATCTTGTACCACTTGAATGATTTACTATGGACTAGTATTACGAACAGTTAAATTTTTAAATAGAGAAAGACTGATAGTGGCTTATTATTGTCAGCAATTACCTTTCAAAATGTTCTGCAGAGTACAGGTTCAAGGTGACAAGGTGGGAAGATCCTGAACCTCCCCACACACGAAGTCTACAGCTACACAGAAAACAATTTCCTCTGAATAAAACCCAAGGACTGGCTGAGTGATGACAACACATCAGACAACAAAAAGAAAAGCACACTGATGCCATAGAAGAGTCTGGGACACAACTGCACCATAAACCCCAATCATGCTGTAAGTGACACCAATTACACAAAGTTTAACCATATATGAAAACATCACATGTTCAACCTTTCAGAAAGCATTTATTAAATCATGAAGCAAGCTAGGCATCTGGGATATAATGATACAATTAGGTTAACCTCAGGGTTTATAGCCTAGTAGGTTGGAGCAATGATGGAAACCTGATCAAAGCTGAGTTAAACAGATGCTTGCTTGCAAGAAGTTGAGCTAAGTGACATAGTGGAGGATGGCATAGACTCAGGAAATGGGGTGGAACTTTCAGGGGTTCCATATATAGATGAGCAGGGAAGTAGGAAAATAAACTGGATATGCAGTAGGAGGATATTATATAATCATTCTGTATTTTGTTAATGATTAGGAATATGTATATTTAAAGTTACATTTTCTTATATTCAGATAAATATAAAAATATTTAATATGAAAAAGTAAAATCTGGCCCTGGCTGATGTGGCTCAGTGGATTGAGTGCTGGCCTGAGAACCAAAGTGTTGCTGGTCCCCAGTCAGGACACATAACCCAGGTTGAAAGCCAGGTCTCCAGCCTGGTCTCCAGCTGGAGGCAGGTAAAAGGCAACCATACATTGATGTTTCTATCCCTTTCTCCTCCCTTGCTTCCCCTCTCTCTCTAAAAATAATGAATATAACCTTTTAAATAAATAAATTCCTTCTGAAAATAAACTGCCATCTTAGAATCCAATTTTTTAATTTAATTTTATTGTTATTACATCCATCCCCTTTTTGCTACCCTCTGTCCCCTTCCCCACCCACCCACTCCCCCCTAAAGTCAATCCCACTTGTTGTCCATGTCCATGGAGAATCCAATTCTAAGTACAAACCTATAATTGTTTTATAATACTCAACATTGTATAATTTTAGTTATTCTCTAATGATTACATTTATGACTGATCTGCATGTTCAAATTTTAGTATCTACAGACGTCACATGGTAGTAGCTCATATTGCCATAAAGTAGGAGAGCCAGAAGTGAGTGTCCAAAACTATATACATATATATTTTTTTCAATTAAGAAATTTTTTACAAATACTGAAATTAGGCATTGACAAATTGATAATTCTGACAAAATTTTTAAAAGATTTTATTTATTATTTTTAGAAAGAGGGGAAGGGAGAGAGGCAGAGAGAAACATCAATGTATGGTTGCCCTTCACCTGCCTCCAGCCACTGACCTGGCTGGAGACCTGGCTTGCAACCTGGTTATGTGTTCTGGCTGGGAATCGACCAGCGACCTTTGGGTTCACATGCCAGTGCCTTATCCACCGTGCCACCAGCCAGGGCTAATTCTGACAATTTTAAGAAAAAATTTACTATACAAGAAGTCTTTACTCTCTCTCTGCCTCTTGTATTGAAATAACTGGTCTATTACTAATTTAATAACAATTATTGTAATCATCTACTACAAAATTTTATAATGGCTTAGTTGTTAAAATATAAAGATAAGTCACAGTATTTGCCTTACAAGAAAGTTCATCTAATAACTTTCATTTTGAAGTCTTCTCAACTTTTTTAATTTTATGTTCTTCTCCTTATATCTTAACCACAAAATTTTATTTTTCTATCAAATAGAAGTGTATGTGCTCACTTTACTAAATTCAGAAAAGATTTTTTAAAATACAGGAGAAAAATGATTTTAAATCCAGCTCCTCACCTACCATATATAAAGTCTAAGTTTTGAACCTGTGTTGAGTACTATGCCATGTCTTGTTATTGTTGTTTTCTCTTATTTTAAGAAAACTAAAACTTTTCTGCCTGACTTTTTATCTTTAAGAACAGATGGCAGAAGTACTGGGAAAAAGAGCTGGAGAAATAAGGGCGGTGGGGAGGGACTGAGGTAAGCAAGGGAGGGAGGCAGACAGACTAAGATTTTGGAGAGACCAAGCCTTACTGCCGCACTACTGCAGGCTGCCAGAAAGAAAAAAGATCCTTGTTTTCATGCTATTTACACCATTGACCTATAATCTGTTTTTCCCTTTTAACAATCCAAAAAATAAGCCCAAGAGTCACTTTATCCATAAAACTGTGGCTGACTAATATTAGGCCACAACTTCCCATCTTTGAACTGTACAGCACTTCAACTCCTACTCAGAAAGCTGCTAATTATATTGACTTTTTACAGCTCTTTCTTTGCTTTATGAATTTACTGTATAATTCAGTACATAGCCAGTGTGACTCTTGAGTCTTAGTTTCTGAATCAGTAAAATTAGATTAATTACACCTACTTCAAAGAGCCATTGTGAAAGCAGCACCTAGCACACTTCCTGCTGGGTATTTTGACTTTACATGATTGGCCAGAATTCAGATGAAAATATATTTAATTTCTTCAAATTAAATATACAAGGGTGGGAAAAGGCTCATTTAAAGTCAACATAGTTTCTTTCATAAGTATGAGTAAAAGTAAATTAAAAATGTCAAAAGCATTTTCATTTCCAAGCAGATTTTTCCATCTCAAAAGATGTTCAACAAGTGCATCAGGCTATCCTCTGTCAACTTGCCTCTCAAAAGAGTGTTATCATTGGTTTAACTGCATGCAGTTAATAGTATCATTTAAAATTTTGTTTCAGAAAAGTGACAACTTCAGTTCAGATTTTAGATCACCAAAATAGTAAAACTTTTCTCCTGCACTGTTTTTACATTATTCTGTAACTTCCATTATTCAAAACATGTTGTTCAGACTATGACCTTATTATTTTTTTTTCTTTTTAAAGATTTTATCTATTATTTCCAGAGAAAAGAGAGGGAGAGAAATATCAGTGCATGTATGGTTGCCTTTCACCTGTCTCCAACCACAGACTTGGCTGGAGACCTGTCCTGCAGCCTGGTTATGTGCCCTGGCTGGGGAATCGAACCAGTGACCTTTGGGTTATGATCTTATTTTACTTATGTGGAAACTAAGTTTTCTCCTTCATGACACTGACAATCTCCAAAAATTCAGATAATTCAATAATGCCCTCTACCACTTTCCTCACTAGAAAATTTAGTGAAATTATCTAACTTATTCTCTCAAATATGCTTCTTCCACTTTTCTCCTAATTTATTCTTTTCTAAACTGCATATAATTTGTCCACATCTTACTGTACTGATGGATCCAAATATTAATATAATACTCCTCCTTTTTATTTGGGAGACTCAAAAACCTCCATAACACTGCTCAGAGAGAATTTAACTGCCTACCTTCACACTAAAAGTCCCTAAGTACACATCCCAAACATGTCTCAACATGACCTATGCAAGATACATGAAAACAATTAACAGTTCAATACAGTGATATAATGAATATAACTGAGCCAGTTATTTTATTATTTTTGCAAAGTAAAACAAAGTACTAACTCAATAATAAAATGATTCTAAAAATGAGTATTGAGATGAAAAAGAAAATGTTCTATATAAATAGTTTACTGATTACTAAAATATGTAGCCTAATGATAGAAACATATGAGAGGAGGTATGTCCAAAAAGTATCCAGCCATGTAATACGAAAAATGGAGATGTTTACTGAAGAAGATACAAGAAACATTGTACATAAGACAATGACGCCTCAATCCCCTTCTAAGTAAGCAACTTGGGACCTCACATAGTTCTCCCAATCACCATCAGCTTATCTTGTTATATTTTCCTTAATTTCATAGATGGTCTGAAATATCTTCCCTTTCTTTTTTAAAGATTTTATTAAACATTAGTTAATATGTAATTATTTTCAGAGAGAAAGGAAGGGAGAGAGGCAGAGAGGGACAGTGAAATTTCTTCCCTTTTGAAGGTGATTTTGGTTTTGGGAAAAGTCACAAGTTGCAGAGCAGCAAATCTGGGCTGTAAGGGGGCTGAGTCACCTAGGTAATTTGATGTTTCGCAAAAAACTCTGCACAAGCCATTTGAATCAAGTTATTAGCAACTGCAGCAAGATGTTCCTTCTGCTCTGATAGCATAAACTATGGAACCTATTTTGCCACAACACATTTCATGCCAAGACTGTTTGTCAAAATCTTAGACCCAGTAGTTTTTGGAATCCCCCAAATCAGCTTCTAGTTCTAACATGGTCAGTGGCCGACTTTTGTTGATTGCAGCCCACACACGTTCAGCATTCTCAGGTGTTCTGCTTGTCGCAGGCTTTTCAGAACATGGGTCACCTTTAACAGATTCTCAACCATCTTTGAAGTGTTCACGCTATACTTTTATTTGCACTGTATTCATTGCATCATCCCTTAAGTCTTCTTAATCATCCTAATGGTTCCCACAGATGAATGCAAAATCTGGTGCAGATTCATTGCTGTACTCACTCATTCATTTTGAATGTGACGGCCACACAGTACACATGCTCATTCAACAGCATCCATTGTCCCCCAACTAACTAGTACAGTAAAGTTGTCACTGTTCACACACGTGCATTCTAGTCTACTTTCCTTGGCTTCCAAGTTACACTGATGTCATGCAAACCATTCTCATTATATTAGCAATAGCTGAACATTTTTCAGACAGACCTCATACACTCATTGGAACTATAAAACCATCTGCACTTTAAGTGCTCATCTAAATATCCCACCTCAAATATGCCAAAGTTAAGAATATTTGTGTTCCTCGGGGCATAGGTAAACATGGCTCACCTCCTCACAAAACCACATCATATTTACAACTAAGTTATAGAACCACCATCACTCAGAACCATCAGAAATCAAGTTGAATGGAAGTCTGACAACTACGAAACTAAAGAAACCACAACTATCCAGACTGGTAGGAGGGACAGAGACACGAAATAGGCTGGTCTCACATCCACATGTAGTGGATAAAAACTTGGAACTGATATCTCAGGAGCTAGGAATTCTAGCTCCACATCACACACACACACCAGACCAGGGTTCCAGTGACAGGAGGATAAGTTTTCATAACTTCTGGCTACAAAAACCAGTGAAGACTGTCAGCTTATTTCTCAACAGAAATTCTGCAGGCTGGAAGAAACTGTCAAGAAATATTCAAAGTCATGAAAAGCAGGGACCTACAGCTAAGACTGCTCTATCCAGCAAAGATATCATTTAGAATTGAAGGGCAGATAAAGACCTTCCCAGACAAGAAAAAAAAAAATAAAGGAGTTCATCATCAACAAACCATTATTACATGAAATGTTAAAGGGACTTATTTAAGAAAAAGATCAAAACTATGAGCAGTAAAATGGCAATAAATACAAATCCATCAACAATTGAATCTATGAAACAAACTAAGCAAACAAGAACAGAAACAGAATCATGGATATGGAGAAGGTTTTGATGGTTGCTGAATGGTAAAGGGGGATGGAGGGGAGTATAGATGAAGAGGTGAGGGGGTTAAGAAGTACAAATAGGCAGTAACAAAATAGCCATGGGGATATAAACTACAATACAGGAAATGGAATAGCCAAAGAACTTACAAGGGTGAACCATGGACATGAACAATGGTGTGGGGGTTGCCTGAGGGAGTGAGGATGCTGGCTGGATGTGGGGGCCAAGGTGGAAAAATTGGGACAACTATAATAGCATAATCAATAAAATATAATTAAAAACAAAAACAAAAACAAAAACAACAAGCCCTGGCTGGTAGCACAGTGGATAAGGTGCCAGCCTGTAAACCCAAAAAGGTTGCTGGTTTGATTCCCCAGCCAGGGCACATAACCAGGTTGCAAGCCAGGTCTCCAGCCAGGTCTGTAGCTGGAGGCAGGTGAAAGGCAACCATACATTGATGTTTCTCTCCCTCTCTGTCTCTCTCCCTTCCTTTCTCTCTGGAAATAATAAATAAAATCTTAAAAAAAAAAAAAAAAAAAAAAAAGAAGGCAAAACTTGCCATTTAAGTATGAAAAATAATATTTGGGTTCCTCAAAAGGCTATACGTAGTATTACCATATGACCCAGCAAATCTTTTCCTAAGTATGGAGAAATGGAAACATGTTCTCACAAATACTTGTACACAAATGTGAGAGTAATCCAAAAGACTCTTGGCTAATCAATTAAAAAAAAAATGGTATGTACATACAATGAACTATTATTAGGAAATAAAAAGAAATGGTGTTTTGATTCACACCCCAACATTGAAGAACTCTGAAAAAAGATTGAATTGTATACTTCAAAAGGGTAAGTTATATGGTATGTGAATTATATGTTTATAAAGTTGTTATATATGAAAAAGAAAAAAAGAGTATTTGGATCTCATGTTCATAAAAAGCTATTTAAAAGTTAAGTATGCTCAATTCTAGCTTCTATATCCAAAACGAAATATAGACTATCCCTGACGGTCTTTCAAGCTCTCTGGAGTACTTACCCATTTAGTTAATTTTGAATCTAACTCTCGCTCTCCATGTGTGTGCATGTGTATACATATGTGTGTATGTGTGTGTGTGTGTGTGTGAGATCTGTCCTTAAAGTATTGAGCCCATGTCAATATAATTAAGTTTGCATGACTGATACTTTTGGGACAGACTATATATATACATATATATACTATATAGTATATACACACACACATACATGCATGCATACACACTTAAAAAAGCTATATTGATTCAGTTTAGGAACTAACCGGTTTAGCAAACATTATAAATTCCTAAGTACTTATCAGACTTATTTCACAACTTCATTTTAATTATAATAGAGGGATTTAAGCCTGAGATTCTAGACTATACTAACTATTAACTTTCCTCTGCTGGTTCTGCTCTATAAATGTCTTTTCTCTATTCCTACTTCATCATAATACAAACCTGACATTAGTTCTTACAGGAAATACTGCAGTAGACTCTTCTAGGTAGACTATGCTTATCTTTTTCACCAGATCCTCCTCCACATAGCCATAGTAATCCTATTTTTAAAAACAGTAATCCTTTTGGCCCTGGCTGGTGGCTCAGGCCCTGGCCTGCGAACCCAAAGGTCTCTGGTTTGATTCCCCAACCAGGGAACATAACCAGGTTGCAAGCCATGTCTCCAGCCAAGTCCATAGCTGAAGGCAGGTGAAAGGCAACCATACTTTGATGTTTCTCTCCTTTTCTGCCTCCTTCCTTTCCCCTCTCTCTAAAAACAATAAATAAAATCTTTTAAATAATTAAGCAAATTGCTTATCAACTTTCAATTTCTGAAGTTGAAAACGTTGGGCAATGAAACCTATACACTTCCTTTCATCTATCACTCCAAATTCAAAAACAAACATAGTAAGTACCTGTAAATGGGACATATATTATCCATCAACACCCTAATTTTAAATCCACTGTCCTGTTTCTATTTGATTCTCTCTGGTTCTCTCTGACCTTTTTAGTCTTCCTCATTTTTCTGATTTGATGGTTCCATTTATTCTTTGTATAAAACTTTAGATTTCCACAATAACTACTGTTTCTAATTCTCATCTGAGAATATGATTTTACTGGTTTTAGAGAGAGGAAAGGAGGGAGGGAGGGAGAGAGAGAGACAGAGGAAAAAAAACACTGATGGGAGAGAAAGCACCTACTGGTTGCCTTCCATGCACACTGTGATCAGTAATCAAACCCACGAACTTAACGTATGGGACAATGCTCCAAAAAATTGAGCCACACAGGCAGGGCTTCCATGAAAAGCATTTTATTACCTTTACTAAATCCAGTGTTTCTGGCTGATTTTTTGGACAGCCCCCCTGCTGTATCCTTGTTAAAGTTAATGCAAAACCATTATTATGAATTCTTAAAGGGAGTTATCTAAGAAAAGATAAAATGGCAAATAAAATGACAAAAAATATTTAATCTATCAGCAATTGCATCTAAAAAATACACTAAGCAAACAAGAGGAACAAAGAGAAAATCACCACAGAGCACTTTGATGGTTGCCAGATGAATAGGGAGTGTAAGGGAATGGGTGAAGAGGTGAGGGAACTAAAAAGTACAAATAGGCAGTTATAGAATAGGGGTGTGAAGTGCCATATAAGAAATGGAGCAGCCAAAGAATTTATATGCAAGACCCAGGGCCATGAACAATGGTGAGAGGATTGCCTGAGTGAGTAGGAGGTGTTGGGTGGATGGTGGGCAAAGGGGAAAAAGTTGGGACAACTATAATAGCATAATCAATAAGATATAGTTTTAAAAAACTGGTCAAGTAAATTTAAAACATTTTATAAAGGAAAAGCACCACTCTTGATTAGTGCCTTTAACCTTTTATGCAATAAGCCTGACTTATAAACCTATACATTAGGCATACTGAAATGAAGTAGGGAAAACAGGACTGCCACTTGTCCAAACAAGTTTCCATAAAGACATGAGACTACATGTGACTAGGTAAGGCTCTTCAGCCACCCATGAAACCTTTACCAGGTAACCTTCACCACGGTCTGTCATTTCTGAAGCTCCCTCTCACCCACACAGGGAGGGATTGAGGATGATGGGAGAAAACTAGATCTAGCAGTGAAACCTACTATCCCAACTACTCAGAAGATCTGAGTTGTAAAATGTGCCATATTATATGATGATCACTGAACATCCACAAAATTCAGTTTCAATATCATGTCTAAAGAATGATTAATAAAATAAACAAATCAGAATGAACTTAGCCTTCATAGGCAAGAAAGACTTTAGAAAAGCTCCCAGAGAGGGGTGATGGAGACTTCTATTAACTGCTTATTGGATGGTAGAGTTGGGCAACAATTTCAAAAAGAACCAGATAGGCCTGGTTCAGAAGACACCCCAAACCTTGAAGCACTGTACTATTAATATTTAAGCTACAGCTCAGAAAAAAGGGCCTGCCTTTCAAAAACTGTATTTGTTAAAAATACAGGGCCAAAAAGGGAAACATCATTATCACCAATGTCATATTCTCCTCTTCACAATGTGTGACATCCTGAAAACTTTCTTTTGGGGATCAGAGGGGAATAATTGAGAGTACTGAGTCCATTTTTACCCTCAGTAAGTTGTGTCCTACAATGTGAGGAGAGTAAGAAAAAGGAGAGAGAAAGAACAGAGTAAATGAAAGAATCTAAAAAGATAAAATATCCAAAGAGATGAGAGCCCAAAAATTGGCACTATTAATAGGACTGATAAATACTCCATGACTCACATACAAGCCTTCTGCTCAATATCAGGTATAATACTTTGCAGGATAAGCCAACAGAGATTAGTGGTTCCCCTAATAAGATATCTTAACTAGGTAATGAAAATTATAGATGAATGGGGCCCCCAAATAAAGTTTGCAATATTAAGAAAAGAAGGTACCTTTTGAAAGATGCTCAATGGACATCAAAGAAAAACTAGTGGCAGCAAAGGAGATCTCAATGTTCCTGAAGATGGATGGAAGGATGAATGGATGGATGAATGAATATATACATTGATAAGCCAGGTGGCAAAAGATAAATACCATATGATCTCACCTAATACAAGAAACTAATGAACAAAACAAACAAATGAGCAAAATAGAATCACAGGCATAGAAACAAGAAGACTGAGTGACCAGAGGGGAGGAGGGAGGAGGAGAAAGGAGGAAAGAAGGGGCACAGTTTAATCAAGGAACTAGTATAAATGACCCATGGACATGGACAACATGTGGGGATTGACTGTGAGAGAGGGGATGGAATGGGTGGGACAGGAAAGAGCAATGGGGGGAAAAGGGAGACAATGTAGCACAACAACAAATAAATAAATGTTTAAAAAGTTGAGATTTCCTTCTAAAATGTAGTCTCACATATATATGTATATTAAAGGAAAGTCCAAAATCAGGAGAAATCCTTGAAGAACTCTAGAAGCTTATTATGCAACAGATCAATAGTTGACTTAGTAATAAAATCCAGACTTTAAATCACTGTAAGAGAGAAAGGAGGCAAAGGAATTCTGGACAATCTTGGAAGAAAAAAGGTAAGAAGATGACCTCAGAAGGGCAGCAGGCAAACAAGACACCCCTGGCTGACCAGTTCATCCACATATGACATTAGATTGAAAAAAGACCAGTGTTTGCATAGTAGGCCTAGGCCACAAACACACCTTGAATATCATTCCATCCGGTCTAACAAGGTTAGTAGCAACAAGGAGGGTGGTACCAACAAGGTGGGTGGTACCATCTGTGAATGATGACAGACGTAGGAGATTTAGTGCCGGACACACAGAGACACTAACACTAACCCTATTTTCTTAATGGACATGGAAAAGCTTGCCAAGTAAATGGAAACATTACATCAACCAGTAAAGGGGAGGATTCTCCAAACGGGTCTACACAGACAGTTTTGGGTTTCTGTTTTGTTATGTAAAAAGTACAGAAGCACCAGACTCCAGAATAGAACGTATCAAGGAAGGGCAATAATTGGCAACATGAATGGACTTTGAGATATTATGCTAAGTAAAATAAGCCAGTCAGAAAATATGTTTTCACCCATTATGTGGATATAGAACTGAAATTCAGAGACACAGGCAGACAACTGTATGGTGGTTACAGAAGGTAAAGGGGGCCAAATACATGGTGATGGAAGATGATTTGACTTTGGGTGGTGGGTACACAATGCAATACATAGATCATGTACCATAGAAATGTACACTTAAAACCTATATGACCCTATTAAACAATGTCAACCCAGTAATTCAAATTTTTTAAAATAGCAATAAAGGAATTAACCAAATGATAAAATTATATCTAAAAAGGATATTGATTAATTTCAAGTATTAGCTGAAAACTAAGATGTAGAAAGATATTTTTCCTAGAAAAAAGCAGTGGTATCTCTAAAATAATTTCATTTGAGTTTCACATATACTAGCTCCAGAAAGTTCTAAGGCATTAAGTCTACTTGAACATGTGTCTGATTATACATCGGGGATTAATTTGATTTTGGAAGATTAAGTGTGTTTTTTAATCAGTGCACTAAGACACAGGAATCAAATTAGATCTACGATTCATTTGAAGTTCCCTACCATGTGACAACTAATCTCCTAAATTGAATGATAAAATAATTAAAATAAAACTGAGAGTAAGTAAGAGTTATACTAAAAGTACGAATACTTTTAAAAAGAAACTTAAAAGTTAGAAGAAGTGAGGTTTGAAAAGGATCACATTGCTATTGTTTCTAACTGTAAGTAGAGATATTTTGAAATAGAAATATCTACCATAAACTAATCAAACAGCCTAATAAATAAATAATCCAACCATCAGGGTTCAACAGGTTCCTTGAAATGGACATTGACTTTGGTATTTTTAAATCCCTTTTTAAATCTTATTTTTCTAAAAATTTTTTATTTTATTGTAATAGGAACACAGTGTGAAATACAACCTATTTAGTTTTTAAGCATACCATGAATTATTGTTGCCTCTTGGTGCAATGTTGCACAGTAGCTCTCTAGAGCTCATTCATCTTGCTTAACTAAAACTTTATGCCCCATTTATTCCTCACCTCTTCCCTGGCAGGCACCATTCCACTCTTTAATTTAATGTAAGTGACTATTTTAGACACCCAGTATAAGTGGAATTATTCAATATTTGTCTCTTTGTGACTGACCTCTTTCTTAGCATAATGTCCTTAAGGTTCACCCATGTTGCTGCATATTGTAGAATTTCCTTATTTTTTAGGGCTGAATAGTATTCCACCACATTCATATAACTATATTTCTTTTCTTTATCATTCATCTGCTGGAGGGCATTTAGGTTGTTTCCAAATCTTGGCTATTATGAATAGTGCTGTAATGCACCTATGTCTTCAAGATCTCCTGATTTGAATTCTTTTGGATAGCTACCCAGAAAGGTGATTGCTAGATCACATGGTTATTCTGTATTTAATTCTTGAGGAACTTCTACACTATTTTATATAGTGGCTGCTCCATTTTACATTCCCACAATTTGCAAGAGTTTCAATTTCTTCATATCCTAGCCAACACTTGTCTACTTTTTTTTGTCTAATTTTTTTTGATAATAGCTACCCTGAAAGTTGTGAGATGGTATCATATTATGGATTTGATTAGCATTTCTCTGATGATTAGTAACAATGAGAATTTTTTTCAAATGTCTATTAGCTGTTTGTAGGTCTTCTTTGGAATAACGCCTATTAAAGTCCTTATCCCACTTGTTAAATCAATTACTTTTTATTTTTTCTATTGAATTATAGAAGTTCCTTATATATTTCGGAGATTAACCCTGTATCAAATATTGAAAATATTTTCTCCCTTTCTGCAGTTTGCCTTTTTTCCCCGTACTGATTGTTTCCTTTGTGGTGCAGAAGCTTTTAAGTTTAATGTAGCCTCACTCAGGTACTTGTGTTTTGCTGCCAATGCTTTTGGTGTCATGTCCATGATATGACTTCTAAGACCAAGGTCATGAAGCTTTTCCCCTAAGTTTACTTTCAGTGTTACAGTTTCAGCTCTGGCATACAAGTCTCCAACTCATTTTGAGTTTATTGTGAAAAGTTAAGAGTCCAACTTTGTACTTTGGCATGTGAACATGCAGTTTTCTCAACATTGATTATTGAACAGAGAAGACTCCTCTAATCATGTATTCTTGATCTTTATGAAGATCAATTGACATTATACATGTGAATTTATTTCTGGGCTCCCCATTCAGTCCCATTGGTCTGTTAAGTCTGTCTTTCTGCTGGTATATACTATTTTGATTACTGTAGTTTGAAAATAAATTTTGAAATCAGAAAGTATGATGCCTTCAGCCTTGTTCTTTCTAAAGACTGATTTGATTATTTGTGATCTTTTGTGGGTCCATACAAATTTTAGAATTGTTTTCTCTATCTCGATAAAAAAGAATGCCATGGTGACACTGATAGTGATTGCACTGAAATCTGCAGATCACTTTGAGTTCTAAGCTTTTTAACAACATTGTCCTCTAATTCCTCTCTTTTAAATTTTCTATTTCACTTAGGTTTTGATCCCTTTAAATTTTTGTTTGTTTGTTTTATTTATTTATTTTTAGAAAGAGGGAAACGGAGGGCAAAAGGGAGAGAAACATCAACTTGTGAGAGATACATGGATGGGTTGTCTCTCGAACTCCCCTAACTGGGGACCTGCCCTGCCCTGATGGAATTAAGAACCATCGATCTTTTGGTTTGTAGGCTAGCACTCAATCCAGCAAACCACGCTAGCCATGCATAAATTTTTACTTTCTTAGCAGCTCAACAATGTCACAAAAGAACATTTAAAAATATTTCATTTAATTTTTCTGTAGAACATTTCAAGTATTTAAGTCTACCATAATTTTGTGTTCAACTTATTATTGTTTGGTTTTTTTTTGCAGTATTTTTTTTTAGTTTTTGCTTTTATCCAAGTAGAATTTGTTTCCCAAAACTTATTCCCAAATCTAATCTTTACTGATGACTTAGAAACACCATCTCATTCTCAGTTCCTATTAGGTATGGAAAGACTCATTGTAAAGGCTCAAATCAATATTAAGGCAACTTGCCACAGGTTTGAACAAAGAAAACAAAATGATTCAGTGAATTATCATGTGTCAATCTCTCAATTGTGCTGGCTATTTCAAACTCTCAATACATCAAATATTCTTGTGTATACCTTTGATAAGAAATTTAAAGGAAGCTTCTGATTAGCCTTTTTATTTCCAGAAATTACTTTCTGATGTCCTGAACAATATTCTTCTCAACATATTACTATTTCCATACTGAATCTACAAGTGTAATTTATTATTGCTTGTGATATTATATGTCTCTCTTATAAAAGTTTTTAATTAGGTCAAAACATTTCCCTATTCCAGTATTGTAAACTATTTCCTGGGACATATGATCTTCTCAAGCTAACAAAATTGGCTAGTGGTTCTGCACTAATCTACGAAAATATAGTAAACACTGTTCCACTAACTCACATTGAATTCCAGAATTTACAGTAGTAAGAGTCATCTTAAAAATGTCAATTAAAATGACTATGCTTCTTTCAGAAAATATAAACGTTAATATATAGGAAGTACAATCCATTAATATAAAAGGATGAAAAGAATATATTGAGATTATTTTCCAGTTCAGTATAAGTAATTTTACTTCACAATGAAAAAAGGAAAATAAACAATAGCTTAAAATTAGTCAGAAATAAAATAAGCTACATTAGTTACTTGTGGAAACATCCACATATATAGTTTAACAACACATTTCTATAGTCGAGAAATACAAATTTCATGACCATGTTCTATAAAATATTACAGCAAAATTGGGATTGCATACTGCCAAAGGGCTTAATTTATTAAAATGCATTTTAAAAGGTGGCTCTTTAGATATACACATATTCTCACACATAACACATGGTTGTCTGTTTCCTCTCTCCTTTTTTTGTCCTTTCAAGAAAAATATATGGAATATGCTGAAGCCAGCATTCATTTACTCTAACCTTTTACATACTCTACAGTATAACAGATTAGGAATGAATGCTTGATGCAGTTGCTACAGAAAAGTTTGACAACTTTTCAAAAAGTTAAACATAAAATTACCCCATGACTTAGTAATTCCACTCCAAGGTACACACATATTCAAAATAAATGCAGAGACTTAAACAAATAATTAACTGTACATCTAAACGTCCATCAACAGGTAAATTAATAAGTAAATGTTATATATATATATATATATATATATATATATATATATGATATACATGTATATTTAATTTATTTAGGTTTCTGAGCCCTAAAGAGCAATGAAGTTACAATACATGCTATAAGATCAATGAACCTTGGAAACAAACATTACACTAAGTGAAATAACACAAATGGGTAACTATTATATTACACTTATTGGCAATATCTAGATTAGGCAAATTCATGGAGACAAAAAAGATGTAGATTCAAGTTTGCCACAAGCTGAGAGGCAGATGAAATGGAGTTTGTGCTCGATAGTTAGTTTGTTTGGACTAATGAAAAATTTTGAAAATAATGATGATGGTTGTACAACATTGTATATGTAATTAATGCTAACAAAGTATACACTTGAAAATTATTAAAATGGCAACTTTTACCATTTTACCATAACTTAAAAAACCTTAACAATGTAATATATCATTGGATTATATGCTTTAATTGCATGGTGTTAGCTACATGATAATAAAAATTAATGTCTGAAGTCCTTCAATGCTTGAATTTCAGGTCCCTTTTCCTTAAAGAAGCCTTCCTGGATCATTTTAGTGACCCTTCTTTTATTGTCAACTCATGATAGTTGACTTGTTTGTATCATTCACTTAGCAATTAATTTCATCCTCTTTTTGACATCTCTGTTATTTTAAAATTACTGTTACACAATTAATATTTGATTGTGCTTTGTTTACAGAACTAGATTAGTTGCTCAAATTATCAAATCAAGACCCATATTTAATATTTGTATCTTATTTAACAAACAACATAAGCAGTAGCTAAAATGTCAAATCAGGACCTTGTCCTCTACCATTGTCAGCTCATTAAAAATAATTCAATTTTACACTTGCACAAGTACATTAAGTAAAAGCTTTTATACCAATGTTACAAAAAAGCATTATAGACAAAAATAATTAAAACATGAATTCCCCAGGCACTGCAATTAATCAGGATGTAACAGATTTAGTGCAGTATAGTTATTAAAAATAGGCAATAATAAAACTTTAATTATCTTATTTTTATTTTTTAAAATATTTTATTTATTATTCTTAGAGAAAGGAGAAGGGAGAGAGGCAGAGAGAGAGAGAGAGAGAGACATCAATGTATGGTTGCTTTTCACCTGCTTCCAGCTACAGATCTGGCTGGAGACCTGGCTTGCAACCTCATTATGTGCCCTGGCTGGGGAATCGAACCAGCGACCTTTGGGTTTACGGGCCAGTGCCTTATCCACTATGCCACCAGCCAGGGCATAAAATACTTCTAACAGAAAATTTTGATTGGCCATTTTTCTTTTCCCCCAATTGAATCAAATACAATACACTGTCAAGATAAAAAGTAAAACGAAAGTCCTGGCTGGTGGCTCAGTGGATAGGAGCTGGCCTGCAAACCCAGAGGTCGCTGGTTCAATTCCCAACCAGGACACATAACCAGGTCTCCAGCCAGGTCCGCAGCTGGAGGCAGGTGAAAGGGAATCATACACTGATGTTTCTCTCCCTTTCTTCCTCCCTCCCTTCCCTCTAAAAATAATGAATAAAATCTTAAAAAAAAAAAAAAAGAAAAGAAAAGAAAAGAAAACAGGACAGAAGTACATTAACACTTAACATTCAGTATTCCTCCCTTATCCATGGGGACACACTCCAAGAACCCTGTGGATGCCCTAAACTGTAAATTATGCACTGTTTTTCCCACATGTACATACCTATGATAAAGTTTATAAATTAGGCACAGTAAGAGATTAATAATAACTAATAATAAAATAGAACAACTATAATAATAAACTATAATAAAATCATGAAAGTGGTTTTTCTCACAGCAAAATAATAAAAATCTTTTTTCTTCACAATTTCACAGAAAATTCACTCTTACTATAGATTTCACCAACCTCAGCATATGATTTCTTTCCTCATTAAGTTCAGAATTTCACTTTTTAATTTTAAGAAAGCACTTTACAATTTCTCTTTGATATATCTGACTCACAAGCATCTCTACTCTTGTACTTTGTGACCCTTATTGAGTAAAATAAGGGCTCTCTGAGCACTGTGAGATGAATGCAAGCCACTAGGAGACTGACAGTCCATCTCACCACTGAGATGGTTACAAAGTGATTAACAAGTGTGTAGCATATACAACATGGACATGCTGGAAAAAGGAATGATTCGTATTGTGGGCAGGATGGCAAGAGATTAGAATACACAATTCAGAATGGTGCACAATTTGTAAATTTTTGTTTCTAGAATTTTCTATTTCATATTTTCAGGTCACACTTACCCATGGGTAACTGAAACCAGGAAAAGTGAAACTGAGGATTAAGGGGAACTACTGTACAGATATTTCTTATGCTTCAGAAATACTGTTCAGGATCTATACTTCTAAATCCTAAACAGAACTAAAATATGAAATTACACAGATAATTTAGTTACAATAAAAAGGGTGTTTTGGGTTTGGGGAACTGGGTGAAAGAGGTAAAGGGCTTAAATAGTACAAATTGGAAGTTACAGAAGAGTCATGGGAATGTAGAGTACAGCACAGGAAATACAGTCAATCATACTGCATTATCTATGTATGGTACCAGCTGGGTACTGGAAATATCAGGGAGTTACTTCATAAAGTACATAAAGTATCTGATTGTCTAATCACTATATGCTGTACAACTGAAACCAATACAAAGTAATACTGAAAGTAAACTAATTTAAAAAAATTTTAAGCTTATTTAATGATTACAGTGATTTTAAAATAAGAGAAATGAATAAAACAGCACATTTGATGCAAAGTCACATTTAAAGAATAAATATAAAAGCTTGGTAAATTTTCTACCTATGTCATTAGCATATACTTAAAATGGCTGTTTAGGCTAATAGACTACTTTAATCCATAGGTTGGTTGTTTTTCAATTAATAATGTTTAAATTGCACAAAATGTTTTTGCTAAAGTATTTCTTTCCTGCAGAATGACTTGCTCTTAATAGTGACTTTATTTTTTTAATAGTGACTTTAAAACATATCAGAAATATAAACAGTATCAACTTACATGAAATTTAAGAAATAACTCATATTTTTACCTAAAGGCAAAAATGTTAAGTTTTTGAAATATGGCATCATTACCTCAAAAGTAAATTGTTTCAATGAACAACTAAACTGTATTTCTATTCCCTACTGAAGTAGAACAACCTATGTAAAACAATCTATATCACTTTTCCAGCGAATATACCCACTGGCACCTCAGAGAATATTGCTTTTCCAGCCAGAAACACAACTATTTATATCAAATTCACTTCCCAGAAAAAAGCCAACAAAGGAAGCAAACAAAAAATGCTTTCTATCAGACAAAATAAGTACAGGAGTTAAAATGAATTCTTCATTAATTATAACATCCTTGTGCCCTTCATCTGAGGTTTTTTAATTTACATGATTCCAAAAAAGCTAGGGTTATGATTCCTAAAGTCAGAGCAAGTTAGAAAGAGGGATAAAGATGATGACAGCAGCTATAATTTTTTAAACAAATATTAAGCACTGTAATAGGAATAGGGGCTAGGAGAGAAGGGTATGTCTGTAATCAGTAATTGTAATGAAAACGACATAGTAATTCAAGAAACCAACAAAAAGCTTGACTAAGTGATCAAGAGTTTATAAACCTATGTTTCAAGGGTATCATATCACTATGTTACTCAATGCAGGCTAATGTTCAAAAAGACATCTTAAAACCTTAAAAGTTTAAAATTTAACGAAGTTAAAAATATCATAAATATCATACATTTTTAAAATAAGGAGTATGGGCAATAGAATCTAAAGACCTGGATTTGAATCTAAACCCATAATCTAATATATCAATGACCTTAGACAATGTTGATCTTCCTCAGACTCAAGTTCCTCCAAATATAAAATGGGATATTTATTTTACAGCACTAAGTTGACAGGTCAAGCTATGTAAAAGCACCCAGTACAGCTCATGAATATAATATCCACTGAAATTAAATTTAACCACCCCCCAAAATTTGTTCTTTGAGATAAACAATTTTATTACTTTTAAATGTTATTACTTTAAGATGTTTAGATATTACTATGTACTTCATATTACATAAAGTAAAAAATGCCAAGATTCCTTTAAGTGTATAAAGAATGCTCAGATCTTATCATAAACCATTTCTTTTTGACTGAAAATGTCCAACTCATTCTTCAGCCTCAATTTAGATAGGATCTCCTCTGGAAAGCCACCTCAAAATCTCTACCTGCATATCTAAAAGACACTTAAAAATTTCTCTCATCCCCCAATTTTTATCTCAAACCCTGCTTGATCTGAAAAACCTTCCCCATCTCACTGTTGACTGCAACATCATCCTTCCAGGTGCTCAGCCAAAATCCATGGAGTCATTCTGTCTTGTTTTTCTCATCTCCCACATCCAATCCATCAGAGAAAGTTTTTGGTTGTACCTTAACAACATCCAGAATTTCACTACTCCCACTTATCCATGCCACTATCCTCAATGACTTAGCTTAAATCTAGGAGTCTTCTTACCAGTGATCAAAGCCTCATTATGATCTACAATTGACCCCTGAGCAACACAAGTTTGAACTGATATTTTTCCAATAAATATGTATAGTATTGTAAATGTATTTTTCTTTCTTATGATTTTCTTAATATTTTCTTTTCTCTACCTTACTTTATTGTAAGAATACGTACAAAGTATGTGTCAACTGCTTATATGATCAATTAAGATTCTGTTAGAATCTGGTCTGCCTCTGGCATGACTGGCTAGTGGATATTGATAAAATCATCTGAATTATCTACAACTATTTACTTTTCAATAAAAATGGGGGTATTGATGTGACCTGCACCTCATCTGACTAGCAGGAATATAAAGATAGTAACGGAGGGCCGGGGCTGGCTTGGATCAGTTGGTTGAGCGTCATCCACAAAGAGAAAGGTTGCTGGTTCAATTCTTGATCAGGGCACATGCCTGGGTTGTGAGCAACCTATTGATATTTCCTTCCCCCCTTTTCTCCCTTCCTCTCTTAAACAAACAAACAAACAAATAATTATTTTAAAGAAGATAGTTAAGAGTTCAGAATATACCACTTCAAATCTTGCCATGCTAGCATACTGAAGATTTTCAGTTAAAGGCACTCAAAAACAGCAAATAAAAGAAAAACACTCTGACCTTCCTTTTTTTTTCTTTCTATTTATTTATTTTTTAAGATTTTATTATTTTCAGAGAGAGGGGAAGGGAGGGAGGAAGAAAGGGAGAGAGACATCAATGTATGGTTGCCTTTCACCTGCCTCCAGCTAAGGACCTAGCTGGAGACCTGGCTTGCAACCTGGTTATGTGCCCTGGCTGGGGAATCAAACCAGCTATCCTTTTTCTTAAAAGCAGGAAATTAAATTCTTATACAAAAGCTGTACTCTTTATACCAGAAGGAAAGTAACATTCTTATTACCAAAGACAAAAAGGTGAAACTGAGAGAGTTCTACATAAAAAGACTTTGCTATAATAATTTCTATATTCCATTAGCCTCCCCACATAGTTTAGTTACTTTTCCACAATTACCTGTCTTTGTTCAACTTAACGTAAAACGAGTAGGTTTTGTCATTTCTTTGGATATTCATTCCATATACAGACTCCTGGTATCACACAAAACTTGTATTACATAAATTTGCATGCTTTTTTCCTGTTGATCTATCTTATGTCACTTTTTCAGGCCCAGCCAAATAGAACACCAAAAGGGTAAAGGCAGAAGTCTGTCCCTCCTACAATAGAATTAGCCAAGTGGTTTGTACATATTAAGCATTAAATAAGTGACTTCTATTATTTGTTAATACAAATTAGACACAGAAACTACTACTGTTAAGTTCTACTTCAGTAACTTGACTAAGCTAGAATATTCACTAATAAATCTTTAAAACCTCCTTAGAATGTGCCAATAATTGTTATTAAAAATTACTGAGTTACCTAAAATAATTTTGATAATAAGCATTAAAAAAAAAAGGTACCTTAACACTCAACTACAGTAAAATTCTATTTACATTATCCCAGAATATTTAAAAATATTTCTGGATGTTTGGTTCAATAACCATTCTCCGTAACTGCCTTCAATGTTTAATAACTTCACAATGCTTCCTTTAACATAACCAGGATACATAATACTAGAATTTAAAAATCAAACACCATTCTATGTACATGAACCAAGGTTATAGGCCTATAATAGATATACACATCCCTCCTCCTTTTCTGAATAATCTCCTTTTCAAGTATCTTTGCTACTCTTTAGTAAATCACCTCCAAGCTTTCTACTTCTCACTTTAGTCATGTATCCAATAATATAAATAATCCTTTGGTAATGATATATTAAGAATTAAGCACAGCTAACAGTTCTGTTTAAAGTAAAAGGCCAGTTATATCATACTTACTTTAAACCTTATTTTCTATTATCTTATAATAAGTAATTTTTCTGTTTTTTCCTATCTACTTTGACATCTAAATGTTTTTCTAGTTTATCTTCAGAGTCAGTTCTTCATTTTATAAAATACTTGTGAAAACTTATTTTCTTTACAGCTTGTACTATCGTAAAGAAATAAACAAACATATTTTACTTAGCACTCATATGGACAGCAGACAAGAAGACTTAGATAAGCACTTTAAATGATTGTCCCAACACCACAAATAGGAGTGGCTGCCAGATTTAGGGTTAAAACTAAAAAGCTCATTATTCCCTGAGTACTTAATGTTGTTGTCACATTACAAGGATCTCTGAACTAATTTAATAACAATAACTTAATAAATAAGACAATTATCAACAACTTTGACAATATATGCATATCCATTTACGGAATTTATTAAGTAAAAAAATAGTTACTTTAGCCAAATATTCCCTGAGTAAATAAATCTGATTTACCACTTATTTTTAAGATTTTTGCTTACAGTGCCAAGAAAGTAAAAGAGTAATATAATTAATCATTTCATTGTCTTTCTAAAAGGCTGCTTTAACCAAAATCTACAATATGTATATGAGATGGTTGGGTTTGATACCAAAGAAATACTTCTTTTCTTTCATTTAAAAAAAAAAATCCTCCAAACTTAAAACAGTAGTTTCTACTCTAATTGTAAACTTCAACTTCAGGATACATTTTTAAAAGATTTATCTGAGAAAAGATAATGATAAAAAGTAAAGAAAACACCGAATACTATTACTGTATTTACAGGAGAAAAAAACATACAGTATAATATTAAGAGCTTACTGTAGGAGTGGATTTAATCAGGAAGTAGCCATTATCCTTTCGATTCAGAGCAGTGACAGCACTCCAAAACAACAAGCCGTGAATTTTTCATTTGAAAGGCATGAAAGAACACCTACTATTGTGTCCTAGCTCTGCTGACCCCAAAGGTCACCATATGTCTTTTATCAAAAGCTATCATGAAAACATAATCCAAGTAAGCGTTTACAATGCTGTATTTGTTGAAACACCTAAAATCTACCTAAGACAACCTCTCTCTCTGTTACTCACAAAACATGGCTGTCTTATTCAGAGATTAGCAATTATTGTAATGAGATACTGTCGGAGAGGGTCAAATAGTACTTCCTGCAGTTTACACATCTTGATTTCCTGGCAAACAAACTGAAAGGCAGGTGGAGCACTTAGATCACCAGTAAACGTGAACGCTCACGTGACAAAACTAAACCAGGTAAGGTAGACGTCTGAATAAATCGTTCTTTTCTTAATTTTAGTAACAACAATCAGTTCTCTTTCTTCCTTTTTTTTAAGGAGGCTTATTCACAATAGGCATAGGCACTCAGTTTATAATACATGAAAAACAAACATGTTTAAGGAGGTTTTAAAATTACTTCTGGCAACTAAATTGTAAAAACAAGGCAATGTTAATAAAGCTAAAAGAAAACCACGAATAACTGCTTAAAAACCCCAAACCTGCTAAATATAAGGAAAAGTCTTTAAATTAAGCTGCTTTAGGAAAGTACATAAAAGAAACTTCTGAGTTAAAAACCAAAATTAAAATTTTGGTTAAAGCATAAGCCTATTCTTATTAGGACAAGCTCCTTCAAAATATGATCACTGTATAATTTAAGTGGTAATCTTTGAAAAAAATTCAATTAGATGAATCAAAACGGTTACATAACTTTAAAGCTATTCCTGTCACCACTTAAAATTCACTATTCGAAAAGAAGATATTTATCTTTAAAACATATTTTAAAAATATGTTTTAGCCTGAAAATTAAGTTTCCTTATCCTTAGTTTTGTGCCCCAAACTGCTGGGGTTTTTTTCACTCTTTAAAGGTTCTAGTATAGTCGAATGAGGGATGATTTAAAACAATGAGGGATGAAGGTATAAAACAAACACATTGTCAAAAGAAAAAAAACTAATTCACTACTTTAAAAATGTTTAGGAGATATTTTTTAATCTATAAAATTGAATTTATCCTAAAAATTCTATACACTAAAGCCATTACCTATGTCCTGACTATTATGAACATAATGAACATACTTGCTTTGATTTTATTGTCAAGAGCTCTTAATAACCCTTTTACAACAATATAACCATATCAAGGCAGTAGATCATATTACTTCAGTCAGGTTTACATTTACTCTTTTGCAAAATAAAACTCTAATATATTTAAAAAGTAAACAAAAACAATGTGATAAAATCAATAACAAAAATAACACTCAAGTAGATAATTCCCAAGACTACAGAATCTTAGAATAGGTCTCATTACAAACTTAATATGTGTCATTTGAAAGGAGTATATTTATTCGATACTGAACATTAATGCAAGTCACTAATCACCATCTATATACTACAAGGATGACACACGAAATAGCAAATCTTCACAAAACTGTGACTAAGGAGTTACTTCCAGCTTGATTTCTTGGTCAGATTAAGTAATTCAAATACCTACAGTTATCTGGAATGCAAAACATAGTACTTTATTTCCTTTATAGAAAACTAAGGTATAATTGCTACTAAATAAGTAGTTTAGACTATGTAAATCAAATACAAGAAAACCATAAAATTTTAAATTAAAAAATTATTTCAAATATCCATGACTATCTTAGCTTCCCAAAATGGCTCAAAGTTAGAGAATAAAATTAAAATATAGAGGTCAAGAAAATAGATTTAAAATTTTGTTTCACTAAAGGTAGCTAGCTCATCAGTAAGTTTTGGTATTAAGAGTTTACAATTTAAAGGACAGGGGAAAAAACAAGTAATGTATATGGTAAAAAAAAAAAAAAAACAAGACAAACAAACAAAAAAACCCACTGAACTGACATGTAAGAAAAAGGTACCAGTCCCTCTAGGATGTATTTTAACCCCACTTGTTGTTTCAGTGAGGCACTCCTTCGTAGGGCACACTTGGCACAACAAACTATAGGTGGTAGCTCTGTAAAGGCAAAAATTTCAGAAAGGATTCCCCTAAACCCTACCAAGTCTAAGAACTTACAGAGGAGATTAAGAAATTCGTGCAAAATGAAGGGAGGGGAAGGTACACAAGGACAAAGAAAGTCTCCCACTTTTATTTTCTCCCATTCTGTGGGCAATAAATAAGCTTCATATGGTTAATTATAGCCCATCTTATTCCAAAATACTTTTAGGATGACATACAGAAATATTAGCACAACAGGATGCTTTTAAAATATAAATTAATATAAATAAAGGGAAAGTAAGCAAAAACAAGAAAGATGAAACTCAAGATAAATTTTGAACACAGGAATATCATAAGACCTCACACAACTGTAAGATGTAGGAGGTTCAGCCATGAGCTCCCTAATAATCAAAGTGGGAAACTCACATTTGATATGGTGTATCTTGTCAAAATTGAGAGGAATTTCTTGTATACAGTTCAGTAATGCAACATTAGACAAATCAATGATTTTCTCAATAACATTTTTACAAAAATTAAATAACAAAAGTCACATGCAAGTTTTCTTTGAACATTTCCTCAGTGAAAGCCAGGGTCACAACTTAATGTAAGGTTACCCATAAAATAAACCAGTTTGCTAGGTAGCCTTATGCAATTTGTCTGATCTGGGTCTTTATAAACAAAAATAACAATCTCTAGGATCTTACTGAATTCACACTCAATTTTCATATTCCAAATTCATATTTCATTTCTTAAATTCAGGTTCTTATGGATGAGTAAGTAAAATGGGTATGTAAGTGATAATTGGTTCTAGATCGGGTGAAAAAGAGAAGACATTGGAGGGTAGGTCCAGATACTAAAACAGAACATCCCTTTTTAACTTAAATGGTCCTTCTCTTATTCATTGGTGATCTTTTATGATACTGCTCAATTCAACGCCCTGGGAACCCAATCTATGAGATTTTTATTTTTACTCAGTTTGGTATTTCTAACTAGATAAATATGACTTAAAAGGAACCATGGATATGGACAACAGGTGGGATTGATTTTGGGGGGAATGGGTGGGTGGGGAGGAGGACAGAGGGGAGCAAAAAGGGGATAGATATAATATAACAACAATAAATTTTTTTTTAATATGACTTAAGAGTTCCTAGATTCCTCTATTTTTAGTCTGCACCAATTTAGATTCCTTTTAGAGCATGAATCTTTCATACTTTTATAGCATTTACATCTTTTGTTATTGATGAGAGGGGGAAGACACCAATGGTAATATAAAGGAAATTACCCATCTCTCATTTTATTATGTAAAAAAAATCAGTGGTAGTATCTCAATATACCAGGTATCTGGACTGAATAATACTAAAATTTAACAATGCCACAATTTGATTTTCATGTGAAGTAAACATATAGTAGCACATCACATCCTCTATTACAGGTTTGTTTCCCAAAGATGCCAAGTTTATATTCTTCCACCTCCCAAATTATGTTATGTTGTTTCTCATTGCTTCCCCACCTCATTATCAGTTTAGATCTCATCACCTTCTGGATGCTCCTCCACTTTTAGAGCTCACTTACTGAGCCCATAAAACCTTCTTCTCTACATGATTTAGCTCTATAGTACAATCTAATAATTTTAGGGATCTCCCTTGTTTTCTATTAACCATTGTAAAGAATAAATTGCAAAGACTCTAAATACAAATTAACTTAGTATGATACATTAGTACTAACTGCTGTACATATTTATAACTGCTCATATTTTTCCAAAATAATCAAGATATTTACTAGGATTGCATCAAGTAAGCAAGAGGGCCAATTTTTACTATGTCGGTCATTTCTCAATTGTTTACCATCAACCCATAGTAAATAAAACACTGGGCTTTTCTATTTTCGAGCTTGTCACAACAACTTTAGTTGTCAGGAAAACTTTTGGGAACACTACCAAAAACTGAATAGATTTTGTATATTATCATACCTCAAAATGATTAAAATTAAATGATAATTGTTTGATCCATATTTGAATTCATATGCATAACCCAAAGAATCATGGAATCTATTATCTTAGTAAACAAACTCTTCCAAAGTGTAGCTACTGAAACTTGTCATTTCTGAATTTCCTATTCTATGAAAATTCAAATCTGTTTATACCAATCTTAACATACAATTTTTGCTATTGCAAAAGGTAACAGTATTTACATTTAACATAATAAACTTGCGCAACATTTTTCTTGCAATAAGAAAAACCACCCCTAAAATTGAAAAATACATTAGAAAGCATATACTTAAGAAGCTCATATTAACATTACCTTAAGTTAATCAAGATTATATTTTGTTTATTTTAAAAGTTATAGGATATGGCCCTGGCTGGTGGCACAGTGGATAAGGCACCGACCGGCCGGCAAACCCAAAGGTCACTGGCTCAATTCTCAGCCAGAGCACATAACCAGGTTTCAAGCCAGGTCTCCAGCCAGGTCCTTAGCTGGAGGCAGATGAAAGGCAACTATTGATGCTTCTCTCCTCTGCCTCTCTCCCTTCCCCTCTCTCTAAAAAAAAATAATAATAATAAATAAAATCTTTAAAAAAAAGTTATAGGATAATTTAAATGATTACATTAACTACCTTACCATGGTTTACTTCAGAGAACAAAAGTAGGAAACATATGTGTAATATAAACTGAAAAGCTTTCAGACAAATTTAACAACAAAAGAAAAAAATATAATTCAATTTTCTTTCTTACCCTAAAAGACAAACTGAAAAGAGCAAACCAAAAAGAGCTACAAGTATATATTTTTCCATTTATTTCAACATGATAGATACACATAGAGCCTGTAAGAATACAATATTCATTTTGCTGCAGAAGAACAGACATTGCATAACAATGAGATTTGCTAATGAAATCAACCATCAGCCTGGAATACATATGTATTAAACCAAGACCTCAGTGTCATTTTCTTTTTGCATCGTTTGTTCTTTCTTTCATTTCTTCTTGACCTTGTCAGTATTTTTGTCCTTTAGATTTTGGAACTTTGGTAAAACAAAATCAAGACTATAATATTATAGTGTACTGCTTTTTATTCATCACATTTATTTTTAATGTAAATTCCAACTGTTCTGCTTCTATAAGCACTATTAATGTACTTTCAGGGCGAAAAAAAAATCAATGGGTGCTACCAGAAAAAACAAAGGAAGTTTGTTTCTATTCAAAAATGTTTAGATTAGGTCCAGAAAAAACTTTTATCAACATTTGATATAAATTTCATAAGAAAGCTCTTATAATAATGTTAGTACTTCCTTAATATGTAATAAGAAAATAATTATTTTAATTATAATTCCTCTAGCAATGTCTACTACTGACAAGTAAAATAACATAAGGCGGATAAGACTATCAACATGAAAATCATTCTAATATTTTTAGATAAAAATCAAAATCCTCTCTCCAAATGCTCTGCTGTCCTTGTCTACAAAGTTAATTACCAGTTTCCATTTATCAAAAACAAGGAATTCTGAGAATTTTCTTAAAGATTATTTATGATTTAGCTTTTACAATTTTCTATAAAAGCCCAAAAGACTATGAAAGTATTTGATATTATATATCTTAAAAAAAAAGTATTCTCAGTGGGTAAGGCACCAGCCTACGAACCCAAAGGTTGCTGGTTCAATTCCCAGCCAGCAGGCCAGAATTCCAGCCAGGTCTGTAGCTGAAGGCAGGTGAAAGGCAACCATACATAGATGTCTCTTTCCCTCTCTGCCTCTCTCCCTTCCCCTCTCTCTAAAAATAATAAATAAAATCTTAAAGAAAAAAAAAGAAAAGTATTAATGTCTTTCAGAAGTTATTTAAATTTTTGTGTATAAGCAGTTTAACCAAATGTCTCTACATCCTATCACTTGTTTGTTTGCACAAAACAGGCTTTCAATTCATGAGTGTTACAGATTTAACAATCTAACCTGCTATGGTATATAATTGCTACGAATTCATGATAAAAAATAATCGCTTTAAAAAAAAAGTAGTACTTATACCAACTAAAACAGCATTAGCCAAATAAAATTATTTCCTATCTTTATAATACCTTAATGTCTAACCTAAAACAATATCCTGCAAAATAATAAAAAGTCAACCAGTAGTACAGTTCTGTTGGAAAATTAAACCAAATAGATATTTCTTCTTAAGCTTAAATTCACTGAAAGTTGCCACAATCTTATAGTTCTCAGGGCTATTTTTAACATCTTGAAGGATGACTTTAAGGACCATGTAATCACAGACCAATCATTAATCCATGTACAAAATATTTCCTTAAAAAATCCCAGAAATTTCTATTAAAATAGCAAACTATACATCAGACTGTAAAGCGACAGTCTAAAAAATGCCTATGGCAATACCAAAAACCTACTTTCTCTAGGGTAAAAAATGTACTATGAAAATGCAGTGATAGGCTTTGGAAAGACATGATACATGCTCCCTGCTACTCTGTGTGGTCTACAACTAGTAACATTTAAATTGCTTGTCCCATATGAAGAATCTCAAGCTTCAACCCAGATGAACTGAATCAGAGCCTAATGCACATTTAAATTTTAAGAAGCCATGATCCAGAAGATTCTTCAGCCTACCTAATCATTCCTATACCAATTCCAGTAACTTCTGATATTCTAATTCCTCAGAAATCCATATTAAATTGTAAAATATTCAGATTATAAACAATTTTGTATGCTCACAGCCAATTACCTACATTTGCTTAATTATTTGAAGTCTAATATTTATAAGGACTACTGATTTTAAATTTGTGGCAACACAAGGAATAAAAGGGCAGGAAGAACATCTTTTTGTAAGAGATTGGCAAATACATACATAAATGGATAAAACTGAAGTATTTACATTCTCACAATTATTTCAAAATATATTAGCAGAAAAGCCCTTAATTAAATAAAATCATGTGAAAAACCCCAGTACAGTGGAAAAAAATAAGTGAAGGGCTATTCTTTGGGGGAGGAGAGGCACCCAACAAAAGCCAAGTCATTTCAACAGAACCAATTCATAGGATTCCTCAGAGAACAGTTTGAAAAACTGACTTAAGGTAGCTACTTCAAACTCTAAATACTAAACAACTATTATACTAAATCACAAATAAACTTTACTATTCATCAGAACAAGTCCTAAACATCACTAAAGAGAAACCCACTGTTTAATTTAAATATATCCTATATTATTTTAAAGAACACTAGGTAAGGCCCTGGCTGTTGGCACAGTGAATAAAGCACCTGCCTGCGAACCCCAAAGTTGCTGGTTCGATTCCCAGCCAGGGCACATAACCAGGTTGCAAGCCAGGTCTCCAGCCAGCTCTGTAGCTGAAGGCAGGGGAAAGGCAACCATACATTAATATCTCTCTCCCTCTCTGCCTCTCTCCCTTCCCCTTTCTCTAAAAATAATAAATAAAATCTTAAAAAATTAACAAAAAAGAACGAGGTAAAATTACATAATTAAGCATCTATTTCTAATTCAAATGGATCTCTCCCCAAATAGGTCTTACTGGTGAAGTTGGATTTTATTAACGTTATGTTTAAATTATTTTAATTGATAGTATGACTACCATAGACAAGACAATATATAAGTGCAACAAGGACAATAGAGATGAATTGACAAAGCACTCTACTTATCATCTTGCAAGAGTAAGACAAATACGTGGAACATTAAGTGCCATAAAAGCATATACAGTTGAGCCCTGAAAAACAATGTTTTGAACTGTGTGGGTCTACTTCTACATGAATTTTTTTCAATAAACAGTACTGTAAATGTATTTTCTCTTCCTTATGATTTTGTTAATAACATTCTTTTCCCCAGCTACTTTATTGTAACAATACACTATGATACACATAACATACAAAATATGTGTTCATCCACAGTTTAGATTATCAGTAAGGCTTCTGGTTAACAGTAGGCAATTAGTACTTAAGTTTTAGGGAAGTAAAAATTTATACATGAATTTTTGACTGAGCAGGGTTGGTGCCCCAACCCCTGTACTGTTCAAGAGTCAACTATAAATATTGTAATATGGGATCTAAATGAACTGATGTTGTCAAAAAAGGCTTCATAGAAAAGTGACTTCTTGGCTAGTCAAAATATGTAGAGCAAGAAATTTTAAAAAATTACTGTGATGTAAATCCTGCTGGGATTCACAGCAGGTTCGATATAGAGGGAGAGGTCAGGCAAAAATTAAGAAAATCCCAAAAATGTAGAGCAAGAAATCTCCTAGGCCCTTGTGGTGTAAAGCTGGACAACCACAGTAAAAAGAAATTAAGAGAGGACAGAGGGGAGCAAAAAGGGGATGGATGTAATACAACAACAATAAAGTAAAACAAAATAAAATAAAATAAATAAAAGGGAGAAACAGCAACTATACTGGACAAACTTAAAAAAAAAAAGAAATTAAGTATTATAGTAAATTAGAAGCTGTATATAGTCTCTATCATGGCAATTCCACTTTTAGATACGTAACCCAGTAAAGTTCTCATACATATGCATAAGGTGTCATTTACAAACATATAAATTGTAGCACTATTTGCATAGTGAAATACAAGAAAATGAATAAATTAAAAGATTGTGGTATGTTTATGTAATGAAATAACGTATATGTAACTGTATACAACAGTTAAGATGAATAAACTAGAGCTACACATTGTTAACATGAATATCTTTAATATATAAACATGATTATTCGAGGGAAGTAAATATTCTGTTCATTTACTTTTAGTTATCATTTTGTTTAAGATAGGCCAATCCTAAGTAAACTAAGAAAGAAGATGTTTATGTTTTATGAATGATCAATGAATAAATCTGTGCAGTATTCAGAAGAGAATGAAAATACAAAGGCATGCAAGTTTTAGTGAGGAGGTAAAACAGTTTTTTGCTTGCTTTTACCAGGACTTACTTAGTTTATGACTGGAAATATGTACCTTTTGACCACCTTCAACCATTTTTCCCAAGCCCCATCACCCACTTTTGAAAATCACCAATCTGTTCTTTGATCTATAAGTTCTTTTTTGTTTTGTTTTAGGACTCCATATGAGTGATATATCTGTCTTTCTCTGTCTGACTTATTTCACTTAGCAACACCCTCAAAGTCCATCCATTCATGTTGTTGCAAATGGCAGGATTTCCTTTTTATGGCTGAACATTCCATATTGTGTGTGAATACACATACATATGTACACACTCACACAAGCACATACACATTTTCTTTACCCATTCATCCATCAATGCACACAGGTTGTCCCATGTCTTGGAGATAGAAGGAAAAAACAAAATTTTAATCTTCCTAATTTGAAATAACTATAGATTAACAGAAACTTGAAAGATAGTTCAGTGAGGTCCCATACATTTATCACCTAGTTTCCACCAATGATTACACCTTACACAATTATAATTCAATATAAAAACCAGGAAACACACTACAAAGTGTATGTATAGTTGTAAGTCATTTTGTCACCTGTGTAGATTCATGTGACCAACACTGCACTAAAGATACAGAACGTCGCCCTGGCTGGTAGCACAGTGGATAAGGCGCCAGCCTGTGAAACCCAAAGGTTGCAGGTTCGATTCCCCAGCCAGGGCGCATAACCAGGTTGCAAGCCAGGTCTCCAGTCAGGTCTGTGGCTGGAGGCAGGTGAAACACAACCATACATTGATGCCTCTTTCCCTCTCTGTCTCTCTCCCTTCCCCTCTTTCTAAAAATAATTAAATAAAATATTAAAAAAAAAAAAAGATACAGAACTACTTCATCATTCCTCCTTCAGTCACATAAAACTCCTCTCCTCCACCATCCCTAACCCTTGATAATCACTAATTTGTTTTCCATCTCTGTAATTTTATCTTTATATAAATGGAATCATGAAGGGACATTTTGAGATTAGCTTTTTTTCACTCAGCTTTATGCCCTTGAGAGCTATCCAACTGTTATATGGATCAATAGTTGATGCCTGTTTATTGCTTAGTACTGCACGGTACGGACACATCAAACTGTATTTGGCCATTCACCTATGATGAAGACATTTTGCTTGTTTCCAGTTTTGACTATTACAAATAAAGCTGCTATGCACAAATATATATAGTCATTTTGCTGAGATAAATATCCAGGGATGTGATTGTTTGGTCATGTAAATAAGTTTATGTTTGTTTAAGAAACTGCCAAACTCTTTTCCAAAGTGGCTATACCACTTTGTATTCCTACCAGCAATATGTAAGAGTTCAATTTCTCCACATCCTTGCCAGCATTTGATATTGTCACTATTTTTTAATTTAGCTATTCTGATAGCTCATTTTGGAATTTCCCTGATGGCTAGTGATATTGAATAGCTTTTCTTTTCTTTTTTTTCCCTTAATGCTTATTTGACATCTATATATCCTCTTTGGTGAAATGTTTCTTCATGTCTTTTGCCCATTTTCTAACTGGACTGTTGACATTATTTGCTCTTCATGAGTTTTGAGAGTTTTTTTTTTTTTTTTTTAAATTTTATTGTTGTTGTGTTATATCCATCCCTTTTTTGCTCCCCTCTGTCCCCCCACCCACCCACCCATTCCCCCCAAAGTCAATCCCACCTGTTGTCCATGTCCATGGTTCCTTTATACTAGGTTCTTGTCTAAGCTGCTCCCCTTCTTTGCCTCTACCTCTCCCTCCCCCTACCCCGTTCCCCTGACCACTGAAGGCCTATTCCTTGTATTCATATACTTGGTTCTGTTTTGGTTGTTGTTAGTTTTGTTCATTATTGTCCCGTAAGAGGTGAGATCATATGATATTTGTCCTTCACTGACTGGCTTATTTCACTAAGCATAATACTTTGAGAGGTTTTATACATCTTAGATATGAGTCCTTTGTCACATATGTGGTTTTTAAATGTTTTCTCATAGTACATAGCTGTCTTTTCATGGTCTTAACAGAACTTTTGAAAACCAAAAGGTTTTAATTTTTATGAAGTTTAATTTACTGATTCTTCTCTTTTATGGATTGTGCTATTTGTATTATATATAAGAACTCTTCACCAAGGTCGGTCGCATAGATTTTTTCCTTAGGTTTTCTTCTAAAAGTTTTATAAATTAAAGACTTATATTTAAATATATAATCTAAACAGATTTTTGGACAGGAAAAGGGGGAAAGTGAAGATCTGTTTACCATAAGTCTTAAACTACTTAGTTAATTTCATCATTTATTGAGTATTCACTGAAAGTATGCATACAAGCTACAAGGTGTAGAGTAAAAGAAACACAAATACATATTTTTATTTAATTGTTTTAAGTGCTTTGGCAGAATTGTACATCAGTATACCTGACTGGTCACAAAGAGTTTCAGGGTGTTCTTGGAGAAAATTTTATTTGTTCTAAACCTTCAGGAATGGAGAAGTTAAGCTACTTACAGGTGGATGGCTGTGTCAGAAAGTCGTAATAATATTAAACAAAGGCAAAAGGACTATATATATACCCACTGTCTGCTTTAAGAAGTTTAAATGGTTTCAACATTGGAAAGCATTAAGGATGGACGATTTAAGCAAAATTTTAGATTTAGGCAGGAAACAGATTATAAAAGATTTCATTTGCCCTGCAAATGAGATTAAATTCTGTTTTGTAGTGATGGGAAGCTAGTAAAGGATTTTAAGTAGGAGAATCACCTAGTTACATTATGGTCTCAATTAAATCATCACTAAGAGGATGATGAATTTAGACATAGCAAGACTAGAGGCAGAGTTCCAGTTAAGAGGCTACACTGTGACAACCCAGGTGAGTCATGGGTCAAACCATAAAGACTTAGACATTATGAATCAAGAACAAAAAATGAATTTGAAAAATGTTTAGGAAAAAAATGTAGTCTTCAGTGAAAAAGCAAGCAGAGAGAGGTATTGTCTTAAGGAGAATAGAGAAGTTATGAAACAGTAATTTTGGAAAATCCTTTCACAGTATTAACTTACAGATAACCTGTAGGATTATGTAACACAATATTTATCATAAGATGCTTACTGAAGAACGATCAGATATGTGGGAGATTAACAAAACACTTTAGCAACTTAAAAGATGCATAGGAACAGTTGTTAAACCAAACCAAATCTGTTTAACTTCAACAGTTAAATTTTCTGCTAAGTTTTCCACACTTATTTGAAAGTGGATCCCCCACCTTTTTTTTTTAATACAATACTCAAGCTCTACAGAATGCTCTACAGAAACTACTTTGGGGACTGCTAGTCTAGCAACAAACAGTATGCACTTTGGTTAAGCTACATATGAACATAACCATAGATAGGTACACTATTCTCCTTTATGATATTGTGGTTAATAGTTTTCATGCCTGCATTCTATCTAAAAAGTCTAACCAGTTTTTATAATAAATCTTAAAAGAAAATATACATAGTTTTATATAATTGTTGTTAAATATCTCTTTAATTGCACTTTCTGAGACACTGACTTTTTAAAGGCTACATAACCTGAAACACTACATGTAATAACCTTGACTCTCTAGAGCAAAAGATTGCTGTCTTCCATGATATATAGGGCTTCCTTTCTATGACTTTAGAAATTGTCAAACACTTTAGTAGGTTTTAGGTGTATAATCCTACCCTTTTTAACTTTGGCCATGACTTATTATTCTTCAAGTCAGCTGTTCAAGTGAACATAATCCACACGATAATATACAGAATATGATATATTCCTCTAAAAATTGGAAAAAGTTCCCACTGACATATGCAATGATTTTTCAAAACATCAGAGTATAAAACCTATAAAACTTTTAAATATTTTAATATAAAATGCAGTATTTCTAAAAGAAAGAGCTTTTTAAAATAAACATGTCAACAACACAAGATATATATATATTTGAACTGGTTCTGATTTAAACAAAATATTCTTTAAATATATTCTTATTAAGAAATCAGAACATAGCTCATGCATATATATCTTTGCATGATATCTCAACACTCCATTTAAGAAACTTTTTTTCTATATAGTGTAGTGATGGCAGGCTAAAATGAAAGATTTGAATTATTTTCAATAAAAATATGTGCAGTTGAATAGTAAATAAAAGTCTCTAAAATTATGTACTATCACTATGCAGCCGTCATTAATAGGTAGGTATATTCTTTCATTCAAAGAGAGTAGTTTCTTTTACTTTCATCACTAAAGATAATTTTTATGTATAACAACTAATAATCTAAAAGTCACCTAATGGTTTTCATGACCTATTTTAATGACCTTGGAGAAATTACAGCCTGAGACTTGGTCTCTTTATCTGTAAAATGAGTGGGTTTATCTAGAAATTTTAACATACTTTCTAGCTTTAATGATATATATAAGAAAATACCTGTAAATTAAAACTCTATTGTTTTTACTTTTGGAAACTGAGAAATGCCTCTGACACCAAAAAAATACAAGTTTCCTTAAAAGCCTACTTCTTTAAAAACTAGATAATAAAACATATTTGTTTCTCTATAATGAAACACCTCAACTTGTCCTGAAATATCAGTGCTATCTATCTACTTTAGGCAAATAAAAGCTCAATTTATTACAGCATAAGAGAGCATTCTGAATACTAGAAGGTCACAGCCTGTGTGCTGAGCTGCTAGCAAAACATCTATGATGATCCAAAGCTGCCATTTTTCTTCCTTGACAAAGACTCCATCTGCCACTGAGCCATTTACAGCCTCCAAGTCAGAATACCAATGATTTCCAACCATTCTGTAAGCCTGTTTTCACCTTGACATCACCTCTGTAATACATCTGAAGCAGATGATACATATATCCCCAACTATACGCACGAAGCCCGTGCTTTATTCACCTGAGAGGTATTTAACCACCCTCTAATGTACCATTTTTATTCACGTTGAATTGCAAAAGAATTTTTAAGTGTACAGTATATATATATTTGCTATAATTCTTGTTGCTTTACCTACATTTCTTTAAATCAGATATATTTATAAAACCTTAAAACCTGAAAAGACCAAAAAAAAAAAACCTGAAAAGACTGTATTAGGTAGTTTTCAATAATGGCTTAGTAAATAAGGCAAAAAAACTGTATCATACTGCCATTTATTATAATCTGCTAAAAATTATATATATTTCATTTCCCTAAAAATGAAAAATATTAATGTAATGAGAAAATGTTCATGAAAGTTCTAGTTTTGTATGTCAGTCAATGTTCTTAACGTTGTCAATAAGTGCGACTTGTGTACCTAGCAATAAAACCCAAAGAATTTTCCAATTCTATTTTATTTCCTACTATATTGTTTAGTAAAGTCTTAGAAATAGATGCAAACCACCATGAACTATGAAAATCTCCTCTTCAATCATTTAAAAATTAGTATAATCTATGGTCATTAATATTTATAAAAATAGAAATAATACCTTATTTGATGCATTACTTTTATCTGAAAGTAATCTTCTACAAAATAGTAAAGGCCTATAATGTCCTAAACATTAAAGGGAGTACAAGAAAGTTTAGAACAAGATTCTTGGACTCATGTAGAGGAAATAAATGCACTCATGAAAAGGATCTAAAAAGAAAAGGCACTTTTTAGTGAGAGGAAGTATGTTACAGGAGAAGGAATGTGGATTGCATGAAATAATTATCTCTGCTTTGAACCTGCCAAGCACTTATGTTAGTCATTTAACTCTAGTAAACCTATAAAGCAAAGAACTAGAGTAGAGATCTAAAGTCTCTTCTGCTGTAGCACTCTATGCTAATCAGATTATCATGAGTCTAGATGTGAAATGGTTATTACAGATATTAAAAGACCTTAGATTTTAAAGTGGTACTTCCTTTAGGGAGATGTGTCCAGTACTGAGAAGAAAACAAACAAGATTGGAGTTGCTTTCTGAAGGATGTACAGTATTTGAATATATATTCAAATATACTAAAAGAATCTTTCCAGAAAAAGGGAATAGTGCAAACAAAGATGTGGAAAAAGAAATTCTGACTTTCAGGTACATTACTATGACAATGTTATCTGTCCACAATGAGCAAGAAAAGGACGCAGGAAACTGAAGACAAAAACTAGTAAGTAAACTAGTATAGTGATCTAAAACGGATTTAAGCCAGGGCACATAACAAGGTTGCAAACCAGGTCTCCAGTCAGGTCTGTGGCTGGAGGCAGGTGAAAAGCAACCATACATTGATGTCTCTCTCTCTCTCTCTCTGCCTCTCTCCCTTCCCCTCCTTCTAAAAATAATGAAATAAAATCTTTAAAAAAAAATTATATTGGATTTAAATAGGCTGGTGGTGGGAATGAACAGAAAAAAAGCTCAATCACAGGCCCTTTTAAATTTTGATTATCTAGAGCCAGTGGAAGAACTGTAACCCAAAATGACTTCACGGTTCATAGCTTCATACTTTTATATAGAAAATAATATAGAATTAACAGAAACTGGTCTAAAATGTGATCCTCTTTCTAAAACAACATTAATAACAGACTACATTAAAAAGAAATAAAGTCATCTAATTTTCAGAAAAAGAACACTGGATTAGGAATTAGGCCCTGATGCTGCAGCCTGCCATAAACTGGCTGTGTAACACTGTGTCAGTCACTCTAAAGTTTGGTTTTCTAAAATGAGTACTAGACTAAATATAATTTTAAGTTTTTTGTTTTATATATATAACACAGCATCTTAATTTCTGAGCAAACTTGAAGTTGTAGACGCAGCTAATATTTTGAAATAGATTTACTACTGACTGAAAAGTTAACATATTTTTGTATATATGAAAAGTTGATATACAAAATACTTCATCTCAAATAATAATGATTTCCAATTTACAGGTACAAACTAAAACAGAACTAACAAAAAAGCTAAAATCAAAAGCAGCAATATCAGGATGAATCCTGAATTTGTGATCATGCAGTTGTCATTGGCTAATTCATTAAATACCCTTTACTAGGAGCTACAGTTGGAAAGCCAAAAGAGGATACAGTTGCCATGCTTAACCTTATCATTTTATTTGTAAGAAAGGATGAATGTAGCCCTGGCTGGGTCGCTCAGCTGGTCAGAGCACTGATTACCCCAATATGCTAAGGTTGAGAGTTCAATTCCTAGTTAGGGCGTATACAAGAATCTCTCTTTTTATTTCTGAATATATGTGCAACAATAAAAAAATTACCTTTTATTGTAGACTAATCCACATACCAAGGACATCATTACTTAACATGGTTTAAAAGGAGAGATAGGAAAAGGGCATGGAGGCAGCTGACCCAGGGAGCTGTACAAGATGAGTAAGATATGATTCACAGTGCTGGCAGTCTAGTGGCGTCACACATAGATCAAGGATGATATGTTCATTTGGGATTCAGTTAAGACAGCGGCGTAGGCAGACTTGGATGGTCTCTTCACACAACCACATCAAAATTACAAGTAAAACAAAACCACCATCAGCCAGAAAGAACCATCAGGAATCAAGTTTACTGGAAGTCTGACAACTATGGAGTTAAAGAAACCATATCCATCGAGACAGAGAGACCAAGCTGGTGCCACAACTGAGACTCCATCAACCTGGCTAACACTGTTTGACCACCTTGGGGATCCCCAGAGACTCTACCCCACCCAAATTAAGGGCCCACCCCAGCTGCTTTTCCATATGAATGGCTGGTCTTAGCTCCCACTTCACAACATACATACCCTCTCAAACAAGCAACAGCTTACCTAAGTGAGCTCTAGAACACACACTGCCAGCAGACAGCTTAGATTCACAGCATGGCTTCACCTAGGAATTTCCAAGTCTAGCACAAGTAGCAGCCATCTCACATGGCTTTTTAGCTCGGCAGGATGCCCAGGGCAAAGCTCAGGTGGGGTCTGATCTTGTCCTGCACCACCCTAGAAACCCCAGGGCCAGTGCATGCAGTGGACAGCTACAGACCACACTGGAGCTGTACTACCCCTGCACAGCTGATCCTTCACAGAGGGCAGAAGTTGGTGATCAGTGGTCACAGCTGACCACTGCAGCTGACTGGCATGGGTAAGTTCCTCCCCTTGATCTGCCAACAGCAACCACGGCTCAACTATAAGAGGATGGTGTGCTCAGCCCACATGACAGGTGCACCTTGAGTACCCAACTTGGGTGGTAGGGGAGGCTGTGCCACTGAACCCTACAGGACACACACTATATTAGGCCACACTATTAAGACATGGAATCAAAGCAGTTCTACCTAATATGCAGAAACACAGGGAGGTTGCCAAATTGAGGAGGCAGAGAAGTATGTCCCAAGTGAGAAAACAGAACAAAATTCTAGAAACAGAACTAAACAAAACAGTGAGAGCCAACCTATCAGATGCAGAGTTCAAAACACTGGTGATTAGGATGCTAGGAGAAATGACTGAGTACAGCCACAAAATAAAGGAAGAAGTGGAGGTGATAATTTTGCCAAAGTCCAATATTCAGTATATAAAAATTATCATTTTATATTACTTCAAATAAGACCAAAAGATGGATTAGAAATAATAAGTATTACCTATGAAATGCAAGTAAAATTCAATCAATTAAGAATGAACCCAGCTCACTTTAATATATGAACAGTCTCTCTATTTTTGTAGATTGTTTCCTGCCTGATTTTGTCTCCTCAGGCACTGTCCACAGGACACTAAGAAGCTGTAGAGATAATGCAGGCTATTCTCTTTTCATTATTATTGTTAAAAATAAAAGCAAGTCTTTTTTCATTTCTCTAAATGAAAATCACATTAAGAAATGACCAGGAGTTACTGAAATTGTACAGTGGATTTTTCAGCCAATGCTGACCATTATCTGTGTGGCAAAAGTATAAATAAGTTATTGCTGCTATAGTTATTTCATAATTGTTTTGGTCCCCAAGTCTTAATATACCAATCCTTCTTTAAACTATGATTTAAAAAGAACAATTAATACAAAGTAACTGATTCACAGTATGGGTAAAATTGGGTATATATATATTTGCTGAACACAAGAGCAAGCAACTGCACATAAACATTAAAAACCTATGCAATCCAACAGAATTTATTGGAAACAAGACTGAGGGCTTAAGTTTCAATGTTATGCACAGACATGTGAATAAAAATGTTCTCTCCACAAAGAGCTTACAACGAATACTATAAGTTGAAATTTCCTAAGAAGTTTCATAAACTGCTTCAAAGTATTTGTATTATTAAATGAGATAACATGTTTACATATCTATTTTAAATAATAAAGTAACATTTCTCAGAAAGTATAAAAGCATAAAGAATAGGCTGAGAACTTTAAATATCTATTATATGTGGTCGTGAGTGACAACTGGATGAGAGTGCTCATAATACTTAATACCTATACCGCACAATGGAGTGCAGACACAGTTATGATGATGGTTTTGCTGCTTTTTTACACTTAGAAGAGTAATTTGACTTTCTCATGTACACTGGTCAACGCATATATTTCACTATAAAGGTGGAAACCATAAACTCTTTATGATATTTTGCATTATAAGCATCATTATTCAAATAGTGATACCTAGTCTCTACTATGTTTCAAAAGCAGGAGAGAAAATGTCAGAGTTCCCCTGGGAAGATGTCAGGGCATGGAGCCCTGCATAGGCCAGGTCAAGCCTGTAAGACCTGACAAAGCTGGGTGCAAACAGGCCCAGATGCTCCAAGGGGGGCCCTGGGTAAGAATCTGTCCTTGGGAATATTCCATACATCCTTTGAAGTCTGCCCTGTAACCAAAACTTCCTTGACTTGTGTATTTCACCAGCAGCAGATGTTTAACCTTAACCCACATGTAATCTTACCCACCCTAAAATTCTATGGGCCACCTGGAGTTCTTGATGTCACTTTGTCTAACAGACTGTAGCCTGAAGCAGATGATGGCATTCTTTCTATTGTTATCTAAACTTAACAACTCCCTTTCTTTTGAATACTTTTCTATGGTAATGATTTGTGGTGTGTACTTACATCCCCAACCTTGTGTAATCAATAAAAACCTTTGGGGGTGGGCCATCGAGGCCTTTGTCAATCAGACAACTGGCCAGCCTTCTCTTCTCCCCTAGCTGCCTGGGAAGGTTCATTTCATCCATAGCACCAAGGAATCTCTGCAGGTTGGGGGTCCCCCACAAGAAAATCACAGTAAAATATGCTATTTTTGATGAGGACTTCCTGTCCCTAAAAAAAGATGACCCTATATTCACAAAATACTGTACAAATGCCTCTACTGTGGCACCTACATCTGTGATGATTGTTTTGTATGTCTGTTTCACCACTAGGCTGTAAGCTCTAAAGGAGAATAGTATATTCTCCATCTTTATAAATTTTCTAAATAATTCAAAAAGTATTACGTGATGTTTCTTAAATCAAGAAATAATGCATATCCATTTCCCTTTAAGATGATGGACCCGTCATACTTCTGATTGCAAGGGCACAAAGTTTCAGAACAAGATAGCAGAATGACTTGAAAATATAAATTCATACAAAGCATAAAGAATTTATTTAAAATGTTTTAATGCCACTAATTTCTAGACATCACTTTCTCTTTAACGTCTTCTAATTGAAGAAAAGTTGAATCTGGATCACTTTCAAATTAAACAAGGAATGGAGGAAAATGAAATCAACCAACAATCAAAACCTCCAGTGACCTCTCTTCACATTAAAAGGAAGTTCAAAACATTTTTGATGACATGGGCCTACCTCTATTCCTCCGGCTCACAATGTTCTAGACTCACTGGCACTATTACCTCACATCCTCACATGGCTGGCTCCTACCAGTAATTTATTTCTCAACGTAGTGTTGCCTCCTCACAGAGGTCTTGTCCAACATTTTTCTGTAGATTGCTATCAATTCTACCCCTTATACACTGCCACATTTCTCCCCACCTTTGGAATTTTTATCAATATTTTACTAATTTCTTTACTTCTGCTCTCCTACTAGGAAATAAAACATAATGAAGAAACTTTGTCTTACTAACCATAGTATCCTCAATAGCTAGACAGTGGAAACATCAGTGTTCCATATATGTTTGCTGAATGGATGAATGAATAAATAAATGACTGGCAGAATGCGAAGTACATGATATATTCACTGAGTAAATGAATGCTCACAATTCTGAGCTAGGGAATATTCTGTCAGGCAAGAGTTGTTCAGAACAAGAAACTTTCCATTTGACCACATATATCATGTCTCTTCCCTTATTATCAATAGTATAATATTGATAAGAAATATATAAAAGTAAAGGTAATTAAATGTAAGAGGTTGGTATTATATAAATTGTTAGAAGAATAAATTTAGGAAATCACTTCAGCATACATACTGGTTAATACTAGAATCTCTTCTCCCATAATCTTGCTTCTGTCATTCAGCAAGCTAGCAAATATTTATTGAGCATTATGCACCTTTATTTCTAAATATACATACTAAGGTCATTTAGACATAAATTAGTTTCCTATTCTCTGAGGACACTACAGTTGAAACATCTTTGCCTTCAGTTTAGAGAAACATGAATTTGAATCCAAGTTACTAATTACGTCAACTTGGAGCAGTTACTTAGCATCAATAATTCTAAGATAAAGTCGTACTTAGAAACAGTTTGGTAGGTAATTAGGTTTCATTGTTAATTTTCCCATAGAGGACAAGAATTCAGAGGTGGAGGAAATCATAAATGTGTATCAAATACATTTGTTGCAATGGTCACCACTGAACACTGAATTCACATGTTCACTGGAAACCAACACATTACAAGTAGAGTTAACAAAATTAATATAGCCACAACTAGGTTTCAAAAGGGTAAATTCACAGCCTCACAGCCCTTACTGGTATGGCTTAGTTGGTTGAGCATCGGACAATTGAGTGAAAGGTCACCAGTTTGATTACTGGTCAGGGCACATGCCTGAGTTGCAGGCCAGATCCCAGGCTGGGGGCATGCAAGAGGCAATCAACTGATGTATCTCTTACACATCGGTATTTCTCTCCCTCTCTTTCTCCCTCCCCTCCCCTCTCTCTCAAAATAAATAAATAAAAATCTTTTAAATTGATTAAATCATTCCCTTCCAACACAGTAGACATTTAGTTATAATCTGATGAGATAATAAAATAATGAACAATTTCAGGTCACAAAAATTTCAAACTTATAACTCCTTAAACATTTCTTAGTTTATAAGAAATGAGGTAATCAAGATGTTAAATCAAGACATTTCTGGATTTTAATCATTAATCTACATTTTACTTATTGCCTGACCTTAAGCAAGTTACTTAACCTCTGTAAGCCCCAATTAAAATTGGGTCATTGACCATTTAAATTTCATTTTGAACTTCAAACAATTCTCACTGCTCCGGAAGTAAAAAAAAAATCCTATCGTGCTCTATTAGCTCCTATATCTTCAGGTTGTTGATCTCAAGCCATAATCTTGCTTTCTGTGCTCTAGCTATTCTTTCCTTCAAAGTAATATATTCCTTAACTAATTACCTATGTAGTTACCTTTATCGGAGTTCCTATCTCTTCATATAACTTTTAGTTAACAATTAGCATTCTTTCATTACAGCCTAAAGAACTCCCCGTAGGATTTCTTGTAGGTCAGATCTACAAGCAACAAATTCTCAGTCTTAAATATGCTCAAAGAAGTAAAAGAAACCATGGATAAAGAACAAAAGGAATCCAGGAAAACAATATAGAAACAAAATAAAATATCAATAAAGAGATATTCATTTAAAAAAGAATTACATAGAAATTTAACCTACAAAGTACAATAAGTGAAGGGGGGAAAGTCACTACAGGGGTTCAACAGCAGATTTCAGAAGGTAGTAAAAAAGAACTGCAAACCTGAAGACAGGTCAATTGAGATTATCCAGTCTGAAGAACATCAAGAAAAAAGAAAAAAGTGAACAGAGCTTATGAAACCTGTGAGATACCCTCAGGAGTATTAAACATATGCTTTATAGATATCTCAAAAGAAGAAGACAGAAGGGGAAAGAAACAATCTTTCAAGAAATAATGACTGAACACTTCCCAACTCTAGGGAAAAGCATGAATCTACACATCCAACAATGTACTCTAAATAGGATAAACTCACAACATTTGATCTTTATTTCCTGCCACAAATCTCTTTTTAAAAGTTTAGAACTTCTATTTTCAGCTCTGTAGTGACACTGGTACCTGACTCTGCCACAGGCACTAAATTCAACATGTGTAAACTTGAACTCATTCTCCTCCAATTTCCTAAAAACCTGACTCTTTTTACGTATTTTTCATATCGGTTAGTGATAGCCACATCTACTCAGGTACCCACGCTAAAAATATTAGTTATTTTTAACAACTGTCATCTGTTCTGACATCAAATCCTATTGATTCTCTACATGCAGTGTAATAATAATAAATTTATGGAGTGCTTGTTGTGTGCCAGGTGCTAAAATTAAAGCATTCACCAGTGGTAACTCATTTAATCTTCCTAATGACTATTTATCATTCCGGTTTTATACGAGAAAGATGTGTATTCTGCTGCTTCTAAGATTCTGTCTTGTCTTTCCACAGTTTAAATATAATGTGTCTTAGTATAATTTCTTTTTTCTTTATGTTCTTCAGACAGGTCAATAGATCTGTCTTCAGGTTTGCAGTTCTTTTTACTATCTTCTGAAATTTGCTATTGAACCCTTGTAGTGACTTTCTCCCCTTCATTTACTGTACTTTGTAGGTTTGATTCCCAGACAGAGCACATGCCTGGTTATAGGCCAGGTCTTCAGTTAGAGGCATGTAAGAGGCAACTGCATATTAATGTTCCTTTCCTTTTCCTTCTCTCTCCATTCCCCGCTCTCTAAAAATAAATACATACATTAAAAAAAAAAAAATAAAGTACTTAGTAACTAGAAGTGTGAGATGTGACTCTTTGAAAATATAAACATTCAACTGGCTATTGTAAAAGTAATTATAATATAAAATTATAAATATTTTTCTCATTTTCAGAGAAAACAAAACATCCTTAATAACTTAATTATCATTTTGGTCTTACTGTGATCAACGTGGTCAATCTAGTGACATCACTGTTGAGAAATCTGCAATAGGAAAACAAATAGAATTCAGCTGAATCATATAAGCTTGTTTAGAATTTATCTTCCTTTATGGCACAAGTCACACTTAAACTAATATAAAGTTATCAGGAAAAGTATAATTAGCACAAATAAAATACAAATAAAAATTAAATGCTTGAAGTTTATTTATAGGTCATTATTTATTATAGTATGGTAGTTTATGTTTTGTTTACAATCAGCAACACGCAGTTAACATAATATATTAGTAAATAAATAATAGGACATTTGAGTTTTATTTGTTTTCAAATATTTACAAGAAGAGAATGAATTATCATGTCTTAAATATACTACAAACAAAAGGCAGATATTGTTTATACCCTTGCCTCTATTATTAGATTAGAAGCTCAACTTATAGGCAGAAGGTGATCTATTTAATTATCAATAAACTGGTAAAACTGCCTCCTGGTAATCCTTATGAATAGTGACAAAATTATTAAAAATACAATTGGGAAGAAACTATGTACAATAAACCCAAGGGAAGTTAATGAACAAAAGATTTTCCTGGACCTACAACCAAGGTAACTCTACCCAGCAAAGCTATCACTTTGAATTGAAGGACAGATGAAAAGCTTCCCTTACAAGAAAAAACTAAAGTCATACATCACCACCAAACCACCATTATATGAAATGTTAAATGGTCTCCTTGAAGAAGAAAAATATGAACAATAAAGTGGCAACAAATACATATCTATTAACAATTGAATCTAAAAACCAAAATAAACAAATAAGCAGAACAAAAACACGATAAGAACAGAGAATATTTTGATGGTTGCCAGTTGGGATGGGGGTCATCAGGGAAATGGCAAAAAAGGTGAAGGGATTAAGAAGCCCAAATTGGTATTTACAGAATAATCACAGGGATGTAAGTACAGCATAGGAAACAGAGTAGTCAAAGAACACATATGCATGACCCATTGATAATGGTGTAGGGATTACCAGAGGGAGTGGGTGTCTGGGGGAGGGGGCTAGATGGAAGGGTACATAAGGGGAAAAATTGGGATAACTATAATAGTATAATCATTATAATTTTTAAAAGCATTTCCCAAGCTATATACAATTCAGACTTCTTATCCCTGTAAAATCTAAGCTTTTAGAAATTTCTTAATTAACAAGACATGATTTAAGGTAAGCTTTAAACTGTTCAGTGTTAAACATAATTACATAACATTAACATAATATTATAGTATTTTAGAATTCACAATGGGCTATCGTGTGTTATTATATCAGATTCTAGTAACAACTCCTTCAAATAAGCAGGTAAAAGATATTTCTTGTTATATATGCAGAGACAACAGGTAATAGAAAGGATGGACACATGACTTGTCAAGCACACAGAACTGAGTTGTCCTTGGTTCCTTTGTTATATCATATACTTTGCATCTACTCCATCCTGCAAATGAGTTTTCCCCACTCTGTCCTGAACTCAAAAATTTTATATTGCTTGTTACCTTGCTAATCCAAGATACTCCTCTCCTATATTACCATTATAGTCTCCCTTCTTCTATTCTTTTTTTTTCTCACCCAATGACATGCTTAAGAGAGAGGAAGAGAAGGAGAGAAGGAGAGAAACATGGATCAGTTGCCTCTTGCATGCGTCCTGACTGGTAACTGAACTCACAACTCAGGTATGTGCCCTGATTAGTAACTGAACCAGCAACCTTTCAGTTCACAGGAGGATGCTCCAACCAACTAAGCCATACTGACCAGGGATCCTTTCTTCTATCCTTAACTCTGTGACAAATATTATGTATCAGCTCATATCACTCTCTAACCCAAAACTGTTCAACAGCTTACCATTGCTTAGGATAAAATCCACAATACTTATCATGATCTATTAGGCCTTTTCCCATCTGGTCTCCTGAGCACATCTCACAGCACTCTCTCTACTACGGCCCAGTCACAATAGCCTCTGTTATAAATATCCCAAACATATGAAACTTGTTCCTCTTCAACGCATTGACACTTGCTATTCTCTCAGTCTAGAGCAACTGTTCCCCATATCTTTATATAGAATAAGCTCTCTCCATTCAGATCTCAAAGCAAATGCCCCCTCCTCAGAGCAGCCTTCCGGTATACCACAAGGGAGTATTTTTACCTGCAAGCTCCATAAGAGAAGATAGCTGGAGCACTAGAATAATACCTGGAACCCAATAACTACTCAGTATATAGCTGCTGAATAAGTGAATAATAAGTGATTTCCTACTGCATCTAGCACTATGCCCACAGAGAAGTGTAAGTAAAAATTCTTATAGTTATTATCGAGGAAAATTTGCCGTAACAAGTTAATACCATTTAAAAAGTCACAGCAGTGGCCCTGGCTGTGGTGGCACAGTGGATAAGACACCGGCCTGCGCACCCAAAGGTCACTGGTTAGATTCCCAGCCAGGGCAATATAACCAGGTTGCAAGCCAGGTCTCTAGCCAGATCCTGGAGGAAGGTGAAATACAACCATACGTTGAAGTCTCTGTCCCTCTGTCTCTCTCCCTACCCCTCTCTCTAAAAATAATAAAATCTTTAAAAAAATAAAATAAAAACTCACAGCAAGAAAAGTTTGGGAGGCTTGAAAATAAATAAAGCAAGGCCAAGGTGGTGTAAAATTGGGCAAATTACAGATGTGAGATAATAAGGATCTTGATAGTGAAGATGGGGGAATGCAAAGGGAATGGAAAATCCAAGACACATCTTAAATGGAGATAAGGGAGGACCTTATGTTAAACTAAGTTTAGGAACAAGGACAGAGAATGAAAGAGTACCTCAAAAGTTCTCACAAGGGACACAACAACAAAACCTTCAGTGGTGGAGTGGAGTGACTTTCATTTTGGATAGTAAGTGAACTCAGTGTAACTGCAGGCTACCCAAAAGATGCTTCCCAACCACAGGGTGAAGTTGCCATTTACAATAGTCCAAGACTTGTAAACCAGTCACGTAAAAGAAGTATAATTCAGGGTAAGAGTGTGGATGAGTTCACCAAGAGAATGAATATAAAGGAACAAAATACCAAGCAGAAATTGGGGGATATCTATAAATAAGGCTCATGGGAAGCAAGAGAAGTGTGCACAGTGTTTTTTCAAGTCCAAGAAATGGAGAAATTGAAAATCTACTGATTGAAGGCAAAAGAGGAAAGATTTTTATGGAGGACAATGTGTTAGCCTTAAATGATGCACCTTAAATGATGCATGGAGGGAGGGGTCAGAGAAGATAAGCCTGGAAACTTATTTTCACTACTCATGCCCCAACTGTATCAAATCAGATGAGAAGGGTACACAGATAAAACATATTACTCTCCATATCCAAAGATGTGCCTTCAAAGAACTACTTTGAAGCATCATGCTCTTAACATAAAAAACAGTCTGTGACGCCCTGGCTGGTACGGCTCAGTGGATAGAGTGCCAGTCTGTGAACCAAAGGGTCACTGGTTCAATTCCCAGTCAGAGCACATGCTCGAGTTGTGGGCCAGGTCCAAGAAACAATCAATCACACATAGATATTTCTCTCCCTCTCTTTCTCCCTTCCTTCCCTTCTCTCTAAAAATAAATAAATAGTCTTTTAAAAAATGAAACAGTCTATGGTAATCAAGTGTTAATAAAGTTTTATGAAATAAGCAATTATACTTTCTCTAAAATTCTATAAATAGGTTTTATTTTAAAAATTGATACATTCAAATATTTGTAACAAAATAAAACAACTTTTGCAACTGAATAAAAAGATAAAAGGAAATGTTCCATTTCATATTTTATTTTGGGGGGAAACACAAGATAATTAAAATAATCAACAGTTAAAAAATACACACTTTATTTAAACCCTTAAGTTCATATAAAAACTGGTTCAGGCATTCCTTCATTACAGTAGCAATTTTAACAGATGATTTACTGAGTACTTGCAAATGCAGGAGAAAATCTGTACATCAAATTAAAATGACACTACAGGTTAAAAGTAGAAAAATCTTAAGGCTGCTCATAAAAATGTTAAGTGGCTTTTACACGGGAAAAATCATCTAGGAATTAGGAAATATATTCCAATTACACAAATAAAATACTACCACATTTTATGAAAATATAATACAACTACTATATTGGTTATGTGTTATTTCTCTGCAAGTCACTGTTTTAGCAAATATGCAGAGGAAACCTCAACTCTCAGTCACAGAAAACACCTACCAATGTTAAACTGTGAGGAAAAAAATAGTAAGTCATGACACATAAGTATATGAGCATTTTTCCAGTAATTAGCATGTAAATATCTGTTTCTTCCTCCTCTGCCACAAAGCAGAAAAAGCCTCCTTACATAACCAAATTTAGCATACAAATCTTAACCCTCATAACACTACATAAGTTTCAATATATAAAAAGTAATGATATCCATTCCAATGTAAGTTATTGAAAAGATTTTTAAAAATAAATGAACAGAGGAATAAATTTACCTGCTTTTTCTCACCTCAATCTGAACATAGATACGCTGATTAACTCTAAAATTGATTTTAAATAAGTCACTAAAATACTCATTTATCAGTTTAATGTTTAAAATTTATGTATGAAAAGTAATCTCATAAACTATATGCCATTTATAGGTGTTTAAGTGTTGCAATCTTGAATTGTACAATGGAAAGTCAGCATCTATCGTTTTCTTTTTAAAGTATCAAAACTACACATAATTTGGCATTAACTTCTAAGGCTTTATAAAAATGTAAACATTTTCATAACTACCATTATCTAGTTCTTTCCAATCCTGACCATGATTTTTTAATTAGTATTACTTGGGGAAATTCAGTAGAAAAAAATAACAGGCTTTGATAAATAATACTTTTTTGGAATGTAACCAGCACACTTGTAAATAATAGGAAACTATATACTGGGGAAACTGGTGAACATGTAATCTACCCAGTGCCATGCAATGAAACATTCTGTAATAGGAATAAATGTTCAGTGATCTGCTAATACTTAACTCATAGCCAAATGTGGCTCCCGAGTGCTTGTAATATGATTAGTGTGACTTTTAAATATTAATTAATTTTCATTTTAACTTAAATTTAAAGAGCCAAGTGTAGCTAGTAGCACCATATCATACAGTGCAATTAGGCATTTCTGAAACCATAAAAGGACTGAACTATAAATGATCTAAATACTTGAAATATTATTTTCTCTACTTACTAGAAATAGAACAAAAAGACCTCAATCATATTGGGTGGGATGTGTTCCTTTCAGGAAAACTGCTGCAAATTTGGAGGAGAATATTACCTTCATAAAACTTTCACATTTATGTTTGATTTAAAAAAAAAAAAGTTTTTATTGTCATAGAATTTTTAACGTATCATAGTGTTTGTAAGGAAAATAGTCTTTAGTTTTGGAGAACTAAGTTTTAAACCTCTTTAGGTTGCATCAATTTTGCCTGGTATTTAAAAATTTTTAATTTGTTTTACTTTGTTTATCTGGGTAGAAGTAATTTACTTCAATTAACTTGTTTTCGTATCACATTGTTGACCAGTCACAAAACAACTTGTTTTCAACCCCAAACGTTGTTGACTGAAAACAAGTTAACTTGTGTTTGCACTTGCATCAGCTTACATAACTTTTTAAAAAGATTTTGTTATTTTTAGAGAGAGGGGAAGAGAGAGAGACAGAGCGGGAGAGAGACATCAATGTATGGTTGCGTTTCACCTGCCTCCAGCTATGGACCTGGCTGGAGACCTGGATTGCAAACTGGTCATGTGCCCTGGCTGGGAATCATGCCAGTGACCTTCGGGTTCGCAGGCCGGCACCTTATCCACTGCGCCACCAGTCAGGGTAACTTATACAACTTTTAAAACTGACAGTAATATAGGATGTTGTAAAAAGTTTTCTTAATTGTGTTTGATTGGTTTTACTTTATCATAAAAATTATTTTTCTAGATATTCTGGGTTTTATCACAATTTTAGTATTGCAAAAATTTCAAATATGGTGTATCACGATGGTGAAGAATTTCTCAATGAATTCTTTTTCTGATTGTCCAAGTGAGTCTGAACTATTAACAGTGATGTGGGAGATAATAGTCTGTTGAAACGTAGTTATGAACCTGATATTAGACCACTAAAACAGCAAAAAAGAAATGTGATAGAATCTGATAGTTAAAGTGATTTTGAAGAGTGCACAAAAATGATATTACATCAACCTTAGAGGATTATATAAATATTACTGGTATAACTGATGAATTTAGTGATACATGGAATATCAATGAAGTGATAGATTTACTTTTTGATAATGATTTTTTAAAATTTTATTGCTTCTGTAACAAATTTGTATCACTGCAAAATGGAAAAACTTTATATAACATTGGCTAACACTTTACCATGGACAGAAGTTACCACTAGTAACATGAAGAAGTTTCTCAGTTTATTGGTATTGATGGGACAAACAAAACAATCAGATTGAAGAGATTATAGGTAAACAGACCCTCTGTTTGAAGCACTCACATTTCCTAAAACTATGACCAGGATGAGGTTGGAGCAAATACTTACTTTTTTTCATTTTAGTGATAATTTACAAGCTAATGAAGCTAATTTACACTTAATGAAGACAGACTTTACAAACAAAAGCCTTTTTTGGATTACTTTATTCCAAACTTTCAGTCTTTGTATAGATCTAAACAGAGGTTATCCCTAGGTGAATCAATGATGCCATATAGAGGGCGTATCTGCTTCGGAAAGTTTTATTTCAATACATTATGTATAAGTAAAATATAATGAAGTTTTTTGAAATTGTTCAATTTTCACATTCAATTACAAAAAATAACTAGTAACATGTAATACAGCTTTTGTATAAAATTGCTGGTCAACAATGTGTTAAGACGTAACATCTCAACAGAACACAGGAAAAATATTTTATATAGTCCTAATCCTTAGTAACCTCTTTTGCAATAAATTTTCTTGTTATGTTGTAAGGAAAAATCAGCAAGCCTTAACAGCAAGTTTTAATTAAGCATGTAATATGGTAAATATGAAAGAAGACTGCCATCACAGTTTAAAGTGGGGATATAAATAAACATCATACAACATTAATAGAAGTTTTATTAAGTAGTTTTCTCAAGTTATAAAGACACCAATTAATTTTGATACTTAATCTACATTCAACAAAGCTTTAAAGTGACAGACACTGTATGTTGATATACAGATTAAAAGTACTTTTCTGATTTCATGGATGAAGATACCAAAGACAGAAAAAGAAAGGGAAATAAGAAACTTGAATAGATATTCCAAGCAGTATTTTTGATGCATCATATTCAGTTTCAACTGTAAATCTAAGTAAGGTATGTGGTAAAATACAGATGTGTTTCTTTTCTTAATGTTCAGAGAGGCTGTGAAGGCAGTAATTGCAATGACTCGTGCCACATTAATACATGCTAAAATATATTGAAATTAATAAAATGGCTCAACAGGGCCTCTTACCTTTAAAACTGATAACTGACTGACTCTTGAAATAAAGTGCTCAGTTATAAAACTAAAAGAAAAAAAGTTTTATATATTCACCAATTCTAAGTCATCAATTTTTCTTCTGACTGTAACATTTTGGCCAGCAAAAGCAAGGTCATTAATGCCAAGGTTCTATACACTGGCACTGTTTGTATTTGCAGACCTCACACCAGGCTTTCTGGTAGGTTCAGTGGACCTCCAATTCAATATTGAGTTGATTAACTCAATACCTGCTGTTAGAATTAATAATAAGAAGCCCATTATCTACAGAGCAATACTCAATAAGTTAGAAAGTGATGACTCTAGTTACAGCCTACCAACAGAAGTCTAAAAATAAAGCAAATGACAATTTCTCATTTTAAATCACCTGATTTGTCATATTACAACCTAAAACAAAGTGAGGCCCATAAGAGCACTTATCTTAAGTAAACAAAACTAAAAGCATAAACAGTAATAAAAAGCATGTACAATCTTTTAAAACTTTAAAGAGATGATTTACCAGGATCCTAGCTTTTTGTCACACTCTCCAACAAAACAACTCATTGTCAGCAGTACTACTACTTGTGGTAAAACCACATATAAACAGATGGCATTTAAAAGGTACTTCTTGTATTGTCAATGATTTCATATTTCTTACAAAATAAATGTACATTTCCATAATCTACAAAAATGTATTAATAATTTTACTATCTTATTGCTATCATCCCCTCAAAATGCATCACATTCTTTATTCACATCACTTGTCCTTCTTGTTCTGTGTGACAAAAACTTCTCTAGAAGAGAATTCTCAAAGATAAACTCACAAAAATTTTAGACAACATAAGCCATCCAACATGAAGTTTAGAGCTCAAATGGTAATTTCCTATTCTGTTGATAATGAAAACCATGCAAAGAAAAGCACAGTTGGCTGTTAGAATTGGTCAGTTTTTTTAAAGATCTTATTTATTTTCAGAGAGAGGTAGGGAGGGAGAAAGAGAAGGAAGGCAACATAAATGTGAGAAAAAAACATAGGTTAGTTGTCTCTCACACACACCCTGACCATGGATAGAACCCGCAACCCAGGCATGTGCCATGACCTGGAATTGAACCAGTGACCATTCGTTTTGTGGGATAACACCCAACAAACTTAGCCACACTGGTCAGGGCTGACTTAGTACATTTTTAAAATAATTTGTCTCTGTAAGCTTTATCTTTTTCCAAACTTTACTAACCTGTTCTTTCTAAACAAATTAGCACTTCTCAACATCTTTGCTCACTAAGTTCATTGTTTACTGCTTTGGAATCATAAATGGGCATTCAGTAGAGGAAGAAGGCAGTAGCCCAATCAACACATGTTGAAACATTCTTGAAGTCAATATATACACAATATCCAAAAATAAACATCTTTTTGATTAATAAAAATAAAATAAAGAGCTCCACTTGAGAAAAATCATATATTTTAGCTGTACTTTTATTTTTCGAACTTTTAAGTTCTTTAAGAAATTCAGGCCCTGGCTGGTAGCACAGTGGATAAGGCGCCGGTCTGTGAACCCAAAGGTCGCAGGTTCCATTCCCCAGCCAGGGCACATAACCAGGTTGCAAACCAGGTCTCCAGTCAGGTCTGTGGCTGGAGGCAGGTGAAACGCAACCATACATTGATGTCTCTCTCCCTCTCTGCCTCTCTCCCTTCCCCTCTTTCTAAAAATAATGAAATAAAATCTTAAAAAAAAAAAAAAAAAAAGAAAGAAAGAAATTCAAGTCAAGTTGAAGGAACACAGAGAAGTAAACTTTTTAGGAATTACTATTAACTCAATTAAAACATACATGAATATAAATTATGAGGAAATTTTTTATCAAAATTAAGAGTCCTGTCAATAAATAACACATCAATCAATAATTTATCACTATGACAGTGCCTTTAAAAAAAGACCATCTCACTTGAACAAGCCAGCAAACAAGACAAACGTAAGCTCAAAATTTTATAAAGGTTTCATGTACCATACCTACAAGATATATGAAGTTATCCTAGTCCAACCCTTCAAAGATCCAATTTAGACTATAGCTACAAAGGCTAGTGTTACAATTAAGCAATATAACAATATTTAGTTAGATCCAATAACTAAAGCTGCCATCACTAATAACAAATACTAGGTTTCAGGAAATATATATTTCACTCTTTTCTATTAAAATAACTTTGCTATGAACAGTTAAGGATAGTAAATATGATTACTGTATGTTGTTTTTCTTAGAATGACTGCATCATAAAGAAGAAATACAGTCTAATACTTTCAACAATGAACTACATAACCCTGGTCCTCATTCAGAGTTTTTGCACATATTCATTACGTACCTTAATCAATCTCTTAGTACTTCAGTTTGCCATACAATAATAATGTACTTCACAGGGATGTTGTGATGTTCAGTTAATTATGCTTATAAAAATTTTTGAGGTACACAGATGACAGGTGGAAGGCATAGATATAATTAATTAATATGTACCTTATGAAAAAAAAATGCCACTTAAAAACATTTAAGGTAGCATGGATGAACCTTAAAGATACTATGCTAAGTGAAATAAATATGTGCTATAGATAAATATTTATATACTGTGTAATTCCTATTTGAAATCTAATCCCCAATGTAGTATCTGAAGTCAGGGCCTGTGGGAGTGACTAGGTTATAAAGGCAGGGACCTCTTGAATGGGATTAGTGCCTTTGCAAAACACATCCCAGAGAACTTCTTACCCTTCCACCATGTGACATTACAGCAAAAAGGAGGCCATCTATAAACCAAAAGCAGACTCTACCCACATAAATCTGTCAACACCTTGATTTTGGACTTCGAAGACTCCAGAATTGTAAGAAATAAAGTTTGGTTGTTTATAAGCCAAAAATTCTGTCACAATTGGTTAAAGCAGCCTGAACAAATTAAAATAGCCAGTCACAGGTAGACAAATATAATATGATTCTTATACTGTGATACATGCACTTATATGAGGTACCTCAGGTAGTTAAAGTCATTAAGACAGATAGCATAATAGAGACTGAGACCTGGCTGGTGTGGGCCAGTTGGTTGGAGCATAATCCTATAAATTGAAAGGGGCTGGATTCCTCGGCAGAGCACATGTCTAGGTGGCAGGTTCAGTCCCCAGACAGGGTCCTTAACTGGTTTCTCTCACATCAATATTTCTCTCTCATTCCCCCCTCTCTAGAATCAATCAACATACATATTTTAAAAGAACAGTGATTACCACAAGCTAACGAAGGAGAAAATGGAGAGTTATTGTCTAATGGGTATGGAGTACTTAATGCCACTTAACTATATACTTTTAAAATGATTAAAATACTAAATTTAATGCTATGCATATTTTAACACAATAACAACAAAATGTGAAAACCAGAATATAAATCACAAACCAACATTAAATTTTCCTCATTCACTAATAGTGAATAGTCAGAAATAGTAGTGACCTACAAAACAATTTTTTTTAAATACATAGATTTTATCCTTTCTCATAGTGTTAAATACTAGAGCGAGACAAGTGAGGAAATGGAATAATGGCAACCAAAACCTCTCAGAGAAGAAAATTGTCCTGGGACCAAAAATTAAGTAAGAAAAAACAGTTCAGGCACAATACTAGTACATGCCAATGCCCTGAGGTGCAAAGGCTTAGTGTTTTTTTGTTTTGTTTTTTTTTAATGACAAAAAGGCACAGGGCTGTTGCACGATAAAGTTAAAAGAAAGTGATAAAGAACTAGATAGACACAGATGATGGAAGGCCTTAAGTAACAGTAATATTTTAGCTGTTATTTGCCACTGTGTTGAAAGCCCTATGTGAGGCTTTCACTAGAAGACTGAAGTGATCTGATTAAAAAGAACACTCTAGTCTTTTTTATATACAGAATAAACTTGGAAATGGGGAAGGAGGAAAAGAATCAAAATAAAGAAACCAGTGTAGCTGTAGTAATTCAGGTGGGAATGAGAGATAGCTATCAGATGCTGATGATATAAAGTAGTTGGATAGTTGGTTGCTGATGAACTTAATAAGAGAAAAAGGCATCATAGTCAAGGATGATTTCAATTTTTTTTTTAATTTTTAAAAAAAGATTTTATTTATTATTTCCAGAAAGAGAGGAAGGGAGAGAGGCAGAGAGGGAAAGAAACAGAGAAACACCAATGTATGGTTGCCTTTCACCTGCTTCCAACCACAGAGCTGGCTAGAGACCTGGCTTGCAACCCAGTTATGTGCCCTGGCTGGGGAATTGAACCAGCGACCTTTGGGTTTGCAGGCTGGCACCTTATCCGTTATGCTACCAGCCAGGGCTGTGATTTCAAAATTTTTGATTGATTAATTGGGTGAATAATACTGTTAAAGAGTGAGATGGAGAAGAACCATGGACATGGACAAGTGGGATTGACTTTGGGTGGGAGTAGGTGGGTGGGTGGGGAAAGGGACAGAGGGGAAGAAAAAGGGGATGGATCTAATACAACAACAATAAAATTAAAAGAAAATTTTTAATGTTTTCTGGCATATAAAAAAAAAAAAGACTGAGATGGAGACACTGGGCAGGAATAGGCCTGGTGATGGTGCTATTTATTATATTAAAAAATCACTGGCCTATGAACCCAAGGTCACTGGTTCACTTCCCAGCCAGTAACGTAACCAGGTTGTAAGCCAGGTCTCCAGCCAGGTCTGTAGCTGGAGGCAGGTGAAAGGCAACCATACATTGATGTTTTTCTCCCTTTCTTCCTCCCTCCCTACCCTTCTCTCTGAAAATGATGAATAAAATCTTTTTAAAAAATCAAGGGGGAACTTCTGACCAAGATGGAGGTGAAGGTAAACATGCTTTGCCTCCTTCCACAACTATAAGAATCATATCTACCTTAAAACAAAACCCAAACAGAACTACCTGAAAGTCAAACTGCATGAAGTCCAACAAAGATACCAAGAAGCAATACTTATCCAGACAGGTGGGAGGGGTGGAGAGGATGTGTTGTGGTGGCTCTGGAGGCAGCAGGTCAGTGGTGGCTGGCCATCAGAAACAGCAGTCACACATCATAAAAGCCAGGAGGGGGCATCTGGGGAGTGATTCATTCCCAGGCCAGACTACAAAGCTCACAGTTCCAGCCCCAGGAAAATAACCCCTCCCCTATATACAGAGCCACAGTGTGATGAAATGGGTTGCCCCACACTAGCAAATACCTAAGGGTCAACCCCTTACAACCTAACAGCTGCAAGAGCTCTACCTAAGACACAGAAGCAAACAAAGGAGCCTGTCAAGTTGAGGAGACAGAGAAGTATTGTTCAAAAGTGGGAGAAGATCAAGGTTCCAGTGAGGAGAACTAAGCAATGAGGAGATATCCAACCTAACAGACACAGAGTTCAAAACACTGCTGATAGTGATGCTCGCAAACTTGACAGACATGGTGGAATACAGCCAACACAGAAGGGATGAATTGAAGGCTATATTAAGTGAAATGAAGAAAGTTCCACACAAAACCAATGTTGAAGGATAGGAAGTTGAGATTCAAATAAACTATTTGAAACATAAGGAAGAAATAAACAGTCAACCAGTACAGAATGAAAAAACTAGAAAAAAAAAAAAGAGGAGACGCTTAGGAAACTGCGACAACTTTAAATGTACCAACATCCGAGTCATAGGGGAGCTGGAAAGGGAAGGGGTTAGAGCAAGAAACTGAAAACTTAGTTGAAAAAATATTGGAAAAAAAAAGTTTTTGGCAAAGGAAATAAGACATAAAAGTCAGGAAACAGAGAGTTCCAAACAAGCCAGACCCAAAGAGGATCACACCAAGACACATCATAATTAAAATGCCAGAGGTTAAAGATAAAGAGAGAATCTTAAAAGCAGCAAGTGAAGAGAGTTATCTAGAAAGGAGTTCCCATGAGACTGTTCCCATAAGCTGATTTCTACAAAGAAACTTTGTAGGCAAGAAATGCCTGGCAAGAAGTATTCAAATTGATGAAAAGCAAGAGCCTACAACCAACATTACACTATCCAGCAAAGCTATCATTTAGAATAGAAGAGCAGATAAAGTGCTTCCCAGACATGGTAAAGTTAAAGGAGTTCATCATTACCAAGTCATTATTATATATGAAATGTTAAAGTGACATATTTAAGGAAAAGATCAAAACTATGAACAGAAAATGAAAACAAACTAAAAATTATCAACAAATGAATCTAAAAAAACCTAAGCAAGCAACTAGAACAAGAACAGGGCTATAGATATGGGGATCATATGGAGGACTGCAGTGGGGAGGAGGAAAGGGGAGAATGGGGGAAATGGTCCAGGGATCAAGAAGCATAAGTGGAAGGTGCAAAATAATCAGGGGGACTTTAATAATAGTATAGGATATGGAGAAGCCAAAAAACTTACATGCATGACTCGTGGACATGAACTAAGAGAGGGGAAGATTGCTGGAGGGAGGGAGGTGTCAGGCAGAGTGGGGCAAAGGGGGAATAAATTAAAACTGTGACAACATACTCAATAAAATGTATCTAAAAAAATCAAGAATTTGGTTTTGGCAAAGATGCATGCCCAAGTGAAGAGTTTTGGACAAGATGGCATGATAAACTATGACAACTGCTACCGGAAAAACACAACCTTAGGGCTGAGAAACGACCAATGGATTTATCAAGATAAATTTCACTGGTGCCCAAGAAAATAACCTTGTTAGTGAAGTGGTAAAGACAAAAGCATGAATAGAGTAAGTAAGCCAAACAAAGTCTGAAGACAATACAGAATCCACATATATGAAAGAGTTTTGCTATAAAGATTTGTAGCAAAATGATATTGTAGCTGGAGGGGAATGTGAGATCTTGCAAGGTTTTTGTATAAAATGGGGAAATTGTACAGCATGTTTATATGCTGATGAGATAATGGAAAGAAGGGGAAAAATTATGGGGAAAACTACAGAAGGGAAATCAATAATTACTAATATCTAATAAATGTGTAAATCAGCCCCTGCTGCTAGAAATACAAAGAAAACAAGACATGTAACTAATTTAAGGATTATATGTAAACTATATTGAAAGTCATAGGAAAAAATGCCAGATATTGATAATTACATTAAAAATCCTTTAGTAAAATTATTATTTTATAACAGGCTGCCATGTTAAAATATTATATAAAGCAATGTTGACCCACTTTATGACAGCAGCGTCCCTCTAAACTACACACATGCAGCTGCACTGTGTAAAATAATGCTATGGCTTTTATTTTGTTAAGCACAGTGTGGTTCAAATAGGATCAAAATTAGACAAAGAGTAAAGCCAGCACTTTGCCACTGAACTTTCCCATTTCCCTCCTCTGTACCGACCCATTTTCACTTTTGAATTTCCAGAACTCCACCCTTCTATAATTCATCACTCCACTCAAAAGAGAAAGCAATTCACATATCAATCATGTACACAAATGTTCATCATTTCCAGAGTTCCCTTCTGCTTATTATGTTCCACCACGTTCCCTTGTTTCCTTTAAAAAGTTAAAATTATATAGTTAAAAAAACTTGTAAGTCATAAAAACAATTAACTAATTATATATTGGTGCAAATTAATTTATGTTAGTCAATTTGCATTTTAAGCTTTTTTTCCCTTCTACTTATAAGATCCTTTATTCTCTGTATATCTTTAGACCCTGTCCTAGTCTAAAATAAGATATGAGGTAATATACTAAGGTACATAATATTAAGAGGTAAAAAAGAAATTGAGAGAGAGTAAAATAGTATCAGGCCAAGAATAAGGTTAGTTTCAAAAATGCATGCCACAGACCCTGTTCCCTTTTGTTACTGGAAGACCAAATATATACCTTTGAATTTCCTGAAAACCACAGCAAAAAAGAAATGACTGTCATATATAGATTTTGTTTGTTTATATTAGTCACAATGTTCATAAAGTAAAAAGAAATCAATTTTCTTAAAGGAAGTGGTGCTCTTTGTTACTGAGACTGAAGAAAGTTGTCCTATTGAATTGTCAAAAATATTCATGCAATAAACAAAATAATAAGTTTTCAGGGGCTACAAGGGGAGAGCCCCAAAAAACTAGAATTATCTTCTGGAGGAAGGGTTCCCTGGAGCACAGGTTTCTCCCAATAGGTGAGTATTCTAGGAACGCATTTGTATCAGTGTACAAGTTAGTGTTATTGTGAGGGTCTGTGTTCAGCTTCAATAAATATTTTTTAAGACTCATTCAATGCATTTGCCCATTTCATGATGGGTGATTTACAACAAATGCACCTGCCCATACCACACTGAATGTTCAGCAGTTTTTGACCAATATCAGCATGACCCCATGCCCCACCCTTCCTATTAACCCAATTTCACTCTGAGTGACATTTTTTTGTTTCCCAGGAGATAAAAAATATATATCCTTAAAAGGAAATATTTTGCCAATGTGGAAATGAAACAAGCAAAAAACATGGGAGTAGCACTAAAAGGCATTAAAATTGATGAGTTCAAAAATGTTTTGAGCAGTAGGAAAAAATCTCGATAGGCATATTGCATCAAATGGAGAGTACTTTGAAGGTGACTGAAGTTTAAACATAAAAGAATAAATACATAATTTTATAAATAAATTCCAGTTTTGGGAGGTCCTCTCTCGTATTTATTACAAATTCCTCAGAGATGGTCAATGGCATAGTACTTAAGAGAATTTTTTCTTCTAAAGATTTTATTTATTATTTTCAGAGAGAGGGATAGGGAGACAGGCAGAGAGGGGGAGAGACATCAATGTATGGTTGCCTTTCACCTGCCTCCAGCAAAGGACCTGGCTGGAGACCTGGTTTGCAACCTGGTTATGTTGCCCTGGCTGGGGAATTGAACCAGAGACCTTTGGGTTCCCAGGCTGGCACCTTATCCACTGAGCCACCAGCCAGGGCCTGAGAATTTTAATCACTAAAACAGTATCATTTGAGTAAGTCACACCAAAATTTAATTCAAGGATAAGATACAAAACATTCACAACAGTATTCTACATATTTCAAGTATTTCTCCCCCAAGTATTATCATTTTAGAAGTCACAAAAATTTTTAAATTGAGATGTAACTCTAATAAAGTTCACCATTTTAAAGTGAACCATTATACTATCCAGTCATTTTTGTATATTCACAGTGTCAGGCACTGATCACCACTATTATTTCCAGAACATTTTCATTACTCCAACAAGAAACACCATACCAACTAAGCATCATTACTCATTCTCCTTCCCACTCTCCATTCCAGCCCCTGGCAACCACTAATCTACTTTCTGTCTCTATGAATTTGCCTATTCTGAACATTTCATACAATTAGAATCATATATGAACTTTTGTGTGTGCCTTCTTTAACTCAGCATGTTTTCCAAACTCATCCATACTGTAGCATGTACCAGTATATCACTCTTTTTTTTAATGACTGAATAATATTCAACTGTATGCACATTCTACTTATCCATTCATCAGTTAATAAACATTTTATTTGTTTACACCTTTTGGCAATGATGAATGACCCTATGAACATTCACGTGCAGGTTTACGTGTGAACATAAATTTTCAGTTCTCTTAGGTACATACGTAGGAATGGAAGTTTTGGGTCATATGATAGCTCTATGTTTAACTGCCAAATTTTTCCAAAGTGACTTCATATTACATTCCCACAAAATATCCAATATTTCACATTCTTGTCAACACTAGCTATTTTCCATTGTTCTGTTTTTATATAGTCATCCTAATAGATATGAAGTATTATCTTTTTGTTTTGATTTGCATTTCCTAATGACTATATGATGTTGAGTAGGTTATTATGCTTATTGCCATTTATATATCATCTTTGGAGAAATATTCAAATCCTTGCCCATTTTAATTCAATTCTTCATTGTTTTGTTCTAAATTTTGTTCACAGTGAAACTTTAAAAGCTGTCATCAGCCCCGGCCTGTGTGGCTCAGTAATTTGAGTGCCAACCTGTGAACCAAAGGGTCACAGTTCAATTCCTGGTCAGGGCACAAGCCTGGATGGGTTGTAGGCCAGAAGCAACCACACACTGATGTTTCTCACCCTCTCTCCCTCCCTCCCTCCCTCCCTCCCTCCTCTTCTTTCTAAAAAATGAATGAATAAAATATTTTTTAAAAAACTGTCATCTGTTATCAGTTTTCAGATTAGGAGTGACAAAATATAATAGATCATAATTTTTGCAAATGAAGATGGCAGATCAAAACTACTTTGCAGCAAAAAAGAAATCTCCATCTTCTAAGGCTTTCTGTTGTATACCAATGGCAAAGATTAATCCTTGCACTGCCTATGAATTCTCTTCCTCACCATGAGATGTATGGCTTGTTAAAAGACCAGTTGGTATCTATAAAGATGCACACTGTTTTAACACTCAGCAAAATCTAGCCATTGTCAACTAATCAGAAAAAAGAGGTAGGTATTAAAAGAAGCTTGCAGCAAAAGAAATTAACAAAATAAATGGTTTACAGCTTAAGACAGTAAAAAAATATATATATTATCTGCATGCTCACTGAGTTCTTCATATAGACCGAACAGCTCAAAAGAAAAAAAGAAAAAAAATTAAAACCTCTCCTACTTAAGAGCTTTAAAGGCAATGCTAGTTTAACTATTTCAACAGTAACCAATGATAGTCCAGTGCCTGATTACTTGGGTCTGAATAGGCAACATTTTTCTTTAAACTTCAAGGAATGGAAGATATCAATCATCAAGCTAGCTAATCAGATTCAACCCGCAGCTGAAATTTGTGGTAAAAATTATGTGAAAAGAACACTTCTGAGTTTCCTGATTATGATTCTTAAGAGCTGGAATTTGAAACAAATATAATACTGAGTTTGCTGGGAGAAGAGAATAAGATCATGAAAGGTTGCTAAGCTTAATAATTTGAATATCTAAGTTTTATTAGATATAATGTTAAGTAATTACTGTCACAATGAATTAATTTATTATACCATTTACTATTTTTTTCCTTATATGAGTGTTTCCATGCCCTTCCCCCTAACATTACTAGGCATGATCTCTGTTCTACCTAGTGATATACAGGCAGCATTTACCAAAAAACAATATATGCCATCTGTTCCTTAACAAATTACATCTTGACTTTTAATTTCAACATATGTTTCTGATATTATCAATGATATGTAAGCATTACATATTAATGGAGCCAGCCTTGTTCTCAAAACAAAAATAATTTAAGTGAAAAATAGATTTTTGTTTTCAAATGGTTCATGAATTAAACAGGCATTAAAATTGGTAAATTTCAAAAACAATAGCTGGCTTTGGTTTCTAAAAATACTGCAAAATACTGCAAATGTGTAGGCTATGTTCCTCGCTTTCCTAGCATATACCTAAACAAAATAGGCAAATTTCAATAAAAATACACAGATTTAATGGTATACTTCTATAATTATTCACATCATCAAGTTTTCTAATACTATACTATAAATAAATACTATAAAAAGATATGAATATGCTTGCTATATTAAAAAGCTGGCAGATTAAAGACTTCTGATCAAGATGAAGGCATATGTAAACACTTCACCTCCTTGCACAACTACAGAAACAATTATAACTAAACCACAAAACAAATATCTTCCAAAACTGTCAGAAAATTGAGCTGTATGTAAATCCAACAACCAAGGATTTTAAAGAAGCCACATTCATCCAGATGAGTAAGACAGGCAGAGGGGCAGAGATGCAGAGATGGGGAGAGAGGCACAGAGGGGGAGCAGAACAGGTGGTCCCTCATTCACATATGGTGGATAAAAATTGGGAGAGATACCTCAGGAGTGAGGGTTCCCAGCCTCAAGCCAGACCAAAACCCCACCAGGGTTCAAATGCCAGGATGATAAAACCCCATAACAAGGCCCTGGCTGGTGGCACAATGGATAAGGCATCGGCCTGCGAACCCAAAGGTCACTGGTTCGATTCCCAACCAGGGCACATAACCAGGTTGCAAGCCAGGTCTCTAGCCTGCTCTGTAGCTGGAGGTAGATGAAAGGCAACCATATATTGATGTCCTTCTCCATTTCTGCCTCTCTCTCTTCCCCTCTTTCTAAAAATATAAAATCTTAAAAACAAAAACAAAAACGGTAACATCTGGCTGCAATAACCAATGGGAGTTGGGCTGGATTTTACAGAGACTCCTCTTAAAAGGCCCACACAGATTTAGGACTTAAGCATACCAACCCCCTCTGGAATTCAGCACCAGGGCAGCAGCTGGAAAGGAAATGTGGCATACAGGAAGAAAGTGAGGTGACTGGAAATTGGATGAGTGCAGGGAGACAGCTTCCTCCCGGGAAAACTTCCAGATGCCAGGCAGTGGCACTGTCCACTTCTGAGCCCTGTGTACACAGAGCCACAAAGCAATGAAATGGGTTTCCCTGCCATGGCAATTACCTTAAGGCTCCTACCCACACAATTTACAGGTGCCTTTTCTACAACAGGTAACACTACTAAAACAGCAAGTAAAAGCAGCTCTACCTAATATACAGAAGCAACATAGGGAGGCTACCTCATTGAGGAGACAAAGGAATATGGTCCAAATGAAAAAAAAAAAAAAAAAAAAAAAAGAACACAAGAACCTAGTGTAAAGGAACCATGTACATGGACAACAGGTGGGACTGACTTTGGGGGGAATGGGTGGGTGGGGAGGGGGACAGAGGGGAGCAAAAAGGGGATGGATGTAATACAACAACAATAAAATTGAAGGGGAAAAAAAAAACTTCCCAGGATTGAGTCTTCCCAGTGCTGTGAGATAACATTATCTGACTAAATGGTTGGTCACCAATGAATGCATAATTCAGATCAATTTAGGACCAAAAGGGGGAATTGTGGATGTAAAAGGGAATCTGTAATAAATCTGTCAAGTCCAGTGAACTTCCCAGGGTGATGTGATCATAAAATTTTTTTTCATTTTCATTGATTTTTAGAGAGAAAAAGGAAAGGAGAGAGAGAGATCAGTTTGTTGTTCCACTTATTTATGCATTCACTGGTTGATTCTTTTATGTGCCCTGATTGGAGATCAACCTGTAACCATGGCATATTAGGCCAGTGCTCTAAACAACAGAACTACTAGGCCTGGGCCTTCATCCTGAATTCTTAACTGCAGGAGATAGGTAGTCAAGCCCCAGGCATCTAATTTCTTTAGCAAAAGTTTTATCTTTGCCTTAAGCAAGGCCTGCCCATTGCTGTCAGGCATCTAGGTTAACACCTTTAAAGGGCCAGAGTAATCCTCCTATTCAGATCTCTCAGAGGACACCCTCAAGGGAGCAGCACATAATCTTGTTAAGGCTCCTGTACCTTGCTTTCTCCCACCTTGTTGATCTTCCTTCTTTAATTCCAAATGTATAAAGGAAACTGCAAAAGTGATGATTCTCCAGGGGATTTGATACGTTGCTTTTCGGCATGTCATCAGTTTGGTTCAAATAAACTCTTAAGAAAATTCTCTACAGGTTTGGAGGTTTCTTATGTTGACAGAATGAATCAAAATTTAGAGATTTAATCTAATCCCAATCAAAGCACAAAGGATTATTTTCTGAAATGTGACAAAAAAGGTCCAATCATACCCGAAAAATAACAACAGAAAAATTCTGAAATAAATGAGCAAAGATGAGAAATCTGCCCAAAGAAATATCAAAAGTTATACACCTAGCAATTGAAAATGAGGTACTGTCTTGTCCAGTGTGGCTCAATTGGCGCACTATTCCGGAGACCAAATGGTTGGGAGTTTGATTCTCCGTCAGGACCCTCGTAGTTTTGGTCCCATTATTTGACTTGAATACCCTAACAAGTCTTATTGTTCTTACACCTATTAAGGCTAGTAATATTTGATGCTGTGATTATATAATTGATACCATAAAACAATGAAATGAGTGTAAAAAGGTTATGTCACTGAAATTTAAATGTTATTGAAAAATTGATAAAAGTGCTTTAAGTTACTGTTGAATTAGATGTAGGTAAGGCAAGTATAAAATACTGACAGAAAACATCATAACAATGTACATGCAGTCTGCACCCAGAACTTTCTAAATGTCTAAGTTCTTGCTATGTTTTAAAGAACTGGATTTGAAAAAAAAAGTACTACTTTGGAGGTGTACATTCAAAACAGACATGGTGATTTCCAATTAGGGAATCCATCCTCAAAAAAAAAAAAAAACAAAAGAAAAAGACTGGTTGGCACTCCCATGAACAAATTTTTAAAAGTAATTGCAAATGAAGCATTTAAAAATGCTTCCGTTGGCGAAGCATTGTCCTGATACACCGAGGTTGTGGGTTTCATCCCCAGACAAGGCACATACAAAAGGGCACCAATTAATAAATCTAACAACAAACCAATGTTTCTCTCCCTCTCTCTATACTTTCTCTCTCTAAAAATCAACGAATAAAAAATTTAAAAAAGCAATCACAAGTGAATATAATAGTTTTAAGTTATTAAATGTTTACATTTCTATGTATATGTATTTTATGATTTCCCATTTTGACCTTTTGATTAAATTAATAGCTATAAGCTTCAATTGTATTGGCTAAGAAGTTCTTGTTCTTCAAATTTTGTAAATAGTGGTTACAAGCCAGTTTTTAAAGATTCTTTTAATTTATTTTTAAAGAGAGGGGAAGAGAGGCACAAACAGGGGGCAAGAACATCAATGTGTGGTTGCCACTCGCATGCCCCAACCAAGACCTGGCATGCAACCCAGGCACATGCCCCCAAGCAGGAACTGAACCAGTGACTCTTTGGTTTGCAGGCTGACACTCAACCCACTGAGCCACACTAGCCAGGGCTACAAGCCATTTTTAAAAACGCAAGTGTCCATATTAGAAATATTTTAAATAAAATAATTAATATACTTTCCCTTTTCTTTAAATAAGAGTCTGTCTTTTTTTGATACTCCGAATCATCTAACCAGGTAATCAACTAGATATTTCCAATGTGTTAGTTTTACAGCTAAATACAGTGATGCTCTCATAAATGACTAGGACTCTGTCCCTATGCCAAATGTGCCAGCCTGACTGGTTTCAAGTTTTCCAGCTTTCTTATTGCAAGGTTTTTCAGCTGTGACCTGTTTATAGTCTGAATGCTTGCTTTAAAATAATCTTTTAAACATAAGTGACATAAATGACTTCTCTTTACATGCCTACTTATTCCACATTTTTATCAAAAGTCATTTGTCACTGCTTACTCAGAAACTTTATGAGTAAGGCAGACTTAATAGTTAGAATTTAAATATATTAATAGGTCTTTTTGTGTGATAAAGATGTAGATTATTTTGACACCAATATAATTATTTATTTAACAATTCCAGCTTTAACACTGGAGTATCGCAGTATACTTGAATACTCATTGCAACTTAATTGTTACTTTATTGAAGATCTAGTATTTGTGGTAATAATATCATGATTGGAAGTTTACATGTGACAAAGCAAAAAAAAAAATGATTTGAGAGGGTATCAAGACTAAAAGGTATTATTTAACCGTTGAAAGTTATCTGCTTTCATTCTGAGTAAGACCCAGAGTTTTGTTGGGTTTGTTTTTTTGTGCGTGGAAGGTACAAAGGTATATACTAGTCTGCAAAGTAATCAAATCACCTAAGTCTATGTAAAAGTCAGAATTTTCCTTGCAAATTACTACTAGGCTTTTTATTTAGCTAGATTAAAAGTGTTAACTAGGCCCTGGCCAGGTTGCTCAGTTGGTTAGAGCACCATCCTGATAGGGTTCAATCCCCAGTCAAAGCACACACAAGACCAATGAATGCAAAAAGAAGTAGAAGAACAAATCAATGTCTCTCCCTCAGTTCCTCTCACTCTAAAATAAGTTTTTAAAAAATTAAGCTGTTGTAATATAAACTCTAAAACTAAGTAATATCAATTAAGGTATAAAAGCTTGAATTTGGCTTTTCAGTTAACATTCTTACTCTATAAGATCTTACATGTGTGAAATTCACTAAGAAATAACATCTCTTCTCCTTCAACTATGATCTCCCAAAATTCTAACAGAGATACCGAAGACCTAAATCTGACTAACTGTAATTATGTCTCTCATTCTTCCTAAAAACTTAATGAAAAACCCCACAGCTCTAATGGTCCCATCACCCACAGGTCTCTTTGCTGCTTGTCTGAACTTCGTCTTTCAACCTCTGCTGGCACTGCCTGCAACACCTAAGCACTTTAAGCCTGCCTGTCCTTTTCTGCTTCACCCACCTGGGCATACTTCAATTCGCTCTTCAAAAATTGGCTAAAATATCAACTTTTTTAAACACTAATAATTACTGACTATGGCAGTATTACCAAGTTTACGGGCTAGTGTTCTGTGTTATGTGACTTTTAGATAAAAAGATGCTGCCCTTGCTCTCAAAGAATTTGACAACATGGTGACTTTCTCCCTTAAACCTTACCCCTCACAAAGCTACCTCTTTACATTAAATTTAATTCTTCTGATGTACTTATCATATATTATTATAATTTTTTTTACATTATTGTAATTATTTGCATGACTGTTTCCCTCTATTACTCTGTGAACTGGGGGACAAGTAACTGTTATTCATCTCAATTGCTTCAGCATCTAGCCAAATAAATTACTAACAGTAGTTGCCAAATGCTGCAATAAATTGTATTCAATACAGCATGAGAAAAAAAAAAAAAGCCAATGAAAGAAAGGTGCCTTTTAGAGCCACATCTTTATAAACCTTTTTAAAAGATTTCATTTTAATCTATTACAAAACTTTGGTTAAATTTTTGCATCCTATCTATATAATCTGGAATGTACTTCTATTTAATTCTATGCATCTAAATTCTACCCCTTTTTATAAGACTGTTTTTAGGAGGAAAAGTTGTGGAAGAATTTAGTAAAGGCATAAAAAGATTGCTGATGTCTTTTCTGTGACATATTATCAAGTTACCAGTGGCTTTCACTTAAAAAAAAAAATTTTTAGGTGTACATTTCAGTCATATTAAGTACGTCCATAATGTTATGTAGCCATCAATACCATCCATTTCTGGACCTTTCGCAGTCTTTACACTAAAATTTCCCGAAAGCAAATTAAACCTATAACGTAATATTTTAAATGTTCATTAGAAAACAAGAAAAAAGCTTAGAAAAATACAGTTTGGATTTCTTTAAAACTCAAGTTTGTGTAATTAAGGCAAATCTTTGGTAAGTTAGATGAATTTAATAAATTTGGTTTGAAAAAAGTCATGGCTTTCACGGAACAAACTAACATTAATCTCATACAATGTTCAAAATTTTGAAAAATATAAACTCCTATGTTCAACTTAATTGAATCACATTATTCCAGCAAATTTTTATTTCAAAAGTAACCATGTTTTGAAGCACACACCTTGAAGATAACATTTAAGATCTTAGGTTACTTATACCTGGGACTGCTATTAAAGTGAGGTAATGATTATTAGATACATAAATAATCTTTAAAATACTTAAACACTGATTACTAAGCATAGTTTTAAGTTTATACACCCTTGTTTTTGTCAATATTATTATCAAGCTATAATTCTTCATCAGATTAATAAGTGTTCATTTTTGTCACTTTGTAAGGTACAAAAAGGATATGTGTAGCTATAAAAATTCATGTTAAGTGTGCTCATGATCTCTGTTACTCTGATAAAAATGCTGTTGTATGGCAGACAGTTCTCAGTTACCCCAAACATTTCTGTTTGAAACAAATTAGTTTGGCTAAAAGTTACAATCAATAGGAGTAGTTGAGACTTAGCTAGGAGCAATAGTGATAGAGAAGTACAGCTGGGTATATGCTTTTAAAAAAGGCTTTGTCCTAAAGGTGGGATTCTGGGGTGTTTTGGTCCCTTGACCCCTTTGGTCCCTTAACTCAGAACTTATTGAGCACTCTAACGAGTTTGTTTGTTTGTTTGTTTAATGTGGACTACATCTATTGACATTTACTACATTGGAAATTAAAACTTAGATGTTATTTTAAACATTTATGAATGCATCTGAAAGACAACAATGATGAATGTATTGCATAGTAACAAAAATACCATCTTACTATTGTTATGTAAATACTTTTGACCTCATAGATCCACTTAGAGAAAACTGCTGACCTCAAGTAATGTAGCCATTTGTTCCAGAATGTGAAAGACTGATAATAAAGGAAGGACCTAGCTTGGAAAGTGAATTTATATGCCTTGATTTATAATAGTCAATTTAAAAAAGCAGCTCCGAAACATTTTAAATTTTAGCAATTTTATTCAATGTTGATAGGTCTGCTTCCTTGAGGTACTGATCATCAATATCTTCATCTTCAATATAAAAGGCTATTCTATACCTTAAGTGTAATGTGCCTAAATAGCAAAAATTCTGTGTCCTACCAGAATAATTTTCTGTGCTTTACAATGACTTTATTATATCCTTATTTATCTAAAGAAAAAAGGGATAAAGGTTTCTCTCACTTAATGAACCAGCTGTTCATGAGAAAACCAGAGGCCTCAAATGAATTCACTCTGTGCTAATGCCCATGATATTATCACCCATAATACTGAACCTAGACTTCATAACTGACCTAAGTGCCCAGGAATTCGCCCTCATCAGTCTGGCCCTGGCTGGGTTGTTTAGTTGGTTAGAGCACTGTCCTGATACTCCAAAGATTACAGGCTTGATCCCCAGTTAGTACACATAAAAGAATTAACTAATGAATGCACAAATCAATGTTCCTCTCTCTTTTTCTGTCTCCCTCAATCCTCTTTCTCTAAAAATCAATCAATCAATTTTAATAGTAATAAAAAAAAAAATCAGTCTGGAGTTTTCTGATCAGTACCAATGAGGTAATCTGTCACATGGGCTCTTTCCATCCTCCCCAAAGGAAGGTGAGTCTATCTGAAGGATGAGAGATCTCCTATCTTGCCGTAAGGAAAGAAGATAACTTTCCCAGAAAACAGTCCTTGTTGTTGATATCTTTCTTATCCTGTCCAGTTTCTACCTGTAAAAACCTTCCATTTGTATAATTTCTCAGAGTACCTGTCACTTGCTGCCCAATTAGTGAATTATTCAATAAAGCCAATTAGATCTTCAAACTGACTTAATTCTTGTTCTTTAACACAGCAAAACCACTGCTTCTATGTTCAGTTTTATGGTTACTTTGACTAAATAAGTAACCAAAAAGTGTTTTTCAGGCACCTATGATTCTACTTTATTTTTTTAATTTGATTTATCAAATTTTTATTGAATTTATTATGGTAACATTGATTAATAAAATTGCATAGGTTTCAGGTACATAATTTTATAATACATCATCTGTATGTACACTATATTGCGTGTTCTTTGTTCATGATCCCAAGTCTTGCTTCATCATCATTTATCTCTCTCCCTGTAATTCTAGGTTAATTAAGCTGTAAATCTAACAACTCTCAATTTTGCATTCTCCTAATCTTATCCTAAAAATGGAACATAAAAAGCTTTTTATAATATTTATTTTATAGGAGACTAGAAGCAGAGGAAGACATGTCTCACCTGCTAACCCAGCAGTCCTGGGCCAGGTGATTCAGTATCACAGGAAATATTGTTAGCCAGGGAGGAAAAAAATCCTTGGAATTCTAAGTACTGTTTCCACTATCTGGGAAGAAAAACCTTTGAGCAGGAAAGGCATCCCAAGGCCCTAGGGGAGGCAGGAAAGGGTCCACAGTGCCTAAAGAAAAAAGCCCATCAATACCTTTAAGTATCCATGCCCCTAAGTCCAGGAAAGCTAGCACCATCCTTTCAGTAACGTCCTCTCTCCCATCTCACCAAAGATACAAGTGCTACTTGTGTGTACAACTATACAACTATACTCTCACTCTCTCCCTCTCTCTCTCTCTCTCTCTCGCTCTCTATCTCAGCACTTGACCATTTGGCCTGTGCCTCTAGCCACACTAGGGCAAGCTTGCCACCCCCAGCCTTCGGCTACCTTGAGGTATCCAGATGGGGTTCTAACCAAGTGAGTTAACTGGCCAGGGCCCAGATACATTTTTAGTCTAGAAACGAACACCTTCATTAACAGTAAGGTTTCTTACTATTCTCCAGAGAAACAACAATAAAAATTACATAGTACTGAGTAAATAAAATGACAATGAAAAATTTATTTGACTGGAATACTGTTGCTGTTGTTCTAACATTTTATTTTCTTTCTTAACCTATCTATAACCACAACAATTTAGTAATCTCTGCTTCTGTAAACCACAATGAAACATTTGTTCACTAACTCTCAGAACTCAAAAGCTTTTTAGAGACTCTCCTTTTCATAGCAATAGAAATATTTGCATAGATTCACTAATAATAATTTGTCCTCCTTTCCATCAGAATATAATTGAACATACCCACTGAGAAACAAAAGTTTTACCTGGAGTGTGACATTTGAGAATAATGCTTTTAAAAAGATATGACAAGGTACTTGAAAGGAACTAAGGTTGACTTTACTTATAGATCCAATACCTACAAAGTCCTACCAGGAAAACTGGTTTGGTCCCTGGCTTACAGAAACTCACTTAGCCTTATAGGTGATAAAGAAGATCTCACCCTGACAGGCCAGGCTCCTTAAGAAATTTGAGAAATATTTAAAGATACTAATGTAGGTAAAATCTGGTAGTGCCCTTGGGGTTACTTCCTAGTCTGAGAAAAATAACAGTGACTTTTAAATGTCCTACCTGAAATTCCTTATGAAAACTTATACTCAGAACTAATTTTGCAATCTCAGTAAATATACAATAGTATATAGGCTACAAATAGGCAAAAACAAACTTAAGAAGGAGCTCTATAAGGTTAATACTCATAACGAGACCAGCTTTTTGTAGATATCAAGAAAATTTTTTGCTCTGGCTTGAGTGCCAGCCTGCGGAATCTAAAAGTCACTGGTTCAATTCCTGGTTAGGGTATGTGCCTGGGCTGAGGGAGAGGTCCTCAGTTGAGGGAGTGTGAAAGGCAACTTACTGATGTTTCTTTTATACAATGGTGTTTCTCTCCCTCCCCTTTCCTCTCTCTAAAAATAAATAAAAATAAAATCATTTTATAAAAAGAAAAACCTTTAAGATTATTGTGACCACAAATCTATAAAAATCTTACCAAAACCATTTCTTCTAAATAGGTCAAACAAATTCCCCAATAAACTTAGGGGACATATAATTATCTGTAACAATTAAATATATATACACTAAAATGAAATTATTCCCATTAAGAACATAATTTTTTTTTTTAAATCTCAGTGTCAGTGGCAGGAGTACAAAATTGGACAACCTCTTCTAAAGAGATTTTTTTTAATGCCTTAATATCTGAATAAGATAACATACATCTGCATTATCACTCCCCAAAATCCACTGAAAAGGCCCAAAACTAGTGAGTGAAATGTGACTATCAACGAAGCCAGGGAAAACAACACTATAACAAAACTGATTCTATAAACATATACCCCAAGAGTATTAAAGGGTGCAGATTTTAGAAAATAAATGAGAATATTCCGTAATCCCAATCCATAACTTGCAGAATTAAAGTTAGGGACATGGAAGGCCCATAAGAAAAGTGGGGATCACAGACCTTGGGATCCACCCTCACGTAGCAAGAAAACATGAAGGGCTACCTTTGGCCTCATTATTTTAATTTCCCTCAACCTATCATTAGTGTTGAAAAGGAGCCAGCATTGTAGGTGATGATCAAATTTGACTATGCAGGCATAAGCAAGCACTGACTCATACAAACCAGCACTGACTCATCATACAAAACATACATAATCCACAGTAATAGAGTGGCCATTTCCTCCTCCGTACCATCTAATGGTATGCCAAGCTCTCCCTGAAGCAAGGAAACTCCTAAACTGAAAGGTTGACCCTCAAACATAGGATCACAGGTATATCCAAAACAAAGATCTCAAGAGATTCAGAGGAAAAGTTCTAGGAGAAAATATATCCTGTCTATTTCCTGTTACCCAGCTCACCTCAAATATTAAAAACCATCAACATCCAAGTATTTTGTTACAACAGTAACAACAAAAAGTTGATAGTGCTTTAAGAAGTTGATCATTAATTATCTAGTTTAATATTCTAAGAGATTTTAGAAGATACAAATGAAAATGTGATAAAGATAACAAATGTTGATAAGAAGCTGGGCCTTAACACTGGCATTAAAGAACAGTATTACCATTGATTTCTGTCTCTGTCTCTCTCTACCTCTCTCCCTTCCCCACTCTCTAAAAATAATAAATAAAATATTTAAAAATAAAAAATAAAAATAAAAAAAATAAAGAACAGTATTACTACCAAAAAGGAATAGGAAAAAACTCTGGTGAAGAGGGAATTTTTTTTTTTTTTAAAGATCTTTTTTTCTTTTCTTTTCTTTTTTAAAGATTTTATTTATTATTTTCAGAGAGAGAGAGGCAGAGAGGGAAAGAGACATCAATGTATGGTTGCCTTTCACCTGCCTCCAGCTAGGATCTGGCTGGAGACTTGGCTTGCAACCTGTTTATGTGCCCTGGCTGGGGAACTGAACCAGCGACCTTTGTGTTTGCAGGTTGGCGCCTATCCACTGTGCCACCAGCCAGGGAGGAATTTTTTAATCTTAAAAATGGAAGGCCCTGGCTGGTGGCACGGTGGATAAGGCGCCGGCCTACAAACACAAAGGTCACTGGTTCGATTCCCTAGCCAGGGCACATAACCAGGTTGTAAGCCAGGTCTCCAGCCAGATCCTAGCTGGAGGCAGGTGAAAAGCAACCATACATTGATGTCTCTCTCCCTCTCTGCCTCTCTCTAAAAACAATAAACAAAATCTTTAAAAAGAAGAAGAAAACTTTCTTAAAGATCTAAACTGAGAAGTTAATTTTTGCATTTCTCTAAATAAAAACAATATTAAAATGCAAAATAATTATAGTAAATGTAATAGAAGCATAACATTATTAATACTTAGAAGAACTTACAAATAGTATATATAAATTAAGATTCAATGCCATAACAGACAAATGGAAAGACAAATAACAAGAAAGAAATACAATAGGGTATGATACTGAAAAAAATGCTTGCTATTAATTGGTCACAGAAATCTAGATTAAATAAGGTACAATTTTTTGCAATGGAATTGGCAAGAACTAAAAATGATGAATATGCCCAATGCAATGAAGGTATGGTAAAGTATATTATATCTATTTTAGTGAGATATAAATTCATACAATTCCTTCAAAAGTCAAGTTCATAATAGATATTTTAAAAGCCTTAAAGTATCCTAAGCCCTTCACCCAATAACTGCATTTTTGGGAATCTATTCTATGAAATAATGTCAAACAACAACATACAAAAGTATTGTGCATGAAAATGCTTATTGAAGCATTACTTACAAAAGAAAAATAAAAGGAAGAAATCAATCTATATGCACAACCATGGACTTCACAATCATCGTTCTATTGGGACAGAGAGAAGAAAGAATCAAGATAACCCTGAGGGGAGGTATAGGGCTAAGAAGGTTTTGAAGAAAGTAACTCTTCACAAGGGTATTAGGAAACATGACTTTACCAAGCAAAAAAAGGGGGAAATAAGAATTACACACAGGGTGCCCTGGCTAGTAGCACAGTGGATAAGGCGCCAGCCTGTGAACCCAAAGGTCATTGGTTTGATTCCCAGTCAGGGCACATAACCAGGTTGCAAGCCAGGTCTCCAGCCAGGTCTGTAGCTGGAGGCAGGTGAAAGGCAACCATACATTGATGTTTCTCTCCTTCTCTGTCTCTCTCCCTGCCCTTCTCTCTGAAAATAATGAATAAAATCTTAAAAGAAAAAGAAAAGAAAAGAATTACATACAGGGTATATCAGGTGCAAAATCATGGAGTCATGAAATTCTATACTCAAGTATGGTATGTCTGTAGTATGCTTAGAACATGCTGCCTCCTGTCTCCCATGGTTTTCAGAAACTGATATTTGGCAGTGGTATAATAAATACAAACACAAATAAAATAATATTAGGCTAACTGGATATGATTATTCATCTATATATAATTTAATATACCAGGAAGCAATTAAAGGGTTTAAAACACATGAGAGTTCGTCTTAGGCTAATCTCATCATAAGACTGTATGATGTATTAGAAACAATATCTAACTACAAGTGGTAAGCCACAGCCAATCTCTCTAGCTCTCGCTTGCATTGTCTGAAAAGGAAGAAATAATTGTTCAACTACATCAAATTACTATTATTGCTCTCTGAAATAGATTTGAACATAGGGTAATACAATCTCTTACTGCCCCAAACTAGCTCAACCTCATTCCTTTAAATTATGCAGTTCATATTTATCCTTCTTCCCATTCACACTGCTATCAGTCTAGTCAGTCATTCCCACCTGACAACAATTTCTTCAATAAGCACTGATCTTTCTTTCCATTTAACAGATTTCTTCCAACTCTTTTTCAAATAACCCTTTTTTTAAAGATATTATTTATTATTTTTAGAGAAAGGGAAAGGGAGAGAGGCAGAGAGGAAGAGAAATATCAACGTATGGTTGCCTTTCACCTGCCTCCGGCCATGGACCTGGCTGGAGACCTGGCTTGTAACCTGGTTATGTACCCTGACTGGGAATCGAACCAGTGACCTTTGGGTTCATAGGCCAGCACCTTATCCACTGCGCCACCAGCCAGAATTAAAACAACTTTTTAAATTATATCACATCACTGCTTAAAAATCTCTTAGCTAATCCAAATTCCCCTTTCTAACTTTGTCTCCCATTATTTTCAAACAAATTTTAGGTAGGTTTCCCTCCATCCTCTTCTTTGCTCAGGTTGCAGTTATCCACAACCTCCTTTAAATCCAGACTGAAGTTCCACCAACTCCTTGAACACCTTTATTTCAAACCTTTTTCCTCCTTTACATTTGAGAATATCAACAGCAATACTTAAGCATATGAACTATCCTGAACCATGCTACTGTCATACACAGTAGAAACTCTTATTACTGGAAGATAGGGAAGTATGGGTAATATCTAGTCAGCCATATTATATTAAAATACATTGACTATAAATAAAATACAGTAAACATTATCTTCCACATGGATCTCACTGGAGACAAATACACTATTTCTCAATAGATCCAACATAATCAGTTTGACCACTAGCATTAAAGCAACTATCATTTATCGAGCTCCAGATTCCCATAGCTGGCCTATATTTAGGAGCTAAATACACAAAAACAAAAAAATATTTATGTTAAGACCTAAGAGCCACACAGTGTAAGATGCTCACACTGTAAGAGTTGCTGAGGAACAGACCACCGCTGACCCACGTATCCCACCTAGACCAGTTCACTGGGTAAATTATGACTATTAAAATTGTTTTTCTTCTCCACTCCCCAGTTATTTTCCTGGCATAAATAATTGCATTTCCAATGAGTTAAATTCACAAAAGATGAGATTTCATTCTGTGTACACTCTTTCTCTTTAAGTAAATTATGAAGTCCTGGAGCATATTACAGGGCCATGCATTTTATTCTAGGCACCCTGAATTGTTTCTAGTTATTAAGATAGATGCTGACCTGATTCTTGTTCTCAATTAAATGATCAATTTATTTAACTAACACTACTGCCTAATATAAGACTATTAGTACATCAAAAGAACTAAACATAAAAAAAAAAACTAAACATAAGAAACTAAAAAGTACTTTTTGTTTCCATGGGTGACTAAAGAATTATTTTTAGCTCACTTGTTAAATACTAAGATTATGAGTACAGTAACAAACATGCCTGATACATATAATTAGTTTAGTTGGTAACTCTGGACTTGAGCTGCAACATATCAAATGCTACCTACTAAGAATAAAATATTTGCAATAAATCGAAAAAAGAAAAATGACCTATGTCATGTGTCTCACATTAATATGAAAAAGGTCAAATTCAAGGCATTATTTGTCATGGCACACTTCACTAAAAAACAAAAACTGGGAAATCCTGGTCACATTCTATTCCCTGCTTTTTGTTTTAGGGTTTGTTTTTTTATCCTGAGCATGTCTTGCTTCTACCCTTCCATTTCACACATAGCCCAAAAGCATTCACACATTCTTTAAACAAATTATTTTCTTTTATGAGTTTTGGCACATACACCTTCTGAAGAAGGAAGGGGAAAGGAAGCTTTTACCTAACCTGCCAAAGTTACATGTTCTCTTCCTGAACCAACTGTTTACTGTTTACACTGCCCTTCCCTAACCCTTTAACTTCCGACTTCAAATCCCCAACGTGTGATTATAAGAGAAGTTATTGCTTCAACTAGCTTGCAGAAAATATTAATGACAACGCAAAGGAATTCAGTGCTAAAATACTTAGACTACAATGAAGAAAATCTCAATACTCAATTAATTATGTAACAATGCTCCACTCCCCTCCTAACCTCATTTAAAAACTTTACTTAAAATTGTTTATCTCTTGTATTGTTGTTTCTACCCACCTCCTAACACAACACTTGCATTAGTTCTGCAGTAGCTCCTTTTTTAAAGTATTTGACCCACAAACCTCTGTCAGTTACTGTTGCCTCACAGACTCTATCTGTTTCGGTATGATACACTAACAACACATAAAAGAAGAAACACATAATCCTTACAGGCTGCTCTCTGATTTTTTTCAGATTCTCATAATGGACTTTTCTGCTTCTTATGTCACCAAAATGGTTTACGCTATCAATAATCTTTTTCACAAGAAGTGCCCAAGTATGTTTCAACAACAATATCATCATGAAACTGGGAAAGATCTAACTATAGATTATTTCTAAACTCAAGACTATGGATAGCCTGGTGTTTCCACTCACCATCATACAAAACAGCAAGAATTCATCATGTAGCCCCGGCCTGGTGGCTCAGTGAAAAGGAGCTGGCCTTCGAACCCAAAGGTTGCTGGTTCAATTCCCAGTCAGGATATATAACCAGGCTGCAAGCCAGGTCTCCAGCCAGGTCCTTAGCTGGAGGCAAGTGAAATGCAACCATACATTGATGTATCTCTCCCTGTCTGACTGCCTCCCTCCCTTCCCCTCTAACACACAAAATCTTTAAAAAAAATTTTTAAGGTTTTCTTCTAAACATCTCTTGCAAGTAAATGTTCATCACAATATAGCAAATAAGGAAAATAAAACAAATTTCAGTATTTTAGTGCATTAATGAAGTTAGAAGTCTAACCACTAAAATTAAGACCTTGTACAGTTGTATTTGAATTTCTTGAATCCTACCTTCCCTTTAATTTTTTATTTGTATGTCTTCCGTTACCATTTAGTCCCCTTATACCCCCTTCCTCACCCCACCTCCGTGAATCCTTCCTTTTCATACACACTTTTTTTAGTGGGATTTCTATTATTAGTGAAATTCAAAACTATTGTAGTCAAAAGTAGAGGCTATGAATTTTATTACTTTTTGTCCTTAAGGATATTACTGTTATTGCTTAACTTCTTCATTCACCCAAAGGAACTAAAAAAAAAAAAAAAAAAAAGTAAGTAAAGTTTTTGAGTCAGTCATCACCAAATTCCCTTGGAAAGCTAGTTCCTTACCATCAAGTCAAAAAAGAGGAAACAGAAGTGATAGTTTCCCTGCTCAATGCTGTTAACAAGTATGATCATGCATTAAAGTTCAAGAAAAAATACTTTTAAAAGCGCAGGAAAAAAAGAAGATGAGAATGGTTCTGCTTGATCCCCCATGAAACACAGTATTTGGGTAACTCTGACTAGAAAGGACCTTCACAAACAAAAAGCCTATCATTGAAATGGATGATCTGAAATTGATTAACCCATATTCTCCAGAAAAAGTCAAGCAATTTTGAAAGCTAGGAAGAAACAAAGAAGGACCCCGTAATATTTTCTTTTCCTTCTAGAAGTGTGAAATGGGATGACCTCAAAAAGGCTGCAGAACCAAACTGTCCCCATGCCCATTAGACCTAGTTTTATCTGTTGCACAGGGGACTCATGGAGTCCCTTTGTTGAATCCTTTCTTCCTGGACTCTGAAAATTCTATTTACCCATTTTTGTGTGTGATCTAATTCAATGTGGCTTAAACCAAAGAGCTTTTTCTAAGGACTTCAACCACAAGTCATCTCTGCCCTATTCTGAGTTTTCATAAACTTTGATCCACAGCTCTCCAAGAGTGTGCTTCAAGACAGCATTCAGTATTAACTTGGTGAATGAAGGTAGCTGCGCCATCCCTTTTCCCCTTTAATTAACACTATAACAAGTATCAAATACCTGTGATTTCCCTGTGGTTGTCATTAGTGAGTGAATTCATTATTCAAGTAATGGCTAACCTATATACTGTTTTGTTAGGTTACTAGTATTTTAAAAACTGAGTCCATTACTTCATGTATCTTTTTAATCTAAATACATCATCTGAAGCCCTGGCTAGTGGCACAGTGGATAAGGTGCCAGCCTGTGAACCCACAGGTCACTGGTTTGATTCCCAGCCAGGGCACATGACCAGATTGCAAGCCAGGTCTCCAGCTGGGTCCTTGGCTGGAGGCAGGTGAAGAGCAACCATACATTGATGCCTCTCTTCCTCTCTTCTTACCCTTCTCTCTGGAAATAATAAAATAAAATCTTTTAAAAATAATAAATAAATAATAAATAAATAAATAAAGCTGGGGGAGGAAATCCCAAGCTTTCATTTTGGTGAAAATCTAATGCCTTCTCCCTATCTGATCTATCAAAAGAAGTGAAGGAAGAAGGAAAACTAGATTATTTGAGTGTTACTTTCTTTCATTTCCTCAACTAATTCTGTGATGAGATGCCAAAAAGCAGAAAAATAGCAGAAGGAACAATAGTTAAAGGAAGAGGAAAAAAAAGGGCATAGAATAATTCACAAAATGACAAATTTAACCTCAATAATGTCAAGTTAACTATATATATGAAATTATTATCCTATACAACTCAAACCTAAACTGTAACACATTGTCCTTTAATAACCTTTGCATCTATTATTTAAGAAAAAAAAAAAAAAGTAGAGCCTACTATCAGCTAGATTAAATTTGGCCATATATTCTGTTATATTACGAACATATCCAGCCATTTGTGAAGCCAAGAAAGAGTAAAATGTACTCTCAGGACTGGAACTGAACCTTGAAATGCTGAAAGCTACTTCATCATCTAGTGTGGTGACAAACACATACATGCACATGTGAACCTACCACTGTTGTGTGGAAAGCTCAACATAATCATCATCATTGTAAATCACTCAGGTATCCACTTATTTTAATATACACAAATCAAGGCAGACCTAGAGTTCCCTGTAATTGCCACAAGAATATCTGAAATTACATTTAACTTTTCTCCTCCCACTCTTCTCACTGAAAGCCTGGGATAGAGGTTTTTCCCTCTTTTCGTCCTATGCAGCACAACATGCAAGAAACTATCATAGCTGGACTTGTTTACACACTTTCATTTAAACACTGTAAGAGCATAGTTGTGCTCCATATGCCAGAAATGACCCACAGAGCAGAAAAGACCTCTCATTAGATTTCTTCTAAAAAATTAGAGTACCTTTCTATTTTTAGGTTTGGCATTATTCTAACCCAATTATAACATCTATTTTACCTTTATAGCACTCATAAGCTAGCAGTAGTCACTTTTCTTCATATTAGAAGAAATTATTTTACAGGTTAATTAATCACAACCTATTGCTTGTGTTGTTTCCTAAAACTATAACTAGTAAAATAAAATATGCAATATTTTCAAATCAAAGCTAATTCAGTTATTTATCTATGGACCAAATTAGTTTGATCTAGTCCCATTTGTTTATTTGTTCTTTTATTTCCTTTGCCGTTGAAGAAGTATCAGTAAACATATTTCTGCATAGGATATCTAAAATTTTACTGCCTATATTTTTCTCCATAGGGACCAAATCAGAAAACATATTTTCCAAAAATTATAATACCTATATAATCAAGGTTTTATTCTGACAAAGATGAGACACATGAAAGGTAATATATTATTGACCTTTTACAGTTACTTGCTTAAAAGCTTCTTCATTTTATTCAGCATTTAGTTTAAATATTTAAAATTGAAGCTGTTCTATGTTGCAAACACAGCTAAAATAAACAGCTTCTGTGGCAGTGGTGACCAGATTTTAAATGCAGGTAGATCAATAAAATAAAATAAAATAATCCACCAAGCACAGGCTCTATGTGTGAGTGGAATGGTTTATAATAGCTTGCAAATGACTATGTGCTTGCTGTAACCAGCTGTTCTTAAATTATGAATATGCAACCAATTCATGTTAAAGCCAAATCCCACACTATTTCTGCAGAGAAATCCCAGTAGTCTTCCTTGTTCTACATGTTAGCTCTGTTAAAGATACAAATAGCAGTAAGCTTTAGAACAAATAGGACCAAACTATTGGCATTTTATGCACTGGGTCCATTATCACAGCAGGGGATGTCAATCATTGGTACATTCCTACAACAGCTCAGGCAATATGACAATGATCTTGCAGGAAAAAAAATCAAAATCTATGCCACATACTCCCAAGTCCTGACAACCTAACGCTTTCTTACTTCAGCCAATCAGATTGTCAGACCTGACCTACTAGAAGACTTGCATCAAGCTTGAAACATTTAAAAACATCAATCATAAAAACAAAGACAGGACATTGAATTATACAGTATTAACCTCCAGGGTTTGCATACAAAGACCTGAGATTTATTTATGTCCCAGTGAGTTAAGAGCTGCAGTACACCGTTCTTTACACCAAACTGACTGCCAATTTGATGAACCTCTCTGCCCTCAGCAGGAGTGCACTGTCTTTGATTAATGAGTGCATGCTTGTGGAAATGTGTTAAGAGGAGAAAACAGAGGAAAAACACACAATTACATCTACACATAGCTTAAGTACCAATGCAATAACTATCTTCAAGCCAAATGCTCCTTTTTTACACATAAATACATGTGAAGACACAAAATTAGTAAAGGTTCTTATCTATGTATCACCTTCATTATTATTATCATTGCTAAAGCAGTTTTTATTTTGAATAAAAGGAATTTAAAAACCTAAGTGCAAGCCAAATTTCATATATTATAAAAATAACTATTTTAAAAGTGTTAACATTAAGAAACAAATTGAAAACACCCTGCCTTGTACAGTAAATTTTTAAATGTGATGAAAACTATATATTCACCTCAGATTCTTAAAAAAGCCTATTCACTTTAAAAACTCATGTTTAGCCCTGGCTGGTGCGGCTCAGTGGATTGGCGCCAGCCTGCGAACCCAAAGGTTTCTGGTTCAATTCCCCAGTCAGGGCACATAACCAGGTTGCAAGCCAGGTCTCCAGCCAGGTCTGTAGCTGGAGGCAGGTGAAAGGCAACCATACATTGATGCTTCTCACCCTTTCTTCCTCCCTCCCTGCCCTTCACAATGAAAATAATATATAAAATATTTTTTTTAAAAACCAAAACACTCATGTTTAACTTACAAATATCAGGGTTATTAAATATTTTCTATCTCAAACTGTACTGAATTGCCACAAATCATACAGCATTCAAAACTGATTTAAAAGTCATATAAATTTATTTTATTTTCCTTCAGCAAATATGTTGTCAATATTTTAGTTCCATATGTAGCTGTAAATGATATATTTATTGTCCAAAATATCAAAGTTATATGAATTAAAGTTTAAACTTTTTACAACTCTTGTGATCAGTACTGCTGCCCTCCTTTAAAAAGCCCAATGAGTAAAAACTCCTACTTAAATTGAGATACTTATTTGCACTACAATTAAAGCTATATTATCTCTAAAAGTAAGCTAAGCATTGAGATTTCTTTTTCAAAAAAGTTTATTTATTTTTTTAAATTTTATTATTGTTGTATTACATCCATCCCCTTTTTGCTCCCCTCTGTCCCCCCACCCAAAAAAGTTTACTTTTAATATACAGCTCAATTCACCACAATTTAGTTTATAACCTCCTTGACACAAATGTAAGTAATATATATTTTTAAAATTTCATCATAGGCAAAGGTACTGATTTCCTTTTTAAGGTACTCTGGCTATTATATAAAAGGGTGGAGAAAGCATATTACTGCAATATTAATTTTAGCTTTAGTTTCAGTAATGTATGGTCTATAAACTTACGATTTCAGGAAATTAGTCCTGGAATTACTCAACACTGTATTACAAGTGTTTAAAATTTGTTTATATTGAAACAGTAAGTCCTCTTAATGGGATTTAACTCAGCAAATTATATATTTCTAACCATCAATTTCACATTTGAAGTATTTTAAAAGAAAACTATTTTTTTGAAATTATAAAAATTGTATGCTCTTTAGAAACTTTTAAAATGCAAAATGTATTTAAAGATTTAAAAGTTAAAAATCAATAAATATTAGGACTAGAAAAACTTCAACAGAGTGATAAGCTACAATCATATCCTTAAACTTATCATCCTAAGATTTTCATATGGTACACAATTTTTTTTCCTGTTGGGATTGTTCTTCCTCTTTCCTCCTTCCTATCTCTTCTTCCACCAAGAAGAAATAAGGCAACAAAAAATCAGAAGTAGAACACACTTAGGCACCAATGGAATGAACTGATACCATATTAATACCAGTTTTAATAGCTGATACTATCAATAGAAGTTATTAGTACAATAAAAATTATTTCAATTATTAAAATAATTAAATGATTCTTTAATATTTTCACCACCTTACAAAGAAAATTAAACACAAAGCTGCCCATTTCCTCAATAATTCTTTTCTGATTATCTTCTGCTACAACAGTTTTTAAAAATATTTAATCAAATGAAGCACAGTATTTTTAAGACCTCATAGTATGAAATATTTAACTTGATAATTTAAAAAATACTTCTTCAAATATCTAATAGATAATTTAATTAATACTTCAGGATACCAAGTTAAATTTTCTTGATGATATAATTTTATCTAAAAGTCAAAATCACCACATTACTTAGTTTGTAATAAATAATATCTTATTTTGGTAGTTTTAGCTAGGACTCGGTAAAAAACACTCAGAAACTGTAACTTAAAATCTTTTTTTGAGAAAAATATTTAAACCTAAAAGTAATCAAGTCTAACACATACTTTGACTAATCCAAAGAGATAAGACAGAAAACATGAACTTTCATGCAACTGTGATAAGCTATATCTTGTATAGTAACACAAAAGTAGCAACAAAGACATTAACAATTGCAGTTCAAGCTGGGAGTGACTGTTCTGTTTCAATTCAATGACACCACTAATGGCTTCTTAGCAGCTCCATGAAATCAACCAGCTGTCAAGTTGATGCATCAGAAGGAACAGTTATGCACTCCCATAAGAAAAAGCAACACATCAGGATGTTTGGCAAAACATCTGCTCCTTTACACTGTAGTTCTATAATAAACATGCAAACAAAGACATGGGAGAAAGGGCAACAGGATTAAAATTCCAGGGTTCCCATTACAGTCTTTTTTGCATTAAAATAAGTGTCTTGTAAAAATAATAATGAATTTCTGCCAAGTTGAATAAGTTACTCTATATCTCTTGAAAATGCTAACTATAATTATTCAGATTCTTCTAGAAAGACAAAAACTGCATTAAAAAATCTTTACATTTTTAAAAATGGAAAGTAAACTACATTTACCAAGTAAAATCGTTATTGTATTATGCAAAAAACTCTACGAAAATATATCCATTTAGTAAATATCTAGTAAATTATGTCAACAATAAATCCTAATAAATGCATTTTCAAGACTGAATAGTCTAAAAATATTTTTCAGAGTGTTTGAAAAAGTAAATGTGTTATATACTTCAACACTAGTTTAACATAGGAGAACAGTAAAGATATTATTATCTGGATTTTAAAATATGTACCTACTTCTCTCCAAACCATTATATGAATACAACAGTGTTAAGTTCTCATAAAATAACATTTTGAGTTCCTAAAAACAAACAAAAAACTTACTTGGCATTATAGGCTTAAAATAATTTTGCATTCAACCATTTATTTCAAACATTTATAAAATCTTACTTTTTTCTACTGAAGCTTGTAAGTGCCTCAATGTTGTCCAAATTATTGATTATGCAGCAGTGACAATGTGTAGTGTTTACAATAGCTGTGAGACATCAAATGTACTTAACTACCATTTTCTTAAACTGCTTATCCTCTGTTGCTTGCCATTTATAATCTGCCAAATCTTCTAGTCCTTTGTTGCATGTATAATTTAGAACCATCTGTTCTTTATGCTTTTAACTATTTAAACATTTTTTACCTATCTGCAATTCACATAAATGACACATCCAATTCAGTCAAGCTTTCTATATAGCATTTTACATAAAGCAAATTCCTAGATAAAAACCATAGCAGATAACACGGAAGACTGCTACAGAGATAAAAACATACCAGTTTTTATGCCTTAGACAAACCTTTTCCAACATATTCAGAATTGTTTCTATTAACGCTTTATTTTCTGAGCTAAAGGTAGTCAATGTTTTGTCCCCAACCCAGAACACAAAGAGAATGCAAATTAAATACAGTTTCATGTCCTTGTTAGAAGTAAATATGCTGACTGCAAATGATACAGAAGACAGAATTCCACCTTCCCATTCAAATTTACAGTGCCTCTTACTTATATACCAGTCAGTGTATCATTAAGTTTGGTCATGTGACCAACTGAACTTTAGCGAGGTGAAAAACTATTTTAGATGAGAAAATTTAAACACTAGTTTTCATTGTTTATCTTTTCATAATGGCTGACAGAGCTTAAAGCTTGAGGTTATAAAATATACTTGAAAATCAAGTCTGCCTTTTAAATACTAACCACATTTTTGCCAATCATTCTTTTCTATCTGCTACTAAATTTTAAAGTATCCACTATTTCCAAGTATTTTCAATAGTTTGTATATATTGTCAAAATGTAAACAACTATGTATAAAATAGAATATTTAATTACAAAAGGGGATCTAGATAACTAAACTAAATATACCTAAATATTAATAAAGCTGACTTTTAAAAACCCACAGCAAAGTGAAATAAATAATAGGAATACGCTGATTTAAAATACCATCCGAAACCCTCAAAGAATAAAAAGCAAGTAGACAAAAGATGAATACCAAATGATACTTTAAGTCTATACCATTTTTTGCATACAATTTTCCACCTGTTACCAAAGCATAAAATGTGTAGATGTTGCGGGTTCATTTTAAGAGTAGGACACAAAAACAGTGAAAGTTAGCATTAATCAGTAAGTTAGTTAAACGGTCCTTTAAAACACAAGGAAAAAGCGAAAAACCTACTCTTGGAATAATTTCTCCATAAAGTTTACATGACGTCACTAAGCCCCCTGAACATTTCCTAAACTTTGAGTCTTATCCAGACATACTTTTTTGACTTTCTAAGGCTTCTTTCCCCTCCTCAAAAATAAAAAAGAAAAAGAGTCTTGGGAATAAAAATTGCCCAAGATGGCGAAACGCTTGTTGTTTAGAGGGCAGAGGGAAAAAAATGGAGGATATTGTAATATACACAAAGGGATAAATTTCAACAACTCGGCCAACGACTGCAGCTGCTTCTCCCTTTATAAGGAAGCAACACACAAAAGACAAATACTCAGAGTAGGAAAAGAAGAGAAAATCTCCCAAACAGCAGGGCCAGCTCTGACTCTCCAAACATTTCCTTCCTTTCCCAAGTCCCAATTCTGGGGTTCGTGGAACCACTTTAAGGGGAGGAGAGCCACAAACGGAAAGGGGGGAGGGGGAGAGACAGGATTAAAAGAACGAGGAAGAGTTGAGAGCTGGCGGTTGCCCCTGGGGAAGAACAGCTTTGAGACAGACATTACAGTAGGAATAGCTCTGCTTCCCTAACCCTGTGTGTACCGACATACAGAGCTCCCCAGGTATTTTTCCCAGTCCTACCTGCCCCCCCCCACCCCATTTTCTTTAAAACTCGAGAGCTCCCAGGGAAAGAGCAAGAGAGGCCCCAATTGCGGAGAGGCAGGCGCAGCTAATCAGTCCTGGAGGGAAGAGGGGGCGGAGGCAAAAAAGGGCAGCAGTAGGCGGAGGGGGAGGGGGTGGGATGGGGGGTAATCTTGAAACTACCCAGAGAGAAGGGGGAGCCGCGGATATTCCCGGATAGGAACCGTGGTCTCGGCCGCGCCAGAGACTGTTTTTTTACGAAGCAAAACTGTTAGCAGCTACCTGAGCGCTGGAAGTCGAAGGAAGAAGGAGGCGAGACGCTGGGCGGCCGAGCAGGAAGGCCGGCACAAAGGAGGCGGACTCGCGGTGGCAGTGTCTGCGGGCGCCCGGAGGCACGGCCCCGCGGCCCTGCTGGACCGAAGTCCCGGACCGGCAGCTAGGAATAAAGTTTACATTCTCCTGAGACTGCACCCCCCACCTCCCACCCAGGACCGCACATCTCCGCGTCCTGCCCCCCAAACTCCACTTGGGACCCCGAGCACCACCCCAGCCTCGCAGCCAGCACAACAAAGAGACACACCGACCGGCGAGAGTAAACAGCCGCGGCAGGGCGAGCAGGTCGGTCAGGGCGAGCGCCTCGAGACGGCAACTCCGGAGTCTTCCCAGCTCGCAGGAGCGTAGTTTCTCCTTTTCTGTTTCAACCAGCTTTACAACATTGGGAATTTTCATTTTCGCCCGCTCCCCTCACACCCAAGGATTTTTAACTCACCTTTACTTTCGAACTGAGAGTTGCAGTGGATGGTGGGATTTTTGCCTTCCCCAGATGGTTGAAGGTTACGATTTTTTTCGTTTTTGGAAAGCCCAACACCTCTTGACTCCTATTATTATTTTTTTTTTACTGAAAAGTACAGAGTTGGAGTGGAGGTGAGATTTGTGACCGGGAAAGCCCTGGACTCCCTCCTTCTCCGTCTTCCGCCTCTCTCTCTCTGATTAGTTCCTATCCAGCAGCGGATTGAAGCAGGAGATGATTCTTCTCAAGGTTTGTTCAGCAGCTTCACTTCTAGGCGAAGGCTTCATGAACCAAGTGACGTCAACCAACAAGGCTTCTCTCTCTCTCCTCTCTCTAACAATGAAAGTTGCTGTTAACAAGGGAAAAAAGAGAGAGAATTGTTTATACCATTTCACTTCCAATAATAAATGACCTATCAGCTCCTAAAGGAGCCAAGGGAGGGGAGGGGGGTTGCTTCTTCCTCCCAAGAATGTAGCTTTGAGTTTGCACCGTTCCTGGTCCCAGGAAAAAGTTAGGAAACTTAAATGTTTTGTTTTGCTTTTAAAAGTAGAGAGGACAAAAATAAGATTGAAAACGGAATTTTTCAAACACGTAAACTGGACAATAGGGAGCACAGACTAACCATTTCCACCTAAACTTTTTTGTCCGTAAACACTGAATTTGGTTGAAGTCCACAAGCCAACTAGACTAATATGCCAAGAATTCGTAGATGTTTGGAAATCAAAATAAAAAGCAGGACGCAAGATGGTCCAGGGATTAAACGCTACTGCCCTAGCACGGGCAAATTAAACTGGCTGTAATGCTTACGCATGGAGTTAAAATTTCAAACACGTTAAAATACTAAAGTTTTAAAGTTATAAATGAGAACTAAAAGTAACCTCAACAGTCATTTTTTCCCCTGATTTTGAGAGGTTAAAGGGCATGGGGGGAATACCTAATTGTAGGAATTGAACACTTGTAAAAATACCAAGTTAAGGCTGGCAGCTCATTGCTCCATCTTTAAACTACACACGAGGTATGCTATTTGTCTATCCCCAGACCCTCTTCAACTTTGTTTTTCACCCTACTATTTTTCCCAATTCCAACATCCTGAAAAGTCAAGTTTAACTAAAGGTAAATGTACACCACTTCCCTCTTCCCACACACACCGCGTAGCTTCTTAAAAGTGATTTTAAAAAAGAAGTCTTGACCTTGGTAACTAATGCTTCATTACTAAAGAATATACATAATTTTTTAAAAAAATTATTGAGGTTATCTCTCTACCCCCCGCACAAAAAAATTTAAAGTCTCAAAGTTCATATAATTGAAAATTGGGTAAGTTAATTTTCAGGATGAGGAGCAAGGAAAAGGCAAGCTTTAGAGGAATAATTTGTCCATATATATCTGCACATGTATACGTGGCTAAATGTATCTTAAAAGACGCTATTGTTTTATGTTTCCTCTTCAGCCACTGGCTGTGAGTTTAATTGTACTGGAGGATCTTCATTAGTATTAACACATGGGGAGATTTCACAAAGCTGCTTCATTAGGGGAAAAAAAAGAAAGCTTGGCAGACTAGGTCTTTTTGCATGCACTGAGAATGTCAGCCTTACCTCGGTCATTTGTAACATAATAAGTGCAAGTACAATGATTGCAATGCAGGAGTACTGGGGGAAGGGCGGAAATACTGCCTGTCTAATAAGGATATCTGAAAAAAGGCTGCTCATTACATAGTAAAATATATGCTAAAAATTAGTGAAGATGATGTCTCAGGAGACTGATGCTAAATAAATTAATGTGCTGATATGTTTTTAATTATTATTTTTGTAGTAGTTTATTTCATTTTAAGGATTTACATTGAGCAGCAAAGCTGTGCTAGCACTTATTGATTTTTTTTTCCTGCCACATTCCCGGAATACAGATTTTAATCATTTCACTACACCACACTCAGTAATTTCATTAAAAACTGGAACCTTCCATCCCAGAAAAGCATTTAATTTCAATGACATACAATTTCTCTCTTAGCAGAAAACTGTCTGTACAGTAAAAGCTGGCCTAAGGTTCAAATGCATAATTTAATCCTGAGTTTTCCATGCTCTGCATTCTTTTGAAGCTATAATTTGAGTAACTACCTAATAACTGTAATAAGGACAATAATTTCCTTTAATATATTATTAACTCATATTTAATTAACTCAGAGGCCAAGCTCTGTACATGTATGTCTGGGTCAACAGTTCTACAATTTCAAAATTTACTAATAATGTTCCAGAAGAAAAATGTAGATTAAAATATAAGTATGAATAGCATTTAGATATTTCTTACAAAGTAACATGCAAAAAAAGTCCATGCATTTTTATATGAGTGGTCATTACTCAAATAAACAGTATTTTAAAGCAACTGCAAGAAAACAAGGTCATTCACTAATATTTCTATATATAAATAAAATAGTATAATAATATTTCAAGAATCCATTTCTGACAGTTTGCCTAATCACTAGCATAACTACTGAAAACATTCCATTTTGAAAGGATAAAAAAATGGGGCTAGATTCAAGTTGTCTCAATTTTCACAAAGAATTCCTCTAAGACATTTTTCTTGAAATAAAGTTAAATGGCATACTTGAATAAGGATATATATTATTTTTATTGACTTTATTGGGGTGACACTGGTTAATAAAACCATACAAGTTCCAAGTATGCTGTACAACTCTATATAACACATTATCTGCATACTGCACAGTGGACTCACCACCCAAAGTCTAGTCTCTTTCTGTCACCATTTAGCCCCCGTTTGACCTCTTACACTAAGGACATATATTTTTCTTAAATAGTTTTAAAAATATACCACTAAGCATAGTTCAATTTTTGGTTTGAATAATATTTTGAAATAATATTAAATTTAAAGATGGCACATTGATTTTTGAAGCAAGGAATTTCATGAGGATATTTAATTTACATTGCCTGATTTTGATTTTAATTAATTTTTAAAAGATTTTATTTATTATTTTTAGAGAGAGGGGAAGGTAGGGAGGAAGAGAAGGATAGAAACATCAATGTATGGTTGCCTCCACTGGGACCTGGCTGGAGACCTGGTTTGCAACCCAGGCATGTGCCCTGACTGGAAATCGAACTGGTATATTGGTTTTTAAAGAGGAATCTGTGGTGAAAGTATTTGACATGATAAAATTCACTTATTAATTTGAAGTTTGGTTATATGCCTAACCAGAAAAAAATGGAACACATATAATGAAAGTGATTAACTTATATAAAAAGTTATATTAAAAATTTCCTACCATTATCTTGAATACTTTTTAGACCACAGTTCAAAAAAATTTTTAAAGAGAGTGTGTATAATTTCATATTGAAGCTGCATACAAAACAAAGTTGTCTTTTCCTTGGTTAAATGATAAAGTAACTTAAAATAAGTGTCCTCAAAATGTTGGTATAAAAAATAAAATTAATAAAGAACTTGATTTTAGTGTCTTTAAAACATTTTAAAAATATATTTCTATTATTATCAAGGGCTATTTATATAGCTTGGAAAATAGTTTTGCAACATTCTCAACAATGCAACTAAATCGAAATCAATTAACAAAAAAGTTGGTAAATATAAGTCACATAGATTGACATCCAAAATTCATAGGATTGCTCTTGCGAAGGAGCTCAGTTGGTTAGAGCATCATCCTGATACCACCAAGGTTCTAGGTTCAGTCCTGGATCGGGACACATATAAGAATCAATAGATGAATGCATAAATAAATGGAACAGCAAGTCAATGTTTCTTTCTTTTCCTCTCTCTAAGTCAATCAGTCAATAAATAAAATTAAAATTCATAAGGTGAATTCCTATATTTCAATAAAACTTAAATTTTTATACTAAAATTATTTGGCATTATTTGGTAATTCAAATATATTAGTTTTCTAATTTTATCTATACTTTTAAAACTGACTTTTAAAAAATATTATATATATATATAGTTTATATATATATATAAAATTGTTGTTATATTACATTCATCTCATTTAAAAATAATGTTACACTAAGCCCTGGCTGGTGGCACAGTGGATAAGGTGCCAGCCTGAGAACCCAAAGGTTGCTGGTTCGATTCCCCAGCCAGGGCACATAATGCGGTTGCAAGCCAAGTCTCCGGCCAGGTCCGTGGCTGGAGGCAGATGAAAGGCAACCATACATTGATATCTGTCTCTCTCCCTTACTCTCTCTCTGAAAATAATAAATAAAAATCTTTTTAAATACATAAATAATGTTACACTAAGGTGCTGGCCTGGTATCTTGGTTGGTTAGAGCATTGTTCTGATACTCCACCCTTTTGGGTTCAATATCTGATAAGTGAAACTGGTAGAACAATGAATCAATGTTTCTGTCTCTCCCTCTAAAAAATTATTATTGGATAAAAATGATACACTAGAAATTTAAAACTGGACTACTTCAATATTTAATACCCTCTTACTAAAAAGTGTTTAATTATTTTTTTAATATGATTCCCTCCCTGTTCTCATGTTATCACATTTGATTGAGAGATTACAACACAGTCACAGAGTTGAGGGGGTAAAAAAGAAAATAGTTACTATAGTTATTAAAACAAACTTGGCTCCCATAGCACTTAAGTCTTCTGCCAAAGTCATCATCTAAATTAATACTTCATTATGTACAAAATTGTAAGATAATTATGTGATCAAACATCTTTTTCAATATTATTGGTAGTTATTTCTATATATGATATATACCTATCCTTTAGACTAATTATCTTATCACTATAGGCTAATTGTTGCACATTCTTCTTTAAAGCAGCATCTATTTTTAGGACTAAGATGTTTATAAATAGGTAGATATAGAGGTAAAGATGGGTATTTCATTTAGTTCTGTAGGTACTGCACATGAATCTTCAAAGAGCAAGGAATTGCCATGTACAAAGAACAAAGTCTAGGAATGCTAAGTACAAAGAAGCCCAAAGAACAAGATCTAAGTAGTAGAGCAAGCTGGCCACTATTGTGTTTTATTTCTATTTCATCGACAAAGACTAATGAAGCTTTGTTTTCTTTTCAGTCACTGAACAAACTTGAGTGCTTGCTATATGCTATGCACTATGCTAAAGGCTGGAAAAACATGAAAAGCTCACATTCCTGTTGATGTTGAAGTGTGAAATTCCTGAGAGATTAGAGACTCACATAAATCATATTATAAAGATACAAATAATAAAGTTTCACTAGAATAAAGAGTAGAGAGCAACTAATTCTGACTGGAAGTTGAAAAAAAAAGATTTATCAAAGAGATGCCATTTGAACTGTATCTTAAATACTGAGAGCCTGCTAGGCAAAAGGAGGAGAGGGTGGATTCTAAGTGAAAGAAAACACGTAAGTTTAAATACAATGTACTATGAGGTCTGGTATCCATCTACTTGTGAGAAATTGGGTGTAACTATTAAAGTGAGGTGTGGAATAATAGGGATGGAGGAGGAAAAGGAGGCTAGAGGCTGGGACATGAGAGTGAAAGGCATGATGTAGTACTGATGGTAAGGTGGTTGAATTTATCCTGAGAATGAACTAAGGTCAGCAAATGATCGGCCTTGTTTTTAGAGAATGAAAACTGTGAAGACAGTGCAGATGATAAGCCTGCTGAAGCCTGGCTGGTGGGCTCAATGGGTTGAGCAGCAGCCTAGGGTTTGATTCCGGGTCAGGGCACATGGCTGGGCTGCAGGCCAAGTCCTCAGTTAGGGGCAAGAGAGGCAATCGATGTTTCTCTTTCTCCCTCCCTTCCCTTCCATCTGAAAGATAAAATCTGAGAGAGAGAGCTTCTTAACAGTCCATGAAAAAGATGGTAGAATACAGTGGCATTAGAGATTTAAAGCCATATATTTTTTAGGTAAAATGTTGACTTGGCAACCAACTGAAAAAAAGAGAGAGTAAAGGGAGAGATCAAACTGAAGGAAGACCAGAGAGATTTCTGGCGTAGGGAATTTGGTAACTACTAGGAAAAACAAATCATAAGATAGTCTAGAATTAGAACTTGAATTTACACTTTATAGTCTTTTAATGGGATTATCAGAATCAACTGAACAGCTTTTTCAAAATGCACATGCCCAGAAACTTATTACGTCTTTTCTTTTTAAAATATTTTATTATTTATTTATTTTAGAGTGAAGTGGGAGGGAGGGAGGAGAGGAAGACCAACATCAATGTGACAGAGAAACATCCATTGGTGACTCCTACATGCACCCCGACTGAGGACCAAACCTGCACCCCAGGGAATGTGCCTTGATTTGGAATTGAACTGGCCACACTTTGCTTTGCAGGACAACACCCAACCAACTGCGTGCCACACTGGTCAGAGTTCTTCAAAAAAAAAAAAAAAAAAAAAAAGTTTATTGATTTTAGAGAGAAAGAAAGGGAGCACGAGACAGAAAGAGAAAGAGAACAGCATCTATTTGTTGTTCCACTTATTTATGCATTCATTGGTTGACTCTTGTTATATGTGCCCCAACCAGAGATCAAACCTGCAACCTTGGCATTTGGGATGATGCACTAACCGAATCAACTACTTGGCCAGGGCAGTTCATCATTTTTTTTTCTTATCTCTAACAATGCTTTTAATAAACGCTCCTGATTAAGAACACTATTCTAAGCACAAGCTAGTTATAAAATTCAATTGAAATTTAAAAACAAGACCAGAAAATGCTGAAAAAGAAGATCATTGGGAGTGGTGGGTCATAACAGATATTAAAATACACTATAAAGCCTTTATAATGTAACAGTTGGGATTGGTATGTGAAGAGACCAACAAGAACCTAAGAGAAAATTGAGAAAGTGACCTAAGTGCATATGGAAATTTAATGTAGATAAATGCTTCATTTCAAAGAAGTGAGGAAAAAATGGACTTTTTAATAAGTAGTAGAATAACTGGGTAATTACAAGGAAAGAGATGAATTTGAATCTACTCCAAAAATAAATTTCAGAAAGACCAGATAGTTAGATATAAAAATTTGAATCTCACAAGTACTGGGAAAAATTATGGGTCAATTCCTTATAATTGGAGAGTTGGGAAATTTTTTATAACAATAGCCAAAAGTAGATGCAATAAAGTAAAATATTGGTAAATCTCAATATGTGAAAATAAATAGCTTTTGTATAGTAAAAAATAATATAAAACACACCACAAGCAAAGTATAGTCAAATGAGGAACTGTGAAAAAATATTTGTAACTTATATAAAAGACAATTTAATAACCCTATATATAAAGAGTACCTAAAAATGAATAAAAGACCAACACCCTGATAGAAAAATGGCAAGAGAGATGAACAGATATTTTACAGAAAAAGAAATGCAAATGTTTCTTAAATAGAAACATTGTCAATCTTGCTCATTAGAAAAATGCAAATTAAGAAACACTGAGATACTATTTCTCACCCAAAAAATTGGCAAAAATCCAAGTTTCAAAACACAGCTTGTCATTGAGGCTCTTATAGGGAAAAGTGATACTCTTAAATATTGCTTGTTGAGAGTGAAAAATAGAAAACCCAACAAGAGAGAATTTGACAGTATTTAGCAAAGTTAATATCTAATATGCATTTATTTTTCAACTAATAAATTCCACTTCCAGGAACCTGACCAACATTAAAAAATATACCAAATTGGTATATAATAAGTTATTCATTGAAGAATTATTTGTTATAGAAGGAGTCTGGAAATATCCGAAATGTCCTTTAGAGGAAAATGGTTGAATTATGGTACACTTACACAGTGGAATACTACGCAATTTTTAACAATGAACGATGAATGTATTATAAAATACTTCACAGTCAAGCCCAGCATATATTGTTAAATAAAATAGTAAGGTGGAGAACATCAACAGTATGCTATCATTCATCTATACACTTACCTAATTTTTTAAATGAAAGGAAACTCAAAATCTTAGAAAAAGTTTTTACAGGAACGGGGTAGTAAAGATAGAATAGTAGGAAGATTTCTCATAAAACTTGTTTTGTAGATGTGATTTTAGAACAATATAAAATCATTTACATAATTATAATAAATTTAATTTAAAAAGCAATGTTCTCAAAATGAAAGCTATACAAAATAAATAATTATATATTGAGTTGGTGGCATAACCATACACAGAATATTCCAAGTGACATTTAACACAATAATTTTTTTAAAAGATTTTATTTATTATTTTCAGAGAGACAGGAAGGGAGAGAGGCAGAGAAGAAGAGAAACATCCATGTACAGTTGCCTTTCACCTGCCATAAGCTACAGATCTGGCTGGAGACCTGGCTTGCAACCTGGTTATGCTGCCCTGGATGGGAATCGTAACAGCGACCTTTGGGTTCGCAGGCTGACACCTTATCCACTGTGCCACCAGCCAGGGCCATAACACAATATATATATATTTTTAAGATTTTATTTATTATTTTCAGAGAGAGGGAAAGGGAGAAAGGCAGAGAGGGAGAGAGATATCAATGTATGGTTGCCTTTCACCTGCCTCCAGTTACAGACCTGGCTGGAGATCTGGCTTGCAACCTGGTTACATGCCCTGGCTGGGGAATCGAACCAGCAACCTTTGGGTTCACAGGCCAGCGCCTTATCCACTGTGGTACCAGCCAGGGCCATAACACAATAATTTTTAAAAATACATACAAACATGGTAATTTAACATTATGTTCCTCATAGGATATACACTAAGAAAAAAAAAATGTAAGCAGCAACAACAAAACAGGAACTTAAATTGTTATCAATAATCAGTTTTTAAAAAATAATCAGTGTTGTAATATTGTTGCATGCATAATATAAGAAAAAACAAATAGTGTTTTTGGAAATTAATTTTTGGTATGAGGCAAAAAAGAAACAGATAAAATCGAGTTACATAAAAAACTTTGATCCTGAATTTGAACTAGTGTAACAGAATGAATTCATTACACTATTTTAAAAATACAAATTTCTTAATTTATCCCAATGTAGATGCTTTAAAAGTGAGGGGGACTATTGTAGTAGCAAGAAGCAGCCACCTGTGTACCCAGATTATGGTCTCTAAACACCATTTACCCCTGAAAAGAATTCCTTGAAGCAAAGGCTGAGTCCAGGTTTAGGATAAAAATGTCCAAAATAAACTTCAAATACCCTATGATAACAGTAAGTATTAAAATTATCAAAGATTATTGGGGTCCTCTTAAAAACTCTTGAGAGCCAATCTGAAGAAGCCAACTTGAAGTGGCTCCCATTGGTCAAAAATGAATAATTACAATAAACAAACATAATATATCTTTATATATGAGCTCATAATGATAGTTTTAAAAATCCACCATTCACCTCTGAAGGATACTAGGAAATAAACTTATTATTTTGAAAATTGGTAGAACAAACAAACTAAGAATTTATTCAAAATTTCCTATTAAATGTGCCTCAGGGAACTTAATTTGAAATTGGGCTTGTATATAAGTACATATATGTATGTATACAGGGTGCACATGATCAATTGACAATAACTTTACATCTCCTTATTTCATGTGCTTATTAATTTTTACAAACTATGTTTCTAAGGTTATGATTTAATATCATTGTTTCAGATATAAAGTATTAAATTCTGAGAACAACTGTCATGTCAAAGGAATATGATGTTAGAGCAGCCATCATTTCTGGACTGCGTGCAGGGCGAACTGCTAAGGAAATTGCAGACTTCAGTAACATCCCTTTACATACTGTTGACAGCATCAAGACATACTGTTGACAGAATCAAGAAAGTGTATGATGCTGATTCTGATGTTGCCACACCAACAAGGAAAACACATAAGGCATGCAAGGATTGCATAAGTCCAGGTATTGTACACAGAATCCAAGAGATCATCACTGAAGATCCGGGAAAGTCAATGCTCTCCATAGCAAGAGAACTGCAGATGTTGGATGCAACAGTTCACAAGATTATTGATGAAAATATCAAATATAGATCATATGTTCTTAGAAGAGGCCAGTTTATGACACAGCAAAGGAAAAGCACTTTGAAAAAAAAGGAAAATGCTAACAAAACAGAAAAATCCCAAAGCAAAAAACCCTCTGATTTTCTTCTCTGATGAAAAGAATTCTCAGCAGGACAAAGTAATCAACAGAAGAAACAACAGGTGGGTCTGTGAGAATCTTAATGAAGTCCCAATTGTCATGAAAATGAAATTTCCTGCTCCAGTGATGGTGTTGGGTGTTGTCAACAATGAAGGAGATATGACCCTGTATTTTTTCCCACAAGGCTTGAAGGTGACTGCTGATGTGTACCTTGATGTTTATATATATATATATATATATTATTGTTATATTACATTCATCTCATTTCCCCCCTCTGCCCTCCCCTTCCACACCCTCCTTATCCACCCCCCCGAGTCAATCCCATGTGTTGTTTGTGTCCATGAGTCATCCATGTTAGTTCCTTACCATGATGTTTTGAGAGAAGTAGTTGTACCGTGGGTGAAGCAAGTTGCAAATGGACGTTATTTTATCTTCCAACACGGTGCACATACCACCAGAAAGGTGCAAGAATTTCTCAGTGTCAATGTTCCTGAATTCTGATCAAAGGAAATCTGGCCACCTAGTTCACCAGATGCAAATCCTTTAGACTATTACTTATGCAGCATTTGTGAGAGAGAAGTTAATAAACAACCTCATTCCAATAAAAAGGCTATTAAAGCTAAGACTGAAAACATTACGATGTCCATGGATAAAGAAAAGTTAATTAAAGTGTGCTCAAGATTCCAAAGTCAAATTGAGTCTATTATTGCAGCAATGGAGACTTTTTTTAACAAAAAAATAATGACTATATTTATGTATTTATATATGGGAATAAATTTATTTCAAAAGATAAATTTATTTCAAAACACTTTTGCGGTAAGTTGTTTATTTTAGTAAAATTTTGCCAATTGATCACGTGCACCCTGTACTTATCATTTCTATGGTCCTCTGCATAACAATCCTCCATGAAGATACACTTATTGATGTTAAAGAGGAAGAGACAAAAGAGAGAGATGTATGATGTGATTTATAATTTATAATTCGGACTAGTACTTCAAACAGCATTCTTAAAAAAATCACTTCTCAAATCTGTATGTCTTTCTAAAACTAAGAGAAACATCAATCAGTTGCCTCCCATAGACACCTCAACTGGGGATGGAACCCACAAGCTATATCTGTGCCCCGACCAGGAAACAAATCCTTGACCATTCCAATGTACTGGTCAACTAACTGAGCCACACCAGCTAGGGCCATCATACATTTTATTATGTTTTACTGTCATCTGTACACCTGAAGTTATTATGTACATTGCAGTCTAGGTGGCTCAGTTGGTTGTCTCATGCACCAAAAGGTTACAGGTTCCATCTTTGATCAGGGAACATACCTAGGCTGTAGGTTCCATTACCTGGGTCACATACAGGAGGCAGCTGATGGATATTGCTCTCTCATATCAATGTTTCTCTCCCCGCCCTCCCTCTCTCTCTTTCCCCCTGCCTGTCTCTCTCTCTCTCTCAAATCAATAAACTTATCTTCAGATGATGATTAAAATTAACAAACAAATAACCTATACTGCAGTGTGCTACTGACCATTTCTTCCCAACACTGTGATAAATGAGAATGTTTACACATTGGAAATCAACAAACAATTCACATCAAGCCACAACAATGCTTTGTTAATAATCTAAACTTAAGAAAGTGATGGAAAAAATATTAATACCAATTGAAATAGCACAAAAAAAATGGGTAAAACATCTTCAGTTCTTAAAAAGTTATATATTGATTTTATCCAGAAATTTAAAGCATATTTATACACCAACAATAAAGCATAAGAGAAAGAAACTAGAAAAAAATCTTATTTACTATAGCAACAAGAAAGATAAAGTACTTAGGAATAAACTTAACCAAGGAAATAAAAGACTTGTACCTGGAAAACTATGGAACACTGAAGAAAGTAATTAAGGAAGATAAAAATAAATGGAAGCATATACCGTGTTTATAAATGGGAAGAATTAACATCATAAAAATATCTATACTACCCAAAGCCATTTAGAGATTCAACGCAATCCCTATTAAAATACCAATAACATATTTCACGGAAGTAGGAAAAAATACTTAAAAAATTAATATGGAGCCAGAAACAACCATGAAAGTCACAGCAACCTTGAGAAAGAAGAATGAAGTAGAAGGAATCACAATACCAAATATCAAACTATATTACAAAGCCATTGTAATCAAAACAGTCTATACTGGCATAAGAACAGACATACAGATCAATGGAACAGAATAGAGAGCCCAGACATAAACCCAGGACTCTATGGGCAACTAATATTTGACAAAGGGGAAAAAATATAAAATGGAGTGCAAATAGCCTCTTCAACAAGTGGTGCTGGGAAAACTGGATAAGAACATGCAAGGAAATGAAATTAGACCACCATCTTACACAAAACACCAGAATGAACTCTAGATGGATAAAAGACTTAAACATAAGCTGTGCCACCATAAAAGTCCTAGAAGAAAACATAGGTCATAAAATGCCAGATATACCATGCAGCAATATTTTCAATAATAGTTCTCCCAGGTCAAGGGAAATAAAGGAATAAATAAACAAATAGGACTACATCAAACCGAAAAGTTTCTACTCAGCTAAAACGAAAAGGGAACTAACTATATGGGAAAACAAATTTGCCAATGACACCTCAAGCAAGGGTTTGATCTCCAAAATATATAAATAACTTATACAACTCAACTCCAGGGAGAAAGACAACCCAATTTAAAAATAGGCAAAGGACCTGAACAGACACTTATCTAAGGAGGACATACAAAGGGTCCATAGGCATATGAAAGAATGCTCAACATCATTAGCCATTAGAGTTATGCAAATTAAAACCACAATGAGATATCACCTCGCACCTGTCAGAATATCCATCATCAACAAATCAACAAACAACAAGTGCTGGCAAGGATGTGGTAAAAAGGGAAACCCTGGTGCACTGCTGGTGGGAATACAGACTGGTGCTGCCACTATGGAAAACAGTATGGAATTTCCTGAAAAACCTGAAAATAGAACTGCCTATAACCCAGCGAATTCCACTGACAGGATTATACCCAAAGCATCTGAAACACTAATTCAGAAGAATCTATGCATCCCTGTGTTTATAGCACTGCTATTTACTATACCCAAGTGTTGGAAACAGCCTAAGTGCCCATTGGTAGATGAACGGATTAAAAAAAAAAAACAACTAGGGTACATTTATGCAACTGAATACTATGCAGCAGAAAAAAAGAAGGAACTCCTACCATTTGTGATAACACACATGAAATTGGAGAGTATCATGCTTAGTGAAATAAGCCAGGCAACAGAGGACAAATACCATATGTTCACACTTAATATAAGAGACCAATGAACAAAACAAACACATACAAGCAGACTGGAACCAGAGACATGGAAAAAAAGGAGCAGAATAATGGTGACCAGGGAGGGAGGGGAAGAGGGGGGAAAGTAGTGGAAGGGTTTGGTTGAAGAGCTAATGTGAAGGACACTATGTGATGGGCATGGAGGTGGGGATTGCCCAACAGAGGGGATGGGGAGGGTGGGGCAGGGAAGAGCAATGGGGGAAAATGAATCAATTGTAATACAACAATAAATCATTTTTTTTTAAGTTTTACTTACTGATTTTAGAAAGAAGAGAGAGAAACATCAATTTGTTGTTCCCCGCATTTACGCATTCATTGGTTGACACTTACATGTGCCCTCACTGGAGATCGAATCTTGACCAAGGTGAACATCTTACAATTTTTGAAAACTATTAGCAAGTTGGCAAGAATTCATTCACATCAATGATGAAAAAGTGTCTTATCGGCACAGAAATAGATCAAACAAGTATGTGACATTTACGCTATGAAATACTACTTGGCTGTTAAAAAAAATAAAAATAAAAAAAGAGCCCTGTCTGGTAGCACAGTGGGTAAGGTGCCAGCCTGCAAACCCAAAGGTCGCTGGTTTGATTCCCAGCCAGGGCACATAAGCAGGTTGCAAGCCAGGTCTTCAGCCACGTCCATGGCTGGAGGCAGGTGAAAGGCAACCATACATTGATGTTTCTCTCCCTCTCTGCCTCCCTCCCTTCTTCTCTCTCTGGAAATAATGAATAAAATCTTTAAAAGAAAGAAGGTAAGAAAGAAACAAAGAGAGAGGGAGGGAGGGAGGGAGGGAGGCAGAGAGAGAGAGAAGAAAGAAAGAAAGAAAGAAAGAAAGAAAGAAAGAAAGAAAGAAAGAAAGAAAGAAAGAAAGAAAAGAAAAGAAAGAAAGAAAAAGAAAGGAAGGAAGGAAGGAAGGGAAAGAAAGGAAGGAGGGAGGGAGGGAGGGAAGGGGAAAGGGAAGGGGAAAGAGAAGGGAAAAGGGTAGGGAAGAGAAGGGAAAGGATTTTACCCTTTACATCAATATGCATGGACCTGGAGAACATTATGCTAAGTGAAAAAAGCCAGACAGAGAAAGAAAAATACCATATGATTTTACACACATGTACAATCTAGTGAACAAACTAAACTGACAAGAAGAATGGGACAGACTGATAGATGGAAAGCAGGGCAACGGCTGGAGGGGAGAAGCTGCTAGGGGTTGGAGGGAGCAAAAAGGACTCATGGACAACAGTGTGGTGATTGCTGTGGTGAGGGAGATGTAAGTGGGCTAAATGGTAATGGAAAAACTACAATAAAAAATAAAATACAGGCCCTGGCTGGTAGCACAGTGGATAAGGTGCCGGCCTGTGAACCCAGAGGTCGCAGGTTCGATTCCCCAGCCAGGGCACATAACAAGGTTGCAAGCCAGGTCTCCAGTCAGGTCCGTGGCTGGAGGCAGGTGAAAAGCAACCATACATTGATGTCTCTCTCCCTCTCTGCCTCTCTCCCTTCCCCTCTTTCTAAAAAATAATTAAATTTAAAAAATCTTAAAAACTAAACTAAAATAAAATACACGTTATAATATTTTAAAATAAATAAAAAATTATTACAAATTGACAACTAGATTTGCAACACAGACGTTACAGCTGCTTTATTGAAGTGGGTAGAATTTTAGAATATCTTTCAGTTAATGAATAAGTCTTCTTAAAGCTTTTTCTCTATAGGGATTTGAGAAATATATATTTTCTGAGGCCTTGAAAATGTGAGAACATTTTTAATGTTCCTTTCATACATGAAAGACAAATCAGTTGAACACAAAATTCCTAAGTTAATTCTTTCTCCTTAAAATTCTGTTTCTTCCACCCTGGCCAGTGTGTCTTAGCTGGTTAGAGCATCATCCCATAAACTGAAAAGTCATGGGTTTGATTCCATATCAGGGTCTGGGTTGCAGGTTCAGTCCCAGTTTGGAGACACACTAGAGGTAAATGATCAATGTTTCTCTCTTACATCAATATTTCTCGCCCTTCCTTCCCCTCTCTCTAAAATCAATTAACATGTCCTCGGGTGAGGATAAAAAAATGTATTTTTCTTCCAAGTCTTATAAATTTACTATTGTAGAGAAAGTTGAGAACATCTGATTTTTGTTTCCTTACAGGTAATATGACTCTTCTGCCTAAATGTTTATTCCTCTTATTATAATTTAAAATGTTGTGGGTAGAATTAATAATTGTTCTCTGTTTTGTTGATTATGCTTAGAACAGGCTGAAATTTTTTTTCCCTCACCCTAAAACAGTTTTTCATTGCTTTTTAAGAGAGGAGAAGGGTGGGGGTGGAGAGAGGAAGAGAGAGAGAGAGAAACATTGATGTGAGAAACACAAAATGGTTGCCTTCTTGTGTGTGCCCCAACTAGGGAATGCACCCCAACTAGGGTTTGAACCCACAACCTGGGTATGTGCCCCAACCAGGAATCCCACCCGCAACCTTTCCGTATACAGAATGATGCTCTAAGCAACTGAGCCACATTGGCAAGGGCATGGACTCCTTAATTTTAAAAAAAAACAGACACCACATTATATTTTTTATTTTTGCTTCTTTTTCAGTGGTTTATTTTACAACATATCTAAACTGACTATGTTTTAAAAACAGTATATTTTGCGTATTTTCTTCTTTTCCTCTGCTTACGGGGTAAACTCAAGATCTATATAGACTTTAATTCTATTAATGATTTTTTTAAATCATCACTGGAGGGTATGTTTATTAATTTAAAAAAATTTTTTTTCATTATTTTTTGAGAGAAAAAATATTCTCTTCCTCCCTTATTTTTTTAAGGGAGGAAGAGAGGGAGAGAAACATCAATGTACGGTTTATATCTGCCTCCAGCTACAGACCTGGCTGGAGACCTGGTTTGCAACCTGGTTATGTGCCCTGGCTGGGAATCGAACCAGTGACCTTTGGGTTCACGGGCTGGTACCTATCCACTGAGCCACCAGCCAGGGCATGTTTACTAATTTTTGAGTAAGAAGAAGGTAGAGGGAGAAAAAGAGAAAAAGAAAGAGAGAGAGAGAGAAGGAAGGGAGGGAGGGGGAGAGAGGAGAGAGAGGTGGATGGACGTGAGGGAGAAACATCGATCAGTTGCCTCCTGTATGCATCTCAACTAGGGATCAAACCCACACCTAGGTATGTTCCCTGAGCCAGGGATGAACCTGCACCCTTTTGGTGTGTGGGATAACACTCTAACCAACTGAGCTGCTCAGCCAGGGCTATTAGTGAATTTTTAACTTCCTTAAAATCTTTCCTTGTATTATTCAAGTCCTTTTTATCTAATCTGGAGATTTATCTATTCTAATTTTGAGTTTTCTGCTCAACTTTTATTAAAATCATACCTACTCTCTAACCTTATGGAAGATATTGAAAATGTTTATAGATTTTTCTCCTACCTAATTTTTAGTGTTAAACTCTTTCAACTTCGGAAATACTTTTCTCTTGTTTTGTAATATGTTTTCCATAGATTGCCTATTTTCTATTTTCTTTCTCCTTAATGAGGTGATAGCTATCCAATTTAGCGTTTGCTACTGACTACTATATGAACTTCCTTTGTGCACACTTAAGTGATTCACAGCTTCCCATAACTCAACAGTAGATTGATAAATATTTTATACTTATATGTTTATATATGAGTGTGTATGGCTTGTTATTCAATTCCCAGTATCCAACAGGTCTTCATCAAGTGTTGAAATCTTCCAGGTATCAGGTGCCTTCACCAAAAATCAATTTATTAGGAGTTAATACCCTGTTTACTAAATGATTGATTTGCTAAATATATCAAACATTAACAAGAAGCAGTAGTTAAAAGCTTTAACATATAGAATATGATAAAAATTCCAAAAACAAAATCTGAGTATTTCATATGGAAAAAAGTTTTAAGATATTTTTTAAAACATTTTTATTTGAGATTGTTTAGACTAACTCTGATTTTCTTAAAAGCTTTACATTTAATTGAATATTTTAGTAATTTATATTTAATATTCCAAGTTCTTTCTCTTGCCTTTGAATATAATTAAATTCAAAATCATAACTTCAAATTACCACTAGTTTAATTTTTGGCAGTTTTAATTGATACAAGCAATTTTGCTTTGCACAGTAATGTGGGATTGTAAAAATGATTGTGCAACCCCCAAAGGTAGCTAGTTGGAGCAACTTTCTGATATGCCAATTGTGGGTTCCATCCCAAGTCAGGATGCATGCAGAATTCAACCAAAGAATGCATGAATAGGTGGAGCAAAAAACTGATGTTTCTCTCTCCTCTCTCTCTCTCTCTCTCTCTCTCTCTCTCTCCAAATCAATTAAATTTTTAAAAAAATGACTGTACAACTTGAAACATACAAAACTTTCATAATAATTAATGGGAAAATTATGATTGTTTCATAACATTTCCAAATATTTGTCAAAACATTGTAAACTCCCACTGTTTGCTATACATTTATAGGGAAAAAGTATCAAAATCAATCTTTGTTACAGAGTAATTTTTAAAACTTAGAAACATTAATATTAAAATGTTTTCTTATTTCCTTGCAAAACAAACTATGGAGTTATTTGAAAACTACCTGCCTTCTCCCCTCCTATAAATTAAGGTAAGGAGTAGCTTTTCTACACTTTGACGAATTTCACATACTGTTTTGTTTTTATCCTCGACGACATTTTTTCATTGCTTTTTAGAAAGAGAGGTAGGGAAAGATAGAGAAATACTGATGTGAGAGAGAAACATGGATTGGTTGCCTCCTACACACACCCTGACAGGGGATCAAACTCATAATTTAGCATGTATACTGACCAGGGATCCAGCCTGCAACCAGGTTATGGGATGATGCTCCAAATAACCAAGCACACTGGCCAGGGCAAATTCCACATACTTTTTAAGTCTGGATTATCTTCCAACATGTTACTTAATTTTTTACTGGATGATTTCCTCTGGCATATCTTAATCCTTTTCATCGTAACCACTTCCCTCATTTATATTGATAACTGCACCTTCATTAAATGCCTGAATTAAAACCTAGAGTCTTTTACACGGTCAGGTATTTGGTCTATAATTCCATCTAAAACTGGGTAGATCTCCCTGGCTGGTGGCTCAGTGGATAGGTGCTGGTCTGCAAACCCAAAGGTTGCTGGTTTGATTTCCCACTCAGGGCACATAACCAGGTTGCAAGCCAGGTTTCCAATCAGGTCCAGGTCCGTAGCTGGAGGCAGGTGAAAGGCAACCATACACTGATGCTTCTCTTCCTGCCCTTCTCTCTGAAAATAATGAATAAGATCTTTTTTAACAATTAATTAAAAAAAATAAAACTGGGTAGGAAACAACTTGCTTCCTGGACCAAAGTAAGAGTAGCAGCCATGATGATCTCTGAATCTCCTTCAGGGTCATTCTTCATTTTTCTTTAAGAATAGTCTATGTTTGGCCCTGGCTGGTGGCTCAGTGGGCCCTGGCTGGTGGCTCAAGGGATAGGCACTGTCCATTGGATAGGCGCAAACCCAAAGGTTGCTGGTTCGATTCCCAGCCAGGGACCATAACCAGGTTGCAAGCAAGGTCTCCAGCCAGGTCCCCAGCGGGAGACAGGTGAAAGGCAACCATACATTGATGTTTCTCTACCTCTACCTGAAGCATAAGATATCTATGGTCCAGACCTGCAGAATCCAAGAAATCTTACAGCTATCCTTCATTTGATCCTGCTTTTTCTGTCCCCTTTAATTCAAACTGACAGGGTTTCTGCTGATATATTCACATTTCTAATTCCTGGCTTCTGCTGAAATGACTGATTAAATCCATGAGTTGAACCCATGATCTCTTTATCAAATAAATGGCTGTTCAGCCATAACCTTAGTGTTCCTCTCATAACAAGATTTTCATTTTTCACAATATGGATAGACTCAAAAAACTTTATATCTCCAAATTGTGATAACTTTTTTGGTTAACAAATCTATCTTCAATTCATCACCCTCCTTTCATATTTTACAAGCAATAAGAACTCAAGACATACCTTTAATACTTTGCTTAGAAATCTTCTCTGCTAAATATCCAATTTTGACACTCACAAGTTCTATCTCTTCCACCACACTAAGAACATAATGCATCTAAGTTCATGGAAGTGTATAACAGGATGGCCTTTCTCCAATTTTCAATAACCTGTTCCTTATTTCCATCAGAAAGGCCTTCAATGCTCATTTTTCTACCAACATGATTTTTTATGTATTCTTTAAGAAGATGGAAGCTTTCTCTTCAGCTCTCCTCTTTTCTTTCTTGAGATCTCATGAATGGCCTTCAATGTCTGTATTTCTAACATGCACTTCAAAACTCTTCTAAGTCTCCAGAAATTACTCAGTTCTAAAGCCACTTTCATATTTGTAGATATTTGGTACGGCAGGAACTCCACCTCTCCAGAGACCTCCAGAGAAACAGAACTAGCATGATATATAGAAAGTTACTTATTATAGAAATTGACTCATCCAATTATGGAGCTAAGCCCCATGATCTTCAATTGGCAATTTGGAGAACAAAGAGAGCTGATAATGTAGTTCCAGACTAAGTTCAAAGGCCTAACAACCAGGAGAGTCCATGGTGTAAGTTTCAGTCCAAAAGCTGCTGGATCGAGATACCAGAAATGCTGAAGGCAAGAAAAGACATGTTCAAGCTCATCAGTCAGTGAGCAGTTTCCTCTTACTTGTAAAAGGGTCAGTTGTTTTGTTCTTTTCAGGCCTTCAATTAGATCAGAGCCACACACAGTAAAAGGGCAATCTGCTTTATTTAGTCTATTTATTCAAATGTTAATCTCATCCTGATACATCCCTACAGATATTCTGAGAATAATGTTTCATCAAATATCTAAGCTCTTCATGGTTCTGTCATGTTGAAACTAAATTAACCATACCAGTCAGCCAATTACCTCTTCTTTTGATGATTCATTTTGGTAAAATGACATGTGAAAGACAAAGAGGCAACACAACTACATGCTTTGCTCTCTGTACATGAACTAAATATCAGATGCATAGTGAAAAATCATCAACAGACTTTGAGAATAGTATAACTGATCACTGACCATAATGCGTATCTGTGTAATAAACCTATCTGTTACCCTCAAAAGATTCCTCCCTCCCACTCTTCTATTACCCAACACTGTGATCCCAGGCAACCAATGCTTTACTTTCAATCACAATGGGTTAGTTTGCATTTTCTCAAAATTTATGGAATGTTATGGTAGATAGTTTGCTAATTATTAATAAGGAAGGAAGGAAAGGAAATTGGACACTGTTGAGCCTGATGATCTGGGAAGCATGAGCTTATTTATGTCACCAGTTAGCTGTCTTCACACACTTGAGGGGATCACAGCATTGTCCCTTCAAGGGGATTAACACAGCTTTTACCCCCTCTGGTACTGAATTGTTGGGGGGAGCCAGAGGCAGGTAAGCACATGTGCAATGAAAGTCAAAATGGTGCAAAGGGAGGTGTTTGACCATAAAAGCCTGTCACTCTAACCTGGGAAAGAAATCGTTTAACTAGGGGATGGAACCATCAGAAACCTGCAAAAGCTTGGGAAGTTGATTATTTTGAATAAGACCCTGGTCTACCCCAAGCTGAAGATAATAAATACCAGGCAACAAAGAGCTCTCTCTGTGACCCACACTCGCTCATCTGCTCACACACATTCTCTCTCCATAACCCCATGAGCCTAGCATCCATATGGGTAGCTGCTGTGTGGACTCCAAAATCAGGGTCTAGATTCCACAGCACAGCAATGGACTGCAGCTGGAAACACAAGTTAAACTAGCCAGATGGTGAGAAAGATTAGGATGGAATAAGCTTTAACATGGCACAGAAACTCTGGACACTGGCCTTTGTTTGGGCCTTGATGAAAACTAGTCTAGACTTTTTCCATGGTGGGACAGACAGATACAGGCACAGAGACAGACTTCTAGCCAAAGAAATCTTGCAATACCACAATCTCCTGTGCATGGATCCATGAAATGCTTTTCTTGGGATTCTGTGAATGAGTCCCAACTCCACTGGCAACAGAATCATGCAGTATGTACTCATTTTTGTCTGTCTTTTTTCATTCAGTGTAATTATTTTGAGATTCATCAATTTTGTTACAGGTATCAATTGTTCATCTCCTTTTATTGTTAAGTTGTATCCTGTTGTATGTATACCAGATTGTATTTATCTATCAGTTGATTGATATTAGGGTAATAGCTAGTTTTAGCTATTAAAAAATAATGCTTTTATAAAATATGCATGTACAAAACTTTATGTGGAGATATGTTACCACTTTTTTTTAACTTCTTTTGAATATATATAATAAGGAGGGGAATGGCTACATAATACAGAAGGTATATATTTAATTTGAAAAGAAACTACTATAGTAAACTGTGAATATACCACTTCATAGTCCCACCAGCAGTAAATGAATGCTCCAGATTTTCTACAATCTGTGTTTTCACTATCAGTCCTTTTAAAAGGTATATAAGCCCTGGCTGGTGGCACAGTGTATAAGGTGCCAGCCTGAGAACTGAAAGGTCACTGGTTCGATTTCCCAGGCAGGGCACATAACAAGGGTTGAAAACCAGGTCTCTAGCCAGGTCCACAGCTGGAGGCAGGTGAAAAAGGCAACCATACATTGATGTCTCTCTCCCTCTCTCCCTTCCCCTCTCTCTAAAAATAAAATAAAATCTTAAATTAAAAAAAAAAAAAAGGTATATGGTGGTGTCCTTTAATTTGCATTTCCCCATGACTAATAATTTTTAAAATTTTTATTGAGTATTTTTTCATATGCTATTCACTATCTTTATATCTTTGGTGAAATAGTCATTCAAACTGCCCATTTTTTTATTGGATTGTACTTTTTTTTTGTTCTATCTTTTCTTTTCTTGATTTTTTAATTTATTATTTTTAGAGAGAGGGCAAGGGATAGAGGCAGAGAGGGAGAGAGACATCAATGTATGGTTGCCTTTCACTTGCCTCCAGCTACAGACCTGGCTGGAGACCTGGTTTGCAACCTGGTTATGTGCCCTGACTGGGGAATCAAACCAATGATCTTTGGGTTTGCAGGCCAGTGCCTTATTCACTGTGCCACCAGCCAGGGCAATTGTATGGATTTTTATTATTGAGTTTTGAGTTCTTTACACAAACTCATTTATCAGATATTATCTGCAATATTTTATTGCAGATAAAACCAGACTGTAGCTGGTTTTCTCCTTTCCTTAAGGGTATTTTAAAGAGCAGCATTTGGCCCTGGCTGGTGTGGCTCCGTGGATTAAACACATGCTTACAAAAACAAAATGTTGCCAGTTTGATTCCCAGTCAGGGCAGGTACCTGCATTGCCAGCCAGGTCCCCAGTTGGGGGAGTGTGAGAGGCAACCACACATTCATGTTTCCCCCCCTCTCTCTTACTCCCTCCCTTCCCCCTCTCTAAAAATAAAATATTGTTTAACAATAAACAGCAGTTTATTTTTCATCTTTATCAAAACTGACTTATCAATTTTTAGTATTATACAACCAGTTTTCAGAATTCTTTGTGGAAAATGATGAAAATGTTCTACTTTCTTATGTTTTCTTCTATAAATTTTATAGTTGACGTTTTACATTTAGGTCTGTGATTTGAGCTGGTTTTTACATATAATACAAAATACGTATTAAAATTCATTCTGGCATATGAATTTCAATTTCTCCAGCTCGATTGATATACTATCCTTTTTCCATTAAATTAACTTTGCACCTTTATTTTAAAAAACAACACTTGTCTTTCAGCTTTTGTACTACTACAAATGACTTCAATTTCATATTTGAAAGATTTTTGCTAGGTGCAGTGTTCACATGTGTGAACAATGACAATTTCACTGCACTAGTCAGTGCGGGCAGTAGATAGAAATTGAAGGAAAGGCCATCCTTGTTACACAGTTTAATGAACTTGGTTGAATTCTCTTCTGAGTTTTGTGGCTGTTGCATTCAAAACAATGAGTGTACAGCAGTGAATCTGTACCAGACTTTGTGTTATGCTTGAACATTCCTCCATGGAAACTATTTGGATGATTCAGAAGGCTGCAGCTATGGGCCACTGGTGACTGGCAGCTTCGTCACAAATCCGCACCCACTTGTGCATCACATCTCGTGCAGAGTTTTCTGGCAAAACATCAAATCACCCAGGTGATTCAGCCTCACTACAGCTGGGCACCATCCTGGCTTTTCCCAAAAGTAAAATCATCTTTGAAAGGGGAGAGATTTCAGACCATTGATGAGATTCAGGAAAATACAACAGGGTAGCTGATAGCAATTGGGAGAACGGTGTGAGGTTCCAAAATGCCTAGTTTGAAGGGGACTGAGGCATCATTGTCCTACGTACACTGTTTCTTGTATCTTATAATCTTCATTGAAAAAGATATACATGGCTGTATACCTTCTGGACAGAATTCATGATTTTCTTGTATTTGGCTTCTTTAACTTAGCACAATGTCACTGAGGCTCACCTGCTATAGCATGATTCACTACTTAATTCCTTATTATTGGCTGAATATTATTTCATAGTATATTTATAAATGTATTTTTTATTACTACAGTTGTCCCAATTTTCCCCTTTTTTCCCCACCATCCAGCAATGCACTTCCCTCCAGCAATCCTTCTCATTAGTTCTCATATAAGTTTTTTGGCTTCTCCATTTCTATATTATTTTTAAAAAATTTTTTTAATTTCTTATTTTTAGAGAGCAGGGAAGGGAGGGAGACAGAGAGGGAGAGAGACATCAATGTATGGTTGCCTTTCCTCTGCCTCCAGCTACAGACCTGGCTGGAGACTTGGCTGGCAATCTGTTTATGTGCCCTGGCTGGGAATTGAACCAGTGACCTTTGGGTTCACAGACTGGCACTTATCCACTGAGCCACCAGCCAGGGTCCTATACTATTCTTAACATACCCCTAATTTTGTACCTATCAATTATAATTCTTATAATCCCTGTGTCATTTCCCCCATTCTCCTCCTTCCCCCTCCCAGCTGATAACCCTCCAAATGATGTCCATGTTGATGCTTCTGTTCCTATTCTGGTTTTTTGCTTAGCTTTCCTTTTTGTATTTAGTTGTTGATAGTTGTGAATTTGCTGCCTTTTATTTTTTAAAGATTTTATTCATTGTATTTTTAGAGAAAAGGGCAGGGAGGGAGGAAGAAAGGGAGAGAGAGAAATATCCATGTATGGTTGCCTTTCACCTGCCTCCAGCCATGGACCAGGCTGGAAACCTGACTTGCAACCTGGTTATGTGCCCTAACTGGGAATTGAACCAGCGACCTTTGGGATCACAGGTCAGTACCTACCCACTGAGCCACCAGCCAGGGCTGACATTTTAATGTTCCTAGTTTAAATGTTCTTTTTCTTAAATAAGTCCCTTTAACATTTTATGTAATAATGGCTTGGTGATGATGAACTCCTTTAGCTTTACCTTGCCTGGGAAGCATTTTACCTGCTCTTCCATTCTAAAGGATGGCTTTCGTGGATACAGTAATCTAGGTTTAGGTCTCTGTTTTTATTATTTTGAATACTTCTTGCCTACAACATTTATTTTAAGAAGACAGCTGATAGTCTTATGGGAACTCCTTTGTAAGTAACTCTGCTTTTCTCTTGTTGCTTTTCTCTTTTTAACTTTTGGCATTGGTGTGGTTCTCTTTGAGTCCAACATTTGGGACTCTGTGCTTCCTGGACTTGTATGTCTATTTTCTTCACCAAATTAGGGAAGTTTTCTTTCATTATTTATTCAAATAAGTTCTCAATTATATGCTCTTCCTATTATCCTTCTGGCATCCCTATGATTTGGTTATTGGCATTACTGGAGATGTTCCAGTCTTCTTATACTACCCCCTTTTTTTTTTTTTTTTTTTTTTAATTCTTTCTTCTTTCTGTTCAGGTTGAATACTTATCTCTTCCTCATGTTTCAAATCATTGATTTGAATCCTGGCATCCCTCCCTTTACTATTGGTTCCCTGTGAATTTTCCTTTATTTCTTTTAGTGTATGCTCCATTTCTTCCTTTATATCGTTGCCATACTCAATGAGTTCTTTGAATATCTCGATCACCAGTGTTTTGAACTCCACATCTGAGAGGCTGGCTTTTCCACTCTGTTTAGTTTTCTTTCTGGATTTTATTCTGTTCTTTCACTTGGGTCATATTTCTTTGCCTCCTAATTTTGGCAGCCTCCCTATGTTTTGGTTTCTGTGTATTAGGTAGAGCTGCTTTGACTACTTATAATAGGCACCTATAAATTTTGTAGGGTGATTAACCTGGTAGTTAATCACCAGGGTGGAGCAACCTACCACTTTATGGGTGTGTATAAGTTGAGGGCTCATTGAGGGGACTATACCATTGTCTGGCTTCTGGAGGTTTGCCTGACACTCAGCTTGTTCCCAATTACTTCACCCACTCCCCTTATGTGACTGGAATTCTTCCAGCTGTTGCTCTGGTGTTAAATCCCAGAGTAGGTGGGTTTGATATGTTTTAAGACTATGCAGGCCCTAAACAGTTTTTTGAAAATCCAGCAGTTTCTTCCGTTTGCCCAACCCTCACTGGTTTTTACATCCAGAAGTTAATGAGGATTTATCTTCCTAGCACTAGAATCCTAGGCTACACGTGTGTTCTGACCTGGCGCTGGATTGCTTGCTCCTAATGTATCCCTCCAGATTTTTATCCACCACATGTGAATGTGGGACTGCCTGTGCCCATTCTCCCAACACCACCACCTCTCCATGCCATACCACATTTCATTGCCTCTCTGACCCATATTGCATCTCTGCCCCTCCTACCCATCTTGATGATTGTGGCATCCTTAAATCCTTAGTTGCCAGATTTCCATACAGTTTGATTTTCTGACAGTTTTGGGTGTTAGTTGTTTTGAGATTGAGTTGTAATTCTTTTTGTGGTTGCATGAGGAGGCCAAGCATTTCTAGCCATGCTTCCATCTTCATCCATACATAGTGTGGATATTTTAAAATCCATTCATCTGTTGTTTAACATTTTGGTGAGTCCATATTTTGACTATTGTGAATAGTGCTGTTTTTGTTTATCCATTTATCTGTTAATGGACATTTCCCCCCACATTTTGGCTACTGTGAATAATGATGCTGTAAACATTCATATAAAAAGTATATAAGTTTTGCCCTGGCTGGTAGCACAGTGGATAAGGTGCCAGCCTGTGAACCCAAAGGTTGAAGGTTTGATTTCCCCAGCAAGGGCACATAATCAGGTTGCAAGCCAGGTCTCCAGCCAGGTCCGTGGCTGGAGTCAGGTGAAAGGCAACCATACATGGATGTTTCTCTCCCTCTCTGCTTCTCTCCCTTCCTCTCTCTCTCTCTGGAAATAACTTTTTTAAAAGGGTATAAGTTTTCAGTATCTGTTTTCACTTCTCTAGGGTATATTTGAAAAAGGAATTGCTGGGTCATATGATAATTCTGTTTAACTTTTTCAGGAACTACTAAAATGTTTCCGTAGCTATTGAACCATTTTCAGTTGTCAACAGAAACTTACGTATGAGAGGTTCCTATTTCTTCACATATTCACCAGTGCTTGTTTCTTACATTTTTTTATGGTCAACCTAGTGGCTATGGAGTGGTATCTTGCTGTGGTTTTGATTGTATTTCTTTGATGACTAAATGATGTTGAGCATCTTTTTGCATGTTTATTAGCCATTTGTATACCTTATATATGTGTGTGTGCGCGCGTGCGTGCGTGTGTGTGTGTGTGTGTGTGTGTATGTTTAGGTCCTTTGCCCTTTTTTCAATTGACTTTTTTCTTATTGAGTTGTAAGAAGGTTTATATATTCAAGATAAAAGTCCCTTGTCATATATTAAATTGACTGTATTTTCTTCCATTTTGTAGACTGTCTTTTTACCTTCTTGATAATATCTTTGGAAGTGCAGAAGTTTTTAATATTGATGAAGTACAATTTATCTACTATTTTTAGCTTTTAAGTTTTAAGAAAAGTGCTAAACCATTTCCAAAAGTGACTATACATACCATTGTATGTGTCCACCAGCAGCATGAGAGTTCTGGTTTTGCAAATCCCAAGCAACATTTACTATTGACATCTTTTAAACCTTAACAAGATTCATGAGTGTGAAAGGGTCTCATTTTGATTTATTTGCATTTCCCTGTTGCCCAATGATGATGAGCATAATTTTTAAAAGATTTTATTTATTTATATTTTTTAGAGAGAGGGGAAGGGAGAGAAAAAGAGATGGAGAGAAACATCAATATGTGGTTGCCTCTTCTGAGCCTCTAACTGGGAACTTAGTCTGCAACCCAGTCATGTACCCTGACTGGGAATTGAATCAGCAACCCTCTGATTCACAGGCCAACCCTCAGCCACTGAGTCACATCAGCCAGGGCTGACATTAAGCATATTTTAATGTGCTTATTTAGCTAGTCATACACTTTTGTATGTGAAGTGCCTGTGCAAAAATCGATCATTTGTCTTATTAATAAACTGTAAGAGTACTTTTTATATTCTGGATTGCCTTTTCATTTTTTAATGGTGGGTTCAAAGAGAAAAATGTTTACATTTTGATTCTCAAAAACCAGTTCATTATATTTTCTCTTATGGTTGATGCTTTTTGAGTATTACTTAAGAATCATTCTCCTACTCCAAGTTAACAAACACTTTCTCCTATGGTTTTTTCCCCTAAATTTATAGTGTTAGGTATATATTGAAGTCTATGGTTCATTTTGAGTTAATTTTTCTTCATGATGTAAAGTGTGATCTACTTATTTTCTCCCATATAAGTAGCCAGTTGTATCAACACCATTTATTGAGAAGATCCTCCATTTCCTCATTGAATTACCTTGATATCCTCGATGGAAATTAGCTAATTACGCATGTTTAGGTTTATTTAAGATGAAATTCAGTTCCTTTGTTTCTTAGTCCCATTATTTCACACAAACACATTTCAGTTGTCCTAACTGAAATCATTAAGGGTAAGTCCTCCTACTCTGTTTATCATTTAAAAAATTGCTTTGCTTATTCTTGCCTTTTTTTGCATTTCCATTATGTTTTAGAATTGGCTTGTCATGTTCTACCAAAACAGTTGAAGTGTTGATTAAGATTGTGTTGAATATATTGATCAATGTGGTTAGGAGTGATAGCTAATTAATCTTGAACGTTACATGAACATGGTATACTCTACTGATTCAGTTGATCTTTAAACTCTCTCATCTATGTTTTGTAGTTTTAAGAGTAGATGTTGCAGATGTTTTCTGTTATGCTTACTTATAAGTATTGTCTTTTTGGCTCACTGTAAATAAATTTTTAAAAAATCTAGTTGTTTGCTACTAAAATACAACTGACTTCTGTATCTTAACTCAATCCTATAATATTGTTAAAATTTTCTCCTTTGTTCTGATTGCCGTACAGACCTTAGATTTTTCTAGTAAAGAATTTTATATCTTGAGAGCATGGGCATCTTCATTATTTCCTTTATGAAATGTATGGACATTATTGCTATTATTATTTTGCCTTACTGCAATGCCTAGTACATTGGTACAATGTGAAATATAAGTAGTTAAAGTGGGCATTCTATCCATGTTTCAGAACTGTGGGGTAAAATATTCAGTCTTTCACCATTAAGTATGAAGCTGATTTCAAGTTTTCAGTAGAAACACCTTATCATATTAAGAAGTTCTCTCTTGTTCATAGCTTGCTGAGTTTCATATGTGTGTGCTGAACTTTGTTAATTGCTTTTTCTCACATTTGAAATGATGGGGGGGTTTTCTGCTTTATTTTATGAATACAGTAAATTAATATTGACAGAGTATTAAATGAAAGGGTATTTATCTAGCCCTGAATTCCTGGACTAAATCTTCTTTGTTCATGATGTACTATCTTTTTTATACATAGTTTAATTTAATATGCTAATACTTCATAAAGCATTTTTGTATTTAAGTTCATGAGGGATACTGGTATGTAGATATCCTCTGTAATGTCTCTGTAAGGTTTGGAATTAGAACTGTGCTTACCTAATTATATTGGGCAGTGTTCTGAAATTTTCTGAAAAGACTATAAACATTTGGCATTAAGATTTTTAAGATCTGGATTTCCACCAAAGATGGAGGTGTAGGTAGATAAAACTTTGCTTCCTTGGAAAACCATAGAATTACAACCAGATCTCAAAAGTAAGTAATAACCAGAAATGCCAGGAAATCAAGCTATATACTAGAAGTCTGACAAACAATGATTTAAAGAAGCCATCCAGGCAGGTAGAAGGGGTGGAGTTGTGGAGGCAGTGCGGCACAGAGAAGCCAGGGCAGCAAAACAGCCTGTCTCACATTCATGTGTGGTGGATAAAAACTGGGAGGGAGTATATTTTATTGATTATGCTGTTACAGTTATCTGAATTTTCCCCTCTTTGCCCTGCTCTGGCCAGTACCACCCACAACTCCAGTAATTCCCGCTTAGCTCATGTCGATGAGTCATGGGTGTAACTTCTTCGGCTTCTCCTTTTCCTGTACTGTTCTTAACATACCCCTGTCTACATTTTTCCTACAAATTAAGCTTCTTAATTCCAGTGCCATTTCTCCCATTCTTCTCCTTCCACTTACCAGATGATAACCCTCCAAATGACCTCCATACCTATGATTCTTCTGTTCCATTTTGGTTTTTGCTTTTGTTTTTGTTTTATGGATTCAGTTGTTGATAGATGTGAGTTTGTCTCATTTTAATGTTCATGGTTTTAATCTTGTTTTTCTTAAATAAGTCCCTTTAACATTTCACGTAATTATGGCTTGGTAATGAGATCCTTTAGCTTTATCTTGTTAGGAAGCACTTTATCTGTCCTTCAATTCTAAATGATAACTTTGCTGGATAGAGTAATCTTGGTTGCAGGTCCTTGCTTTTCATCACTTTAAATACTTCTTGCCAGCTCTTTCTTGCCTGCAAAGTTCCTTTTGAGAAACCAGCTGATAGTCTTATGGAAAAACCTTTGCAGATAACTGCTTTTTTCTTGCTGCTTTGAAGAATCACTCTTTATCTTTTAACTTTTGGCATTTTAATTATGATGTTTCTTTGTGTGGTCCTCTTTGGGTTGAACTAGTTTGGGACTCTGTGCTTTCTGGACTTCTTGGGTCTATTTCCTTTGCCAAATTAGGGAAGTTTTTTTTCATTCCTGTTTTTCAAATAAGTTTTCAATTTCTCGCTCTTCCTCTTCTCCCCTGGGAATTCTGGCATCCCCTATGAACTGAATATTCATATGTTTAAAGTTGTCCCAGAGGTTCCTAAGCCTCTTCTCATTATTTCTTTATTTAATTCTTGTTTCTTCTTTCTGCTGACTGAATGTTTATTTCTTCCTTATATTCCAAATCATTGATTTGAATCCCAGCTTCCTTCCCTTCACTGTTGGTTCCCTGTATATTTTTATTTCTTATTGTAACCTTCATTTCTTCCCTTATATTGTCATAATCTGTGCCTTTTCTATGCATCCTTACCACCAGTGTTTTGTATTCTGCACTGGAGAGGTTGGCTGTCTTTGTTTCATTTAGCTTTTGTTCTGGGGGTTCGTTCTGTTCTTTCATTTGGGTTATATTTTTCTGGCTCCTCAATTTGGCAGCCTCCTTGGGCACGTTTCTATGTGTTAGGTAGACCTACTTTGACTCTATGTCTTAGTGTACCTATTAAGTTTTATGTGGCAAAGCCTTAGGAATTTGCCAGGGCCAAGCAACCTGCCTCACTTCTTTGTGGCTATGTGCAGGGAAGGGCTCAGAGAGGGGAAATGCCACTGATTAGCTTCTGGGGATTTACCCAGCATTTGCCCCATTTCCAGTAATTTCTCCCAATTTCTGTATATGACTGGCATCCTTCCAGCTGCTTCCCTGGTGGTGAAACGCAAAGTGGGTGGGTCTGCATATGTTCTTAGGATGTGCCTGACCTTTAAGTGATGAAAATCCAGCAGTTTCTTCTGTTACCCCAAAACCTCATGGTTTTTACAGCCAGAGATAATGGGGATTTATCTTCCTGGTGCTGAAACCCTACACAGTGTGGTCTGGCCTGGTGCTGGGATCACTCACTCCCAATGCACCCTCCTGATTTTTATCCACCATACTCAAATGTGGGACCATCTGTACCACTGCCTTCACTGACATCTCTCCACATCACACCATGTCTCCACTCATCTCTGCCATTCCGCCCCCTTATTTACATCTTGGTAGTCAGACTTCCACACAGCTCGATTTTCTGATGGTTCTGGGTGTTATTTGTTTTGAGATCTGGTTGTAATTCTTTCTCTGGCTGTGCAAGGAGGTGAAGCGTGTCTATATATGCCTGCATATGGGCTGGAAGTGCCTAACTTCTGTTACCTTTATTCTTTCTTAACTGTACTTTAGATTTCTTTTTCTTTTTCTACCTTCTTGGTGTGGAACTTAGATCACTAACTTTAGAACATTCCTATTTTCATGTAAAATATAAACAACTTACAAACACGAATGTCCCATTAATCACTCCCCAACATACACCATACTTTTTCATAGTTTTGTATGTTTCCTTGTAGCTTTATATATTTATCACTCATATATTTATTATATCTGCATACATTGAAAACCCCAAAGGACAATGCTATAATTTTATGTTAAACATCCATATATCCTTTTAAAGAATTTAAGAGGATAAAAATACTTTTTAAATTTTTATCCATATATTTACCATTTCTGATATTCTTCAGTTGCTCCTGAAGATTCAAGTTTTCTGTTAATATTATTCTTTTTTCCTTTGAAAAACTTCCATCACCATTTCTTGTAGCACAAGTCTGCTGGAAATAAATTTCTCTTAGTAAAGCATTTATAAAATTGTCTTAATTTTTTGCATTTCTTAAGGATATTTTCACTGGGCACAGAATTTTGGCATTTGAATCATTGTTCTTTTGTCTTGTCTGCTTTCATGATTTTCTCTTTATCTTAGGGTCTCATATTATAAAGTACCCTCAAATAGACCTCATGGTTCTAAACTGCACTTCAACATGCCTTGTCCCTTGATTTTCTGTTCTGTACAATATGTCAGTCCTCTAATTCTGGTCCTCCCTTACTATCCACTTTCTTCACTTACAAGTTATCAGTGTGGGAATGGTTAGAACTACTGATCTACAAATTGATGTTTTATAATTCAAGTTAGACATCTGAGCTCCTTGGCAATACATTAATTTTCCCAGAGGATCATTCTAAGCAAAAATATGCATGAAGGAGAGATACACATTAAGAAAGAAAATAGCAACTATAATAAGATATCAGAAACTATCCTCCTTCCACAAACTGCTACATCAAATTCTTTTTTAAATTTTTTAAAAAGATTTTATTTATTAGTTTTAGAGAAAGGGGAAGGCATAGAGGCAGAGAGGGGGAAAGACATCAATGTATGGTTGCCCTTCACCTGCCTCTAACCACGGACCTGGCTGGAGACCTGGCTTGCAACCTGGTTATATGCCCTGGCTGGGAATCGAACCAGCAACCTTTGGGTTCACATGTCGGCACCTTATCCACTATGCCACCAACCAGGGTCAAATTCTTTTTAAAGTTAATAATATAATATTTTTAAAATAAGTTCAGAGGTAAGAGTTTCACTTTTTTAAAGTAGAAAACAGATCAGAAAAGATAGTTATAATTTAAGGGATAATTTCACCAATTAGAAGACAATTGTCCAGTCTTTCTGAAGTTATCAGAGTTCTACTGAATCAGTGACCATGAACTCTTTCCTCAGGGATACTCAAAATATTGGTTGAACTAGTAGAAACAAAGTGTTCACATATTCGTAGTAAACAATCTGATATATTTATGTCATTGAGATCAAAGACCAGGAATGCTTCTACTAATTACTTTCCAGGATGTATTTTTCCCTGCTAATGGCCACCTCCAATGGACATATTGTGTGTAATTATAAGTGTAAATTCTTTTATAAGATAATCCTAATATATATATAATACTGTTAAACTACTCTTACAATGCTCCTCATGGTAGCTGCCCAAAAATGTAGCCATGCTATCAGACTTCAAAGTGAACTAAAAATTCTTCAACTCATATCCATCTCAGGAACCCTTTTTATGTTCTTTTTTATTTTATATATATTATTAACATGGTATATTCAACATTACTATTTTATTTTCCACATAAGTAAACATTCTATGCTTTTTTATATAATATAAAAATAGTTCTCTAGAGGGAAGAAAATAATGAAACTGCTCACAATTACTCAAAAAATCAGAATTTATGGTACAGACTTCAAAAATAAAGATGAAATGCCATGACAGCTGTGAATATACTTAAGGATTATAATTTAGATAATTTGTACTATCCTAGTAGTTAAATACACAAATTGTAACCTAAGCACTAGTCCTGAGGGATTGCATTCTACATAAACAATCTTCAATAACTGTCAAAATTATCTACTTTTCCTTTCTTATAATTCTCTTATAATTCTCCATACATATTTTTACACATATTTAAAGTACATACTGGATTTTGAAGAGTTAATACAAAAAATTTAAAATATGCCAATAGCTTACATAATTATTACATGTTAAATGATAGTATTTTAAATATATTGTAGCAAATTAAGCAGTTTTTTTCTTCTTTAATACTTATTTTACTCTGAAATGCTATTTTTGTGAAATATATCACAGAAATGGTATATTGTAGAACTCACTTTTGTGAAGTTGTCCTGGAGACAGTGCCAAACCCATAGTGAAAAATGAATTTGGTTTTTGAGTCAGATCCTACCCCCTCCAATACAACTCAACTTTATTTTAACCTACTGGAACTACAACTTATTCATTTTGGAGTTTTCTATCTTAAATAGTAGATTGATTTGTTTAGGCTGTGCACAGGTCTTACTTCTTTCAATACCGTCAGTTTTTCCTAAATGTGTTTTACAAGTTGAAGCCTTTAGAAATAATGGCACTTGCAGTGCTCAGCCAGTCCCCAGAATAGAAATTACTATGTCTACTAAGGTAAGTTAAAAAATAAAAATCCCTAGGATTTAAATAATTTTGTAGAATAGTGTTCTAGCTATTTTTTAACTTGTGGTTGACTTCCTACGTGGTCCTAAACTAACCCCTGAACTGGGATGGTGGAAGTGAGGAAAGGAGAAGGAATTCGAATGACCAGTAATTTCATTTTTGGGTTTGAAAAATATTCTAAAGTTAGATAGCAGTGATAGTTGTACAATTCTAAATATATTAAAGCCCACTAAGCTGTACATAATTAAATGGGTCTATATTATGAAATTTGAAATATATTTCAAAGAAGCTATGAAAATGATATAATCTGAATTTAATGAGAAAACAAGACAAACCAAATTTTAAGAAAATTTATAAAACAAGTGAATTATACACTTCAAAAATGTCACTTTTCATAAAAGACAAAGAAAGGCTAAAGAAGTAGTCTAGATTTTATGGACTACAGGTGGGATTGACTTTGGGGGGAATGGGTGGGTGGGGAGGGGGACAGAGGGGAGCAAAAAGAGGATGGATGTAATACAACAACAATAAAATTTAAAAAAAAAGTAGTCTAGATTTTAAAGACTAAACAAGAAATGAAAATTAATGGAACATGTGACTATATACAAGAAAAATAATTGTCATAAAGAACAACTGGAGGAAGTCAAAGCAGACCAATCAAAGTAGCAGAAACAAACAAGATGGGGAGGCAAAGAAATAACACCCCCGTGAAAATAAAGGAGGAATCCCCAGAAAGACCGCTAAATGAAATAGAAGCTCAAGGAACTCAGCGAGCTCAAAGAAAACTACTAACAATTCCAAGGGAACTACAAAAAACTGCAGGGGGGAAAAAAAAACTCCAGGGGAGCTACAAGGAACTTACTGAGAACTATATCAGCATTATAAAGGACACAGAAACCATCAATAAGACCCAGGAGGAAATGAAGAATACAATTTCTGAATTGAAGTACAGAGTAGAAGGAATCAAAAACAGGCTAGAGAAAGCAGAGGATCAGATCAACAAGCTGGTGGTCAATGTAGAAAAAAATTCCCAGGCAGTGCAACAAAATGAAAAGAGACTGAAGGAAAATAAAGAGGTTTTTAAGAGAGCTGCAGGACAACATGAAATGTAATAATATCTGTATCACAGGGATACCAGGAGAAGAGGAGGAGTAAGGGGTAGAAAACATTGTTGAAAAAGTAATAACAGAAAACTTCCTAACTTAGGGAGAGAAAAAGTCATGTATTTCAGGAAGCACAAGGGGTCCCAATGAAGATGAACCCAAATAGTCCCCCTCCAAGACACATAATAATTAAAATGGCAAATTTCAAAGAGAATCCTCAAAGCAGTGAGAGTGAAACAGCTAATAACATACAAAAGGGCTCCGATAAGGTTATTAGCTCATTTCTCAACAAAAATGCTGCAAGCCAGAAGGGAATGGTAAAACATATTCCATGTAAGGGAAAACAAAGGCCTACAACCAAGAATACTCTGCCCAGCAAAGCTCTCGTTCAAAATGGAGGATGAAATAAGGAGGTTCCCAGACAAAAGAAGGCTTAAAGAATATATCTCCACCAAATCAGCACTGCAAGAGATGCTAAAGAGTCTGTTTTAAGTACCTAAATTATGAGAGAGACAGAGAGGAACACAGGTACAAAGGGGGAAAATGGCAATGAATAAGTACCTATCAACAATAACCTTAAATGTGAATGGATTAAATGCACCAATCAAAAGACATAGGGTAGGCCCTGGCTGGTAGCACAGTGGTTAAGGTGCCAGCCTGCGAACCCAAAGGTCGCAGGTTCGATTCCCAGCCAGGGCACATAACCAGGTTGCAAACCAGGTCTCCAGTCAGGTCTGTGGCTGGAGGCAGGTGAAACACAACCATACATTGATGTCTCTCTCCCTCTCTGCCTCCCTCCCTTTCCCTCTTTCTAAAAAATAATGAAATAAAATATTAAAAAAAAAAAAAAAGACATAGGGTAACTGAATGGGTAAGAAAACATTACCCACATTTATGCTGTCTACAAGAGACCTATTTCAGAACAAAAGATCTGCACAGACTAAAAGTGAAAGACAGGAAAAAATATTTCAAGCAAATGGACATGAAAACAAAAAGCTAGGGAAAGAATATTTATATCAGACAAAATGGATTTTGCAACAAAGGCCATTAGGAGAAACAAAGGACATTTCATAATACTAAAGGGAGTAATCCATCAAGAAGATATAACCCTTGTAAACATACAAGTATATGCACTCTATATAGGAGCATCCAAATATATAAGAAAAATCTTGGGTGATTTCAAGAAGGATATAGACAACAACACACTCATAGTAGGGGATTTTAACACCCCACTGTCAACAATGAACAGATCTTTCAAGCAAAGAAATGCCAAGGATATTATGGCATTGAACAACACTCAACATCAAATGGACTTAATATATACATAGAACTTTTCACCCCATGGGAAAAAAAAATACATACACTTCCTTTTCAAATGAACATGGGACATTCTTAAAGACAGACCACATGGTAGGACACGAAACAAGCCTCCATAAATTCAAGAAAACTGAAATTAAATCAAGTGTCTGCTCAGATCACAACAGCTTAAAACTGAAAAATATCTTCAAGGAAAAATAAAACCAAACATTCAAATTCATGGAGGCTGAATAACATGCTATTAAATAATGATTGGGTTAACAATGAAATCAAGGAAGGATTCGCAAAGTTTCTGGAAACAAATGAAAATAAACTCACAACAGCCCCATACCTATGAGACACAGTGAAGGTAGTCCGGAGAGGGAAGTTCATAGCAATACAGACCTACCTAAAAAGGATAGAAGACTCTCAAATAAACAACCTAACCCTACAGGTACAAGAACTAGAGAAACAACAACAAATCCCAGAGCACATGGAATGAAGGAAATAATCAAGATCAGAGCAGAATTAAATGACACAGAGACTAAAATAACAATGCAAAGGAAAAATAAGAACAATTGGGACAAAAGTGACAAATTTTGAAAGAGGTTTACATATTATTACATAACAGTATTGTGTCACTAATAAATTTCCTAACTTTCATAACTGCATTGTAGTAATGTAAGAAAATATCCTTGTTTTCACAAGATAAACACTGAAATCGAAGTAAAGGGTCATGATGTCTACAACTATTAAGTAGTCCAGCAGAATAAATAATAACAATAACAATAAAACAGTAATAATGCACATGTGCATAAAAAGAGATAAAGTATATGTGAAAATGCTAACAGTTATGAGCTGGGGTAAAAGGTTTAGAAGAGAAGTATTCAAAGTTGAACGTTTGACTTTTATAAAATCAAATACTTATTATTTGAAAAATTAAAATATTTTATTCTATCATCAATTTTATCAAGCATATGTTTATTATCATGGCTAAAAAAAAAAGATTTCCCCCTCTTAGATAATGCAGGAATTCATTCATGTTTTCTCTAGTACCTACATGGTTTCATTTTGTATACTTCTATATTAATGATTTAATTTGAAATTTATTTTGACGTATGGTGTGAGAAACATTTCATGTATAGCTCTCCCTATACATGGGATATCTAATTTATCCCAATAATACTTGTTGAAGAATCCTTCTTTTTTTACCACTGATGTTAAATGCTATTTTTACACATATGCTTATGTCTAATTATGAAATTTTTATTGTATTTCAGTGGGCTGGAATCACTATTTCAATTATAGTAGGTGTATTATATTAATATACTTTAATACCTGGAAAAGCTAGCTTCCACTTATTGTTCTTTTTAAGAATATTCATGGTTATTCTTATTTTTTGGTTTGTCCTAATAAACTTCATAAACCACTTTTTCTTGCTTCAGGCAAATAAAAAACCAGACAATCTGTATTGAGGTTTAAATTTCAATATAATTTAAATTAAATTAATTTAAGAAAAATTAGTAAAAAGATGATAAGGTTTATATCATATATATATGCCTTTTGGTTCATGTCTTCTTTGAAGTGTTTCTGGGGATTTGTATTCTGTCTCATGTGGTTTTGTATTAAGTTTATGCCTAGATCTTTTTTGCTGCATTATTTTTCTCTTGCTATTGAAAATGTAATCTTTTTTCCCATTATATCTCTGCTTATTTCTGTGTTTATGTGCTGTTAATATTTTATCTTTATTATATTCTTTTACATTAACATTCAGTCCCCTTATACCCCATCCCCCACCAGCAATCACCAAACTGTTGTCCATGTCCAAGAGTCCTTTCTCCTTTTTCCCCAATTCCTCAAATATGATGTTAATTTTATGTTTAGTTTATAACCTGGTATTTAAATTCTCTTATTTTTTACTAGTTTATCCATTTAGTTTTCCTTTAAGGGCTTTGTGGATATAGAATTACACCATCTGCAAACAAAAACAGTTTACCTCTTTTCCTTTCCAATATTTATGCCCATAAATTCTTAGTGTTGTCCAAAATTTGCATGGCAATATTAGGCATCCTTTTCTTTTCCTTATCTTACTGCCAATGCTATTATTTTCCTATTGACAAAGGCACTTAACATAGGGAATTAGATGAATACAAAATTGCACCAAAGGCTGGAGGAATAGATTCTAAAAAGATTCTTTAAAAATGACTCACAAAGACAGTAAGTCAAAGCTGATCAATCCAAGAAGCAGCAACAAACAAGAGTCACCTAAAAAGGGGAGACAAAGAAATAAACCCTCAGGGAAAGCAAAGGACCATCACACATGGAATTCAAACAAATGATGATAGAGAAGCTCAATGAGCTCAGCGAGTTCAAAGAAAACTACAAAGAACTCCACAGAAGCTACAAGGAACTTACTGAGAACTACACCAACATAAAAAGGACATAGAAACCATGAATAAGAGCCAAGAGGAATACAATTTCTGAATTGAAGTACACAGTAGAAGGAATCAAAAGCAAGCTAGAGAGAGCAGAGGATCGGATCAACAAGTTGGAAATCAATGTAGAAAAATAATTCCCAGGCAGTGCAACAAAATGAAAAAAAGACTGAAAAAGAATGAAGAGGTTTTAAGAGAGTTGTAGGACAACATGAAATGTAATAATATCCATATCATAGGGGATACCAGAAGGAGAAGAGAAAGAGCAAGGGACAAAAAATCTGTTTGAAAAAATAAAGAAAACTTCCCTAACTTAAGGAGAGAAAAAGTCATGCAAGCTCAGGAACACAGAGGGTCCCAATGAAGATGAACCCAAACAGGCCTAATCCAAGAAATATAAAATTTAAAATAGCAAATTTCAAAGACAAAGAGAGAATCCTAAAAGCAGCAAGAGAGAAACAGCTAATAACATACAAGGGGGCTCTCATAAGGTTATCAGCTGATTTCTCAACAGAAACACAAGCCAGAAGGAAATGGCAAAAAATATTTCAAGCATTGAAAAATAAAGACCTGCAACCAAGAAAACTACTCAGCAAGGTTGTCATTCAAAAGGGAAGGTGAAATAAGGACTTTCCCAGACAAAAGAAGGCTAAAAGAATACACCTTCACCAAGCCCTGGCTGGTGGCTCAGTGGATAGGCACCAGCCTCCGAACCCAAAGGTTGTTGGTTCAATTCCCTAGCCAGGTCTCCAGCCAGGTCCATAGCTGGAGGCAAGTGAAAGGCAGCCATACACTGATGTTCTTCTCCCTCTCTGCCTCCTTCCCTTCCCCTCTCTAAAAATAATAAATAAAATCTTTTAAAAAAATGAAAAAAGAATACATCTCCACCAAACCAGCACTGTAAGAGATGCTAAAGGGTCTGCTTTAAGAAGATGAAGAATCTCTACCTCAACAGATTCTTAAATATTCATGGGTTAGTTTAGGACCACATAGGAAGTCAACCATAAGTTCAAAAATAGCTAGAATACTACTCTACAAAATTATTTAAAACCTAGGGATTTTTATTTTTTACCTCAACTTAGTAGACATAATAATTTCTACTCTAGGGGCCAGTTGAGCACTGCAAGTGCCATTATTTCTGAAGGCTTCAACTTGTAAAATGCATGTAGAGGAAAAACTGAGGGTATTGAAAGAAGCAAGACCTGTGCACAGCCAAAAAAAAAAAAGTCAATCTATTATTTAAGATGGAAAGCTCCAAAAAGAATAAGTTGTAGTTCTAGTAGCTTAAAATAAAGTTGAGTTGTATTACTGGAGGGGGTAGGATCTGACTCAAAAACCAAATTCATTTTTCACAATGGGTTTGACACTGTCTCTAGGACAACTTCACAAAAACGAGTTTTGCAATATACCATTTCTGTGATATATTTCACAAAAATAGCACTCCAGAGTAAAATAAGTAGTAAAGAAGAAAAAAACTGCTTAATTTGCTACAATATATCTAAAACACTATCATTTAACATGTAATAATTATGTAAGCTATTGGCATATTTTAAATTTTTTGTATTAATTCTTCAAAATCCAGCATGTACTTTAAATATATGTAAAAATATGTATGTGTGTAAATGTATTTTTGCACGTGTTTGGTAACATTGCAATTTATATTACTTAAAAGAGTAATTCTTTAATCAAATGAATTATTGTAAGCATTTTGAAATAGTGAAAAGAAAACTTTGTATTAATATGATTTGAGAAGCTGAAGAAGGCAGTAATTAAATGTTGAGTTGTCTGGAAAAATAAATAAATAAAAATGACTCGCAGAGCAAAATCACTTAATATCTTAAACCTGACAACTAGCAGCAACAGCCAAGAGGAGCAGAAAGGTAAGCATGTTCACTTCTGCTTTCCGAATTATGCAGGAATGCATCTTATTATTATTAGAGAGACCTAAGGTGTATCCAGAACCTTAACAGCAAGAGATTCAGGAAATGTAATTCTTAGCTTCTCAGACTCTTCAATACAAGAAGGCAACAATGGAATGTAATTTAACAAATGCTGAATGGGCCAAACAACTCTAAAGTCCCTTTGATTCCTCAATCAAAGGTAGAAAAAAATTGCATGAATTAGTAAACTATTCTCCATGTCTACACAAGCTAAAATATGAGGGAGCTTCTTTGGGGTAAAAGTTTCTGTATGTATCAGTTGGGTTCATTTCCTCTAGAGTGTTGTTCAAGGTAAATAATATAATAGCAACATAAATGAAACCTTATGTAAAGGAAAAACCTTTCCACTTACAGAATTATGAAACCTAAGAAAGTCTATCTCAAGAGACAATAAAATCAGATCACATTAACTATTTTTCTGGGATAATTAAGGTCCAGTTTTATCTAAAAACAATGTACAGAAAAATGATTCTTAAAAGAAAAGAGATGATAGAGTAGAGAGCAGTGCTGATATCATTCTTGAGTGCCAGAGCAGCTGGAGGATAGGATAGGGAGCATGAGATGTCTGCAGGTCCCTAAGAATTGGAGCAGTCAGCATCTGGACTCAGGGGAGCACAGCCCAGAGGCAGCAGAGACCTGCAGGAAAGCAGGTGAGACAGTTCCAAACAGGCCGGCAGGCTGAGGTCAGCTCTGGGCAGTGGCAGCTCTACCCAGAGGGGCGTCTTTAACTGAAGACAGCTCCAGGCTGCCTGGTGACTAGAAATCTGAGCAGTGAAGTGTGGGCAGTGAGGGCAGACTCCGGAATGAGGAATTGAACTCCTTCAGGGGAGGGACTGTGTCAGAGCCTCGCTCCGGAGGCTGAGAGAGAGGAAGCTGTTCACTGGGCCAGAGGCAGAGGAGAGAACACCTGCGGGGAGCAGGAGCAGGAGCAGGGAAGCGGCGAAGTGCACCAGCCAGAGCTGCTAGAGGGCTGAAAATGGTGCCGCTGTGCCATCCAGGAAAGAGCGGCTTGGAGCCCCTGGGAGGGGGGAGGCCCAATGCCACACACCCCCGCTGGCAGCAGGATCCCAGGAAGACAGACAGCCCAATTAAAAAATGGGCAAAGGACCTGAACAGACAACACTCTGAGGAAGACATACAAAGGGCCCAAAGGCATATGAAAGAATGCTCAACATCACTAGTCATCAGAGAGATGCAAATTAAAACCACAATAAGATACCACCTCACCCATGTCAGAATGGCAATCATCAACAAATCAACAAACAACAAGTGCTGGCGAGGATGTGGGGCAAAGGGAACCCCGGTACACTGTTGGTGGGAATGCAGGCTGATGCAGCCACTGTGGAAAACAGTATGGAGTTTCCTTTAAAAACTAAAAATGGAACTGCCTTTTAATCCAGCAATTCCACTACTAGGATTATACCCGAAGAATCCTGAAACACCAATTCATTAGAACCTACGTATCCCTATGGTCATAGCAGCATTATTTACAATAGCCAAATGCTGGAAACAGCCTAAGTGCTCATCAATGAATGAATGGATCAAAAAACTTTGGTACATTTACACAATGGAATACCACACAGCAGAAAGAAAGAAAGAACTCTTAACCTTTGCAACAACATGGATGGAAGTGGAGAGTATTATGCATAGTGAAATAAGCCAGTCAGTGAAAGGCAAATACCATATGATCTCACAATTACAGGACGATAATGGACAAAACAAACAACAAGCAAAACAGAATATGAGAATATAGTGAATAGGCCTGCAGGGGGAAAGGGGAGGAAGAGGCAAAGAAGGGGAGGAGTTTAGACAAGAATCTAGTATGGAAGAACCATGGACATGGACAAGTGGGATTGACTTTGTTGGGGAGTGGGTGGGTGGGGAAGGGGACAGAGGGGAATAAAAAGGGGATGGATGGACTACAACAAAAATAAAATTAAATTTAAAAATAAAAAAAGAAAATTAAAAAAAAAGATGATCCTCAAGATTTCCTGATGTAATTTAATTATTACCTATTCTTTGTATATTTATGAGCATACCACTCATTAGAGAATGTAACAAAATTTTTGTTCTTGCTAAATGAAGGCACCAATTATCTGTATTTACTAGTGTTTTTCAATACATTCAGTTAAAATATATTTCAAACTATTTGTTTTTTTGACACATTATCTTCATTTAAATACTAGTCTGATCACATATGGTCCAAGAACATTCAAATAATAAAAAAGAAACAGAAATTAGATATAACTCTTCAAATATTATAGCCAATAACACACACTTGCCTATGATATTGCTGATATAAAACCACATCCATATCTCAGTGGACACCAAGATATTCAGCAAAGCTTTTTGAAGCTACCAGTCTAAGCACTGTTAACTATATATTTTTTCAAGCTCTGAATAACTGTAGATATCTCAGCAAGCATTGGAGGAATAAGTTCAACCTTGGCATAGTGCCAAAATATGGCCACTTGCAGTTTTAAGTCATAGCAGTGTTGAACTATAGCTTTTGTTCAGAAGGTCTACAAGGACTCTGTCTATTTACTATGTATCTTTCCATTTAGCAACATCAGAATACGAAACCTTTTATTAAATTATGAATGTCTAAAGTTCCTCTTCATAAAATTTTAGATGTAGACAATTAATAGTTGACACCAAGTCTTTAAAATTTGTTTAGGGACTTCCAGCCAAGATGAAGATGTATACAGACACACTGAGTCTCCCTCCACAACTAAGAAGGAATACATCTACCTCAAAACTAGAGACAACCAGAAATTCCAGAAAACTGACCTGTAAGGAACTCCAAGAAAGATGTAAAGAAGAAACAGTCATCAGGACAGATAGGAGGGGCAGAGTGAGGACAGAGAGGATGAAGTTTGGTAGAGTGGTTTGGTGGCATGTCAGCAGGGGCTGGCAGGTGAAAAGTGCAGTCCCACACTTAAAAAAAATTAAGGACACCTGGAGCATTCCCGGCACCTGACCAGACTTGTATAGCTATTGCTTCTGACTGAAAACCAGTGGGGGTTGGGGCTGAGGAAGAAACTGCTGGTCTCTCTGCAAAGTATGTTTGTTTAGAGGTCCCCACGATCCTGGAATATCCACAGAACCATGAACTGTGGGAACCATGGCCAGGGCAACAGCTACAGAGGTACAAGTCCCACATGGGAAGTAGGAGATGTGCCTGGAAAAGGGACAAGTGCTGAGCAGGCAGCACTGTTCCCCTCTCAGACCCCTCCCCCACATACAGCACCACAATGTGGTGAAATGGGCCACCCTCGACTGATGAATACCTGAGACACTGTCCCTTACAACATAACAAGTGAGGCAGCTTACCTAAGACACAGAGGTTAACACAGGAAGTTGTCAAGTTGAGGAGAGAGAGAAGTAGGTCCCACAAAAGGAAATAGATCAAGATTTCTAGTGTGAGAACTAAGTGACAAGGAGATAGCCAACCTAACAGACACACAGTTTAAAATGCTGATGATAAAGATGCTCACAGACCTGACAAGATATGCTTGAGTACGGCAAATGCAGAAGGGAGAAGTGATAAATAAAGGAAAATCCACAAGAACCCAATGGTGAAGGGAAGGAAACTGGGATTCAAATCAATGATTTAGAACATAAGGAAGAAATAAACAGTCAACTAGTACAGAAAGAGGAAACAAGAATTGAAAACAACAAGGAGAGGTTTAGGAACCTCTGGGACAAGTTTAAACATACCAACACCCGAATCATAGGGATGCCAGAAAGAGAAGAGGAAGAGCAAGAAAATTAAAACTTACTTCACAAAATAATGAAGGAAAACTTCCCGAATGTGGTGAAGGAAATAGACATACAAGTCCAGGAAGCACAGAAAGTTCCAAACAAGCTAGACCTAAAGAGGACCACACCAAGACACATCATAATAAAAATGCCGGTTTAAAGTTAACAAAAGAATCTTAAAAGCAGCAAGAGAAAAGAATAGAGCTACCTTCAAAGGGGTTCCTAAAAGGCTATCAGATGACTTCTCAAAAGAAACTTTGCAGGCAAAAAGGGCCCAGCAAGAAGTATTCAAAGTAATGAAAAGCAAGGACCTACAACCAAGACTACTCTATCCAGCAAAGCTATCATTTAGAATGGAAGGGCAGACAAAGTGTTTCACAGACAAGGTAAAGCTAAGAGTACACCACCACCAAGCCATTATTATATGAAATGTTAAAGGGACTTACTTCAGAAAAACAACATCAAAACTACTCAAATTAAAATGACAAGCACAACTATCAATAACAGAATTTAAAAAAATTAAAATAAAACCAAACCAAACAAAAAACCAGAATAGAATCAGAATCACAGGTATGGAGATCAGCTGGGAGGGGGAAATGAGGCAGGGATTAGGAAACATAATTGATGGGTACAAGATAGACATGGGTAAGTTAAGAATAATATAGGAAAGGGAGAAATCAGGGAACATATGTACAACCCATGGACATGAACTGAGGAGGGTGGGATTGCAGGAGTGAAGGGGGTCCTGGGTCGAGCGGCAAAGGGAAAAGAAATTGGGACAACTGTAACAGCATAATCAATACAATATACTTTATTTTTTAAAATTATTTACTCTTGTTCAGAAAAACCCAGTGGTTATGTTTGGCTTGCAGTTTAAGCCCTTTCTTTAAAAATTGTATTATTACCCAAAGGCAGTTTTTTTAAGACCAGTAAAAATAGTTTTTTTATACATCTATTTGCTGCTTCTGTTGACATTTTTAAATTAATGTGACTCAAGTATGGCCTGAAACTATTAAATCAAATCTTTAAAACAATTTTTAAAATTCAATTTACTTCTAATTCATATACCTCTATATACTATTTTATTACATTTTTCATCAGGGTGTGAATAAAATGAGGTCCTAATTATGTATGTATGTTTGTTCCTTGACTTTTGTTCAAAGAAAAAGGGTGTCATCATATAAAAGAATTATAAGCGTTGTTCTTCCTGAAAATACTTAGGAAACCATAAGAATGAATAACATGTTTAATGAACTTACTGATACTAGTGACCTTCTTTTTGAGCTTCATAGCTATTTGTGTCTGTATATATGTGCACAGTCCTGTTCAACTGTTATATTTTATTTCTTCTAAATGACAACAGTAACCTTAAATGTTTCTCATCAAATGGAAAAATTAAAAATATAGTCATTAGAACTGCATCCTTCAAGGCAAATCTGTAGAGACAGAAAGTAGATTAGAGGTTACCAGTGGCTGGGGGAGTGGGGAGTTAATGCTTAATGGTTAGAGTTTCTGTTTGTGGTAATAAAAAAGATTTGGAAACAGCAGGATGGTTGCACAACAATGTGAAATTTTAAACTTGTGAAAATTATAAAATTTATGTTATGGATATGTTACCACAATTTTATAAAATGTTTAGAACAATAAATTTTATGTTACATATAACTTAAACACAATCTTACAAAAGTGGTCATTCATTTACAAGGACACCTCAGCTGAAAACTGTTACATTTAATTAACTAAGATGTAAAGACTAAATTTATCATAGCTTCAGTTCTCCATTTCTGAGCTAGATTTTACCAAAGAATTTCAGATAATGCATTTCAATTATCCTAGATAAATCATTTAAACTATAACAAATATGGCACAGCCTTTTAACTTTATCTAAGTAATAATACTGAGGATGAAGCACTGAACAACTAAAAACTCAAGACAGACTCCTGAAAGAAAATGGGTGTTAGTCCTTTTTGAATCGAAATCCTATATTGTGGTTCAAAGAAATCTTCAATAGATACCAAAGCTCATATAGTTATCAATAGCCATGTATATTTGCCTGAAAACTAATAAAACATAAAATTTGAAGTTAAAAAATCCTCAAGAAATGAGACAATTTTAATTCCTGAATATTGCTCCCCTCATTTTAGAAATAAGAAAGAAAAATAAAACTTCTCCCTCCCTAAATTTAAGTACTCTTTAAAAGACTGCAACACAGCTTGATGGTATTTTGTAATAAAGCAATTCCTTAAAAATATTCTTAATGTTTTGAGTAGCTATGCTTTTGCTAATTATATCTAGAAGTTTAAAAATTACTAATAAACCATGAAATTAACATAAAATATATCTTTAAAAAGAGGCAAATGATCATTCACTCTTTTCATAGTAACAAAAAGAAGACAGAAAAACTCAAAAGAAATTCTGTCTCTTAATTTAAATTTTATTTTTCTTTTGTTGCTAAATTTTATTTCTGATTTCACATCTATCTTTAAACATGTAGCAGGAGAAAAATAAACCCATAAAGCAATGCCTATCACATAATATGATAGTCATTCAAAGAAATTGTGGTTTCATAATAAATGCTATTTGAGCACAGATGACCTCATTCTTAATTCAGAAGCTTAATTTTTACTGCATCTAGATTACCATAACATTTAGAAAAATAAAAATAAGTACTTTAGTGGATTTTTTTTTTTTTTTTTTTTTTTTTGGTTTGGTTTTTTGTTTTGGTTTGGTCTGGGTTTTTGTTTGTTTTCTGGCTCTCCTTCTTTTGGGGAATTATGCTTAAGGCTGTGTCAAGTTACTTCCAAGAACAAGAGAAACAAATGCAGTATTGTTTACATCCCCACCTAGTGGTTTAAAATTTCTGTTCTATGTAGTATTAAAAAATAAATACTTAAAACATAAAAATGCAAAAGCATTATATGGAAAAATTAAAACCAAAACTTTACAGATAAGAGAGAAAATACTACTAGATTTTCTAGTATTATTATCTAGTCTCATGCTATTCCAGCTAGAGAATGTAATATCAGGATTTGAGACTCTAGTAACAACAAATTTTCCATCTCTGGTTTATGGTTAATTATTCTCAACAAACTACAATAATGGCATGTAGCATTCTTTTTCTTAAACTAAGTATAGTTGACATACAATACTAAATTAGTTACCGATGTACAACATAGTGATTCAACATTTATATACCTTAGGAAGTGATTACCATAGTAAGTCTAGTAAGCATTCTGTCACCATGCAAACTTAATATGATATGACTAACTATATTCCCTGTGCTGTACATTACATCCCCATGACTTCTTATTTTATAACTGGAAATTTGTATTCCTCTTTACCTTTTTCATCATCTTCCCACCCCTCCACTCTGGGAACTATCGGTTTGTTCTCTGTATCTATGAATTTGGTTCTATTTTATTCTGTTTGTTTATTTTTAAAGATTCTACATATATAAACAAAATTATATGGCATTTGTCTTTCTCTGACTTATTTCACATAGCATAACACCGTCTAGAGCCATTCCTGTTGTTGCAAATGGCAAGCTTTCATTTTTTATGACTTAGTAAGATTCCATTTTGTGTGTATATGTGTGTGTATCTCACACCTTTCTCTACCATCTATCAATGGACACCTAGGTTGCTTCCATATCTTGGTTATTGTAAATAGTGCTGCGATAAACATAAGAGTGCATGTATCTCTTTGTATTCATGTTTTTACTTTCTTGAGATAAATACCCAGAAGTGAAACTGCTGGGTTATATGATAGTTCTGTTTTTAATTTTTGAAGGACCTCCATACTATTTTTCATAGTAGCTGTACCAATTTGCAATCCCACCAACAAGATGCAGTGGTTCCCTTTCCTTCACATCTTCACCAACTCTTCTTGTTTATGATCTGCAGCATTCTTCATCTTAGGCCTGTTACCTTGCAAATTTGTGCTTTTTCACAGGACAGACAGAGCAAGAGAAAGAATGACAGGGTAGTTCTGGGCAGCCATTATTACCAGAAAAAATCCAAAGCATATGAGCAAAAGGAGCCTAGTCTTAGAAAAAGGAGGAGGAAGAAGGTGTAGAATGAGGTGGAGGAGGAGGTTATAGTTATTTAAGAAACTGTTAAAATTTTATTTGTCACTCATTGTATTAAGCTAATTCTTCCAATTTAGTGTTTGGCACGGATTTGATAATGTCTGTATTTTATGTCTTCATACTACTTATTTGTTAGACATTTGATGTCTAACAAATTCTTTTTTTTTTTTTTTTAATATTTTTCAGCTGTGAATGGAAGCTTACTTTTTTTTTTAGATTTTATTTCATTATTTTTAGAAAGAGGGGAAGGGAGAGAGGCAGAGAGGGAGAGAGACATCAATGTATGGTTGCGTTTCACCTGCCTCTAGCCACAGACCTGACTGGAGACCTGGTTTGCAACCTGGTTATGTGCCCTGGCTGGGAATCGAACCTGCGACCTTTGGGTTTGCAGGCCGGCGCCTTAACCACTGTGCTACCAGCCAGGGCCTTGATGTCTAACAAATTCTGATATTGTATGTACTTGGATTCCTTCCCTATCTTTGAAACACATTTAAAAATAGATAAAAGTTTAGGAGCAGTTGTGGGAAAAATAGGGAATAGGAGTAACCAGCTTTCCCATTCCTCCAAAAAGATCAAGGATTTGGACACTTATCTATGCACCTAATCAACTCTGCGAGATCTCTGAAGTCCACTTACGAAGTTTTAGCAACACAGTGGAACAAAACAAACAGAATAATCACACAAGAAGAGAATGAAAACAACTTCATTTTGCCTGCATCGGTCCCCATCCCCCAAGGACTAAGAAGAAACTTCCCAGATAGAAAGTTACCCTCACCAAGAAAGGAAGAGCAGAGTGAGCGACTAGCTTCTCCAGCATCTTGGGACGCTGCATGAAGGTACTTCTTCAGCTTCACTCTGCCCAGACTAGTAAACCTGATACTTTTAGAGACAGCTAAGTGTAAGGAAGAAAAGCAGAGGCTATTACTAATAGATATGCAGCAGGAGTGATGTAAGTTCACAGGGAACTACTCTGCAGACAAAGTCAGCAGATTTTACAACTGAGAAGCCAACAGCGCGAACACAGCCTCCAAGGATCTCCCCAGCAGACTTCACCAGATTCCGCCCCATAGGATTCAGCGAACAACAGTTCACTGCACATGCACAAGCCTGTGACACTAGATTCCTGAGTCTCTCTCCCTGTCCCTAACAGAGCCTGGTAGCCACAACCACAGCCAGCTTGGGCTGCTGCAGCTACATGAGTGCAAGATACGAGCCTAGACCCACATGGCCGACCCACACTGCTGTTTTCAGAACTAGCCCCTACAGTTACGCACCTGCATGCACTGGCCTGACACCCATCAACAGCCTCCACTACAGTCCCCACCTGGGGGAGTACATGCATCTATAGATGAGCACATAGACAGCCAGGGGCCTGTAGCAGCTTGTGGGCACAGTTCAGACCCTGCCTGTCACTAGTAGCACCATGGTGCTCACCTGTAGTTAGCCACTAAAGCTGTGTACCTACATGTCCCCAACCCAACCCCATAACCAGCCTCTACTGCAATGCATACAACCAGCTTAAGAGTGAGAAGCCACAGGAGAGCACACTGCCAAGGGCCTCGGCAGTTGCCAGTCAGTCCATTATTGGACCCAGCCCTTGCTACCTGCCTGGCCCCATAACTATGTGTATGTTTACAACCGGACCTGCCTGTACAAAACCACCTGCAGCTGACCCCACAGCCAAGAGTGTGTATACCATTGGCTCCACCTTCCACCATCGACTGCCCTGCTTACTAGCTGCCAGACCTGGAAAAGCCACCAACAGCCCTTGCTGCCACTACAGACCTCCTATATTGCTCATCAGGACAACACAGTTGCCAATGCTATGGATCCCAGTGGCCTGAGCCAAAGAGACATCATGTCCTTGCTGGACTTGTATTACTACATGTATTACTACACTTGGCACCCTGCACCACTAAGATCAAGGTTACAACGTGATCCAGCATGCCCCCACCTGCAGGTAAAAGATTTCCCTTAACCAAAGTCAGTCTGTAATATCTGGAAGAGGTGACTGCTTCTTCAAATATGCAGATACCTAAGCAAGACTACAGGGATCATGAAGAATCAGGGGAAATGTCTCCACCACAGGAACACAGTACACCTCCAGTACCTGGCTCCAAAGAAATGGAGATCCAGAAATGGAGACATTACTCAACGAATAATTCAAAATAATTGTTACACAGATGCTCAGAGAGTGCAAAAGAACACAGATGAACAACTTCACCCTTACAGGAAAACAACAGTTCAATATACAAAGAGAAAACATTAAAAAGTATTAAACAAAAGTTTGGGAGCTGCAGAATACATTGACTACACTGAAGAATCCAGTAGAATTTCTACAGTAGACTTGAACAAGCAGAACATACACCTAGAAGACAGATCAATTGCAATGTTCTAATCATAGGAGTAAAAATAAAACAGAATGAAAAGGAATGATGAAAGCCTATGGTAATTATGGGACATAATCAAATAAAATAATGTATGTATCACTTAAGTCCTAAAAGGGGAAGATAGGGAAAATGGGGTAGAAAGCTTATCTAAAGAAATAATGAATACAAATGTCCCAAATCTGGGGAGATATTTGGACATCCAAGTTCACAATGCTAAATTTCAATACAAAACAATCTTCCTCAAGACACTTAATAATAAAACTGTCCAAAACCAAAAGTAAGGGAAAATTTGAAAAGCAATAAGAAAAACAATGCTCATACAAGGGAACCCACATAAAGGATTTCTTTGCACAGACCTTGCAAGCCAGAAGAGAATGGGATTTAGTATTCAAAGTACTAAAAGAAAGAAACCATGAAACTTTATCCAGTAAACTTGCTCTTCAGAATTGAAGGTAAAATGAAGACTTTCCCTAGTAAACAAAAGCTGAGGGAATTCATCACCACTAATCATGCCTAACAAGAAATGCTGACAGGAGTTCTTACACCTGAAAGAAAAAAAAAAAAAAAAGAGGACCCTACTTAGTAACATGAAAACATAGGAACATATACAACACACTGGTCAAGGTAAGCATATAGCCAGATGCAGAATACCCAAAAACTGTAATATGGTCATGTGTTAATTACTTAACTTTAGTATAAAGGTTAAAGTATTAAAAACAGCTAATTAAATAGATTTGACAATTTATTAAAGGACACACAACACAAAAAGATATAAACGACCATACATTGATGTCTCTCTCCCTCTCTGCCTCTCTCCCTTCCCCTCTTTCTAGAAATGATGAAATAAAATCTTAAAAAAAAAAAAAAAAAAAAGATATAAATGGTGATATCAAAACCATGAGTTAGACCCTGGCTGGTGTGGCTCAGTGGACTGAGCACCGACCAGACTGTGAACCCAAATGTTACTGGTTCGATTCCTAGTCAGGGCACGTACCCAGGTTGCAAGCCAGGTCTCCAGCCAAGTCCCCAGCTGGAGGCAGGTGAAAGGCAACCATATACTGATGTTTCTCTCCCTTTCTTCCCCCCTCCTTCCCTTCTTTCTAAAAATAATGAATAAAATCTTTTTTTAAAAATCACATAGAAGAAAATAAGTGTATTTTACCCGGTCCAAAACCCACAAGTTAAAGTGTTTTCAGAGTTAAATAAACTGTTATATACATAAAATATTTTATGTGAGCTTAATGGTGAGAAACCACATAGTAAAAACCTACAACTGAAACACAAAAACATAAAGAGATTATCAAAGCATAACATTGCAGAAAATCATAAATCCAAAAATAAGCAGCAAGGAAAAGAATAATTGAACTATATAACAGCCAAAAAACAGTAAGTCCTCACCTATCAATAATTACTCTAAATGTAAAAACTGAATTCACCAACCAAAGGCATAAAGGGGCTAGATAAACAAAATACAAGATCCAACTATATGCTGCCATTAAGAGACTCACTTCAGCTTTAAGGACACAATGAGACCCCAAGATAAGGGGTTGCAAAAAATATTCCATGCAAAATGGAAACCGAAAGAGAGCAGGCATAGTTACATCAGACAAAATAGATTTTTAACCCAAACACTTTATGAAGAGACAAAGATGGTCAATACATAAAGATGAAGAAGTAAATTCATCAAGAAATAAAACAATCATAAATATATTCCTATATGCCCTCAACATCCAAGTACCTAAATATATTAAGCAAGTATTAACAAGTCTGTACGAAGAAATAAACAGTACAATAATAGCAAAGAATTACAATTGCCCATTTTGACAATAAACAAATCATCCAAACAAAAAATAAAAAATAAAACACTGGACTTGATCCATAGTTTAGACCAAATGGAACATACATATACAGAAAATTCCTTCCAATAGCAACAGAATACACATTGTTCTAAAGCACAAAGAGAACATTTTCCAAGATATATCATATGTTAGGTCACAAAATAAGTCTTAGCAAATTTTAGATTGAAATCATACCAATATCTTTTCTAACCACAATGGTATAAAACTAGAAGTTAGTAACAGTAGGAAAGCTGAAAAATTCACAAGTATGTGAAGATGAAATAATATGCACCTGAATAATCAATGCATCAAGGAATAAATCAAAAAGCAAATCAAGAACTATCTTGAAACAAACAATAGTGGAACCATATCAAAACCTAGGGGTCCTAGCCAGGTGGTTCAGTTGGTTAAAGCATCAACCCAATATGCCAAAGTTGTGAGTTCAGTCCCCTGTCCGGGCTCATACAAGAATCAGCAAATAAATGCATGAATAGTTAGGACAACAAATCGATGTTTTTCTCTCTCTTTCTCTTTCTCCCCTCTCTAAAATTAATTACAAATATATTTTTAAAAACCTCCAGAATGTTGCAAAAGCAGCTCAAAGTGGGAGGTTCATGGATATATAAACACATTAAGAAACAAAGAAGATCTAAACAACAACAAACCTTAAACCTTGAACCTCAGGGAAACAGAAAACCAAACTATGCCCAAAGTAGGCGGAAGGAAGAGAATAAAGATTAGGGCAGAAATAAACGAAAGAGACAAGAAAAATAAAATAGTCAATGAAGCAAAGCTAGATTAACTTAGAATGTGGCAAGAAGGGAACCAATGTTCACTATTGGTGGGAATGTAATTGGTATAGCTACTATGGCAACTGGTATGGAGGTTCTTCAAAAATTAAAGACAGAACTACCATATGATCCTGCAGTCCCATTTCTGGGTATTTATCCAACCAAAATAAAAACAGGATCTCAAAGGGATATTTGCACCATCAAGTTCATCATAGCATTATTCATAATAACCAAGATAGGATGACTTGAACTTTTATTATCCTGTATGTCCTTACATTGCCTACATGAGATGAAATCTCATATCTGAGAAGAAAAAGAGCATATGTGAACTCCAGACCGGTGTTCTGGGGCAGAGGGCTTAGTAAGCCAAATTGATTCTATGAAGGTGATGGACAAGTGATGGATGCACTATGACTTCAGCAAAAACATTTTTAGCTATTCTAATACAGAATTCTTTCTTTTTAAAAAAGAGGTATTTTTTTAGAGAGAGAAAAAGGGAAGGAAAAAGAGAGGGAAAGAAACATCAATGTGTGGTTGCCTCTCACGTGACCCCCAACCGGGGGACCTGGCACACAACCCAGTCATGTCCTGACTGGGATTCAAACTGGTGACCCTTTGGTATGCAGGTTAGCACTCAATCCACTAAGCCACACCAGCCATGGCAGAGTTCTTTCTTATAGGGCTATCAATATTGATACCAAATGGAGTGGCTAATCAGCCTCATAACATCTTAAGTGTGTGCATAATTTGGAATAGAGAAAATTGTACATAGTATATGTATAATGTGTGTGTGTTCTTTGTAGCAACTATAAAGTATACCCCATTTTAACAGTGCTTCAGTAATAACACACAGGCATGCCAAGTTGCACCTGTGTAATATTTGTCTATGTTAGTACTAGTGACATAGAGTGGGTGAAAAAGAGCCCTTGGTAAAAGAACTGCCTTAGTCAAACAGAAACCACTACATAGACATATATATATTTCAAGTAGTTTTCATTTGGGATGTGAACATGGAATTTCATTGGCAATAATTTAATTTACATATATAATTCATGTGGTTTTGTAAATAATGTACATCAAGTGAATATTTTCAGAAGCATTTCACCAAGGCATACTTTTTTCCTAAAATAGGTGTTGCGGCCCTGGCTGGTGGCAAGCGGATAAGGTGTCGACCTGCAAACCCAAAGGTTGCTCGTTTGATTCCCAGCCAGGCAACTTAACCAGGTTGCAAACCAGGTCTCCAGCCAAGTCCATAGCTGGAGGCAGGTGAAAGGCAACTATACATTGATGTTTCCCTCCCTCTCTGCCTCTCCCTTCCCCTCTCTCTGAAAAACAATAAATAAAATCTTTAAAAAAATAAAAATAAAATAAAAATAAAATAGGTGTTGCATTTCATATGTGATTTTGGTATAATATTAGTTAGATTTGATTATATGTGTTGTCAAATCTGTTTTATTTATCAGCATGTAGCAATAAGTGGCTTTTTGGGATTGAAATTTTTGCACCTTGAGGCATTAAAATAAGGACAATGCTTTGTTTCTTGGCTCTAAAGCTCTTTTTATTTTTGCACATCTATCTAATACTGCAATCCCCAGAACCAGACCTTGAGAAAGGGTAGGAAACACTGATTCTGTGTTTTGAATTACTGTCAGAGTACATAATTACAACAAAAAATTGTAAAGGATATTGCACTGTACTACAAAAATTTGAATATGTATATTTCTTATTTTTGTCCTTTATATAATTAACATTTTTATATGTTGAACCACTGGAAATTTGTTCAAATGCATTGCCATTGTATCCATTGTCTTTACTTTGTCCAAGATTATTATTAAGTAAACAATAAAATTTGTCAGTTCTTTTGAAAAAGAAAACCCTACAAAGTTACAGTTCTACATGTCAGAAGTTTGAAATGAATTGTATAGGGCTAAAATCAAAGTATTGACAAGTCTGTTTCATTCTTAGGGCTTCAAAGAAGAATCTGTTTCTTGCTTCTTCCAGTTTCTAAAGATTACCAAAATCCTCTGGTTCCTGACCACACTACTCCAATATCTCCTTTGTTGTCCCAGTGCCACCCTCACCCCTCTCAACCCTTTTGCCTGCCTCTTATAAAAACTCTTGTGATTACGTTTAGGGTTTACTCACATAAACCAGGAAAATTGCCCCATCTCAAGATCTTTAAATTAATCATATCTGCAAGTCCATTTCACCACATAAGGTAAACATATTTTAGGTTTTAGAAATTAGGATGTGGCTATCTTGGGAGGGAAATATTACTTAGCTACCACTGCTATAAACACTGATGCACACTTTTTTTTTTTTTTTTAATTTTATTTCATTATTTTTAGAAAGAGGGGAAGGGAGAGAGGCAGAGAGGGAGAGCGACATCAATGTATGGTTGCATTTCACCTGCCTCCAGCCACAGACCTGACTGGAGACCTGGTTTGCAACCTGGTTATGTGCCCTGGATAGGGAATGGAACCGGCAACCTTTGGCCTGTGCTACCAGCCAGGGCTTTGATGTACACTTTTTTGTGTGAACGTAAGTTTTCACTTTTATTGTGTAAACAACTAGGAACAGGATAGCTAGGTGGCATGGAAATGCATGTTTAACATTCTCGAAAACTGCCAAATTGTGTTCCAATGTGCCTGTACCCCTTACGAAGCACATAGTTACCCACTGCCTAAACTAAGAAAAAGCATTCATAAATAAAAAGTAGAAGAGATAGTTCTGGATTAGACAGCACTGTTTATCAAAATGATAGGATAATTTATCTATAGAAAAAGACATAGAAATAAAAATAGAAAAACTCATTTAAAAATACAGATAGTTTTAAGTAATATTTTAAATTTTCATTTATTTAATTTTAAAGAGAGGGGAAGGGAGGGAGAAAGAAAGGGAGAGAAGCATCCCTAAATTGATTCTCACATGCCCTCAACAGGGAACCTAGGCAGCAACCCAGAAACGTGCCCTGACTGGGAATCAAACCGGCAACCTTTTAGTTGCTGTCACAGGATGACACTGAATCCACTGAGCCACACCAGCCATGGCAATAGTCCAGACAGTTTTAAAGGGTCCAACATCTATCTAATAATTCCAGGAATTACTCAGCAAATAATGGAAGAATAATAGATAAGAGCTGAAATTTTTTCAGAACTAAGGAGACATGTAAATCCAGATTGATAATGCATAAGTAGAATTAAACAGTCACATCCAGACACATCATGATGAATATGTGGGATATTAGATGAAAAGAAAATCTCAAATCTATCAGAAAGAATAAACATTACTCAAATGAATAAAAATTAAGACTGACAGCAGGCACTTCACCAATAGCAGAGGTCAGACAATAGTAAATTTTAAAATGTACAGCTTTATATGTGAAATATTTGGATAAGATTTACTTCAGGGTTTAGATTTTACGGAGATATAAAGAATGTTAGAAAATTAGTATGATCCACTTTACACAGTACCCCCAATAACACATTTAGCCAGCTCTGAGCAACGAGGCTTGTATAGTGAGGCAAGAAGAGGGGAGCTAATGTTAGGCTCGGGAACTTTCACAGAAAAATGATGATGAGGTGAGGCATCACAGAATTATACTTTGGAAGCTGTAAATCAGATCACCACTTTACATGATATTAGATTGTTACTCTGTACTGGTTATAAAAATGTATAAAGAAGTTAGTTTCCAGAGGTGTTCTCCTAAAACCCCTCTCCTACTCCCCAGGTCCACTCTTAGGGTTTTCGGTCTGCAACTAGAGAACATTTTTCAAATTGACCCCACATTCAACATAAGAAATATATTTTACAACTCAGAAGTCACTCGCTAATGCATGTACACATCTGAAGTAAATAGTAATTACACTATTATATGCCAAACACTGGCATTTTCTGTTCTATTTAACCCGAAAAAATACTCATTGTGACTTACTCAATTGCTTTCATAACACACCAAATGGTATCAACCTACAGACTGACAATGATCCAGACATTTTTTATGTATGTATAAACATGTATAGATCTTTTATATAAAAATAAGGCTGTACAAGCCCTGGCTGGTGGCACAGTGGATAAGGTGCTGGCCTGTGAACCCAAAGGTCGCTGGTTCCATTCCCAGCCAGGGCACATAACCAGGTTGCAAGCCAGGTCTCCAGCCAGGTCCCCAGCTGGAGGCAGGTGAAAGGCAACCATACACTGATGTCTGTCTCTCTCCCTCTCTCCTTACCCCTCTCTCTAAAAATAATAATAAATAAAATCTTTTTAAAAAAAGGCAGTACACATTATATCTTTGTTACATTAACTGACTTTATTTCACATTCCTTTTTACATCATTTGTTCATACTCTTAGTGTCACTAAGAGTTAAAACATAACTATATTCTCATTTGTACACTTTCCTAATTATCTATTCTTTTAGAAAAAATTTATTTTCTAAGATGGTTTTTCTATGCTACAGAATAGAATCATCTGGTGTAATAGTAACCTTCTTATATGTCACAGATCAAGAGGTATTTTAAAAACCTTCCCTATGAAATGGTACATTTCTATATACAGAACTTCCTGTCAAACAGGCCATGCTGTCCACATCCTACCAATTCACTCAAGTGGAATTTGAGACTGGAGGCATCACTGCTTGACAGACTTATGAGTAATGTCAAGATCTTCCTTTATGCCCAGGCTATGCCCTTTTATGTATACTTGTTGAACTAGATGGCTTACTTATTAGTTTTGTTATATGAAGTTTTATTAATTTAATCACAGACCTCTATGTTTTTTCATTAGAGGAAAATATAACAAAGTGTTTCAACTCTACATAAAACATGCAAATATACAAAAGATTCTACTGAGGTTATAGTATAATTTTATTAATTTCCAGATTCTAAGTAAAATATAATTTTATTAAAATAATTTTTTAATCTAAGAATTTAAAATGTAAATTTAGTAACTAAAATAGTTTAACTAAGGTAGAACACTTTAGTATTTTTATTTTATTTTTTAATTTTATTGTTGTTTTATTATATCCATCCCCTTTTTCCTTCCCTCTGTCCCCTTCTCCACTCACCCACTCCCCACAAAGTCAATCCCACTTGTTGTCAACGTCCAAGGTTCTTCCATACTAGTTCCTTGACTAAGCTGCCCCTCTTCTTTACCTCTTTCTCTCCCCTCCCATCTTCTCCCTCCCCTCTGCTTGCTGGAGATCTATTCATTGTATTCATGTATCTGCTTCTGTTTTGCTTATTTGTTTGTTTTGTTCACTGTTGTCCTGAAATGGGTGAGATCATATGGTATTAGGCTTTCACTGACTGGCTTATAGAACACTTTTTATAAGTATATTTTATTGATTATGCTATTACAGTTACCCCAATTTTTTTCTTCTTTTGCCCACCTTGGCCTGGTGGGCAATCCTCTCCCCCTTAGTTCATGTCCATGGGTCATGCATATAAGTTCTCTGGCTTCCTTATTTCCTATACTATTCTTAACATCCCCCTGTCTATTTTGTGCCTACCAGTTATGCTTCTTAATTCCTGTACCTTTCGCCCATTCTCCCCCTTCCCCGCTGATAGCCCTCCAAATGATCTCTATATCTAAGATGCTGTTTCTGTTCTAGTTGTTTGCTTAGTTTGTTTTGTTTTTGTGTTCCAGATTCAGTTGTTGATAGTTGTGAGTTTGTTGTCATTTTACTGTTCATAGTTTTGATCTTTTTCTTAAGTCCCTTTAACTATTCACGTAATAATGGCTTGATGATGATGAAGTCCTTTAGTTTAACCTTGTGTGGGACGCACTTTATCTGCTCTTCCATTCTAAATGATGGCTTTGCTGGATAGAGTAATTTTGGTTGTAGGTCCTTACTTTTAATCACTTTGAATACTTTTGCCAGGCCCTTCTAGCCTGCAAAGTTTCTTTTGAGAAATCAGCTGATAGTCTTACGGGAACTACTTTGTAGGTAACCCTCTTCTTTTGTCTTGCTGCTTTTAAGATTCTCAATGGCCACTACAATGTAAGGTCAATTCTAATAAGGATACTTCCACAATGACATTCAAGCAATTTATAAATCATATGGTATCTAATCAGTATGACAATATAAGGGAAAAACTGTTAACTAAAATACATAAATAATGCAAAAGTCCTATGCAAAAGGGGCTACTTTATTTTGTTTAAGGGTCTCTCTCCTCTAGAAAAATTATTTTTCTTTAAATAGTCAAGTTAAATAAATCAGTATTTCATCATAGTACCTACATGAGAGAGTTTTTGATTCACGGCCTACACTACATTTTTTTTGAGCTTTATCTACCAGAACAGAGCCCATGTGAAAAATGTAATGAGCATAAAGTTTAAAATATAAATTTAAACTTGAAATTTAAAAATAAAATTCAAATGAAATTACTACCTCTTTAAATATAAATAATTATAAAAATCTTTATCTATACTTAATAGGAACTGACTTGGAATACTTGTTTTAGTAAAGATAATTCTTTAAATTGTTGTGGCTTAGTAATTTTTATTTTTATCACATTTTACATTCAGTATTACTTTTCCATTAGTTTCAGTTGTACAGGACATTGGTCAATCACAATACCTCATAAGGTGGTCCCTCTGATGTTTCCTATACCCATGTGACACCATATGTAGTTATTACACTGCTATTGACTATATTCCCTATGCTGTATTTTACATCCCTGTGCTATTTTCTAACTACCGATTTGTACTTCTTAGTCCTTTCACCTTTTTCACACAGTCCTTCAATCCCCATCCCTCCACCTAGCATAAGTCTGTTCTTTGTATCTGAGTCTGTTTGCTAGCATTCCCTAGGTATTACTGCACCAATTTCATTTTGAATTGGAGTGTGAATTGATTACTGGAAATTTGGAACTATACAGTTTCCATCAGTTAAATAGTATGTAATCTTAAGTAAACAACTTTGCCTCTCTCAGCTTTTGTTTTTCATATAAAACACTGAATTAGTTTGGTAATGAAGGTTTTGAATGGTTTAATTAGTTTGTAAAATACTTTTAAAAATTTGTTTATTGATTTTTAGAGAGAGAGGGAGGAAGGGGAAGAAATATGTCTATTTGTTGTTCCATTTTTTATGCATTCCTTGGTTTATTCTTGTATGTGTCCTTATTGGAAATCAAACCTGCAACTTTGGCATATTGGGATGGTGCTCTAACCAATTGAGCTACCCAGCAATGGCCTTAAACACTGTGAAATTAAGAATGAAAAGTCTCAATGCAAATTACCAATGATTATAATTTTGCCTAGTACATATTACTATGGTAACAACCAATGCAAGAGCACTCATTGTGGTGTCTCGTGAAGCTAGGAGTACCTACAACAATCTACTATTCTCAATATAAATATTTTACTAAGGGGTGTTGCTGTATCACATATATAAGAATGTTTAGCCCTTTCTATCGAATATTATATATTGTATTGTAGTCTTAACATAAAACTATTTTCATATGAGCTACTGCTACTTTATGTTATAAAAATGTTCAGGCCTTCCTGTCACATTTCTATGAGTGAGTCGATTTTTAATGCCACCCTGAATCACTACTTTCCTTTTTAATACTTCTTGGGAGTTATACTCTGTATATTCTTTTTACAATTGTATCCAAAAGCACTAATAATTTTAAAGGTTCTAATGGCTATAAACATTTCTTACATAATTAAACAAGTATATCAAACTAAAGATTTCTCAGCAACAAGACAATCTTATTCTATCTGTAGATAACTACCATTCAACTACTTAAGCAACTTACAAAAACAAACAAAACCCCTTGGCCAGTCTGGATTCACTGACATTTCATTAATGATGATTGCAAAGGCCTCAACTCCCCATTTTTTAAGCTTTACGGAGCACTAGCAATTTTGATTCTACAGTGTTTTATTTCATGTTAAATTAAAAATTAGATCTAAAGAAAAAAAAACAAAAAACAAAAAAACCAACTTCATGTTAATTTACTTAACATTTACTGAGTGCCCTCCAGCTTACAGGGACTTTCTGTCCCCTGGTTATCCTAGGCACTAGATATAGTATGTGGTGATAAAGCAAGGAATAAAGGATGTATTTAGACATACCCAGTATCCTGACAGGGGATGATAACATCCAACTGAGGAACAGTTTCAGGTTCAGGTATCCTTTGTAAAACTGTACTTGTCCTTTCATTGGAGATTTTAAAATTTTATAGACTAAATCAACATTTAAATTGGCCCAAGTACATCAACACAATTTAAAAGCCATGGTTAGCCCTGGCTGGTGGCTCAATAGACTGAGCACTGGCCTGCGAACCAAAGGGTCGCCCGCCAGTTTGGTTCCCAGTCAGGGCACATGACTGGGTTGCAGGCCAGGTCCTCAGCTGAGGGCACATAAGAGGCAACCACACTCATGTTTCTCTTTCTTTCTCCCCAATTTCCCCTCTCTCACTAATTAATTAATTTTAAAAGCCATGTTTATAAACAACCCTGAATTTTCAAGTTCTATTCCTCATGAAGTTTGCAATTAATTTCAGTGAATACATGTCCTTTAATATTTTGCCTCTGTAATTAATCAATCACATGAATGCTGCTTCTGACTGCTTCTTATTTGAATCCTACTCTTCTGGGTCCAGTTGTAATGCCACATCCACAGAGCCTACAATGAATTTTATTCATCTTGTATTGCAATGTACTGTTCTATCAACTCAGAATTTCTAGAACCTTATATACTAATCTTAGTTATTCATCTCAACAATAGGAGTCAACATTCTTGGGATCTCTATTCACATGGTGTTACAATGCAAATTTCTTACTGGTAGAAATTCAAGTTAAACATGCAAGGATCCTTGAAACTTAAAAAATTAGAGGTATCAGTTAATGAAAATGTGACTACCTTCAAATTTTACTTTCCTGAAATTTATGAACTGTCAATACTATCTATCATCACTAATATAGATTACTTAGTCAAATTATCTTAATAAAATTTTCAAAGTGTGGTAACCAACTAAATGGGAGAAACTATTTGCAAAAAAACATCTCCGATTAGGGGATGATATTCAAAATATATAAAGAACTTACACAACTCAATAAACAACAAAACCAATCCAATTAAAACATGACTAGAGGACTTGAACAGACACTTCCCCCAGGAAGACATACGAATGGCCAGCAGATAAATGAAATGATGCTCAACTTCCCTAGCTACTAGGGAAATATAAATAAAAACTTCAATGAGATACCACCTCACACCTGTTAAAATGGCTATTATCAATAAGCCAAGTATAGTAAAAAAGTGTTGGAGAGGTTGTAGAAAAAGAAGAATGCTCATTAACTGCTGGTGGGAATGTAAACAGGTACAACCACTATGGAAAGCTGTAGAGAGGTTTCTTAAAACAGTGAGAATAGAGTTACCATATGACCCAGCAATGCCTCTCCCAGCTGGATAAATTTGAAAACATTTGTTCGTAAAGATGTGTGTACCTGTATGTTCATTACATTATTCATGTTAGTGGAGTCATGGAAACCAAGTGTCTCTTGATAGATTATTGGATAAATAAGATGAGGTACTTATATACATTGAAATACTCAGCCATAAGAAAAGATGAAATACCACCATTTACAATAACATGGATGGATCTTAAGAATAGCATGCTAAATGAAATAAGTCAGATCAAAAATTCAAGAACCAAGCCCTGGATGATAGCACAGTGGATAAGGTGCCGACCTGCGAACCCAGAGGTTGCTGGTTCGATTCCCTAGCCAGGGCACATAACCAGGTTGCAAGCCAGGACTCCAACCAGGTCTGTGGCTGGAGGCAGGTGAAAGGCAATCATACACTGATGTCTCTCTGTTTCTCTCCCTCGCTGCCTCTCTCCCTTCCTCTCTTTCTGGAAATAATAAATAAAATCTTTAAAAAAAATTCAAGAACCATATAAATTCATATGTGAGATATAAAACTTAAAACAACTAAACCAACAGGACAAACAAAAACTCATAGACACCACAACAATATGGTGATTCACAGAAGGAAACAGGGTAGAAGAGGAGTAGTAAAAGGTAAACGGGGTCAAATATATGCTGATAGAAGATATAACTTTGGGTGGTGAACACACAATACAATACACAGATGATACATTATAGAATTGAATATACACTTAAAAACATAATTTAGTTAACTAATATCATCCCAATAAAGTTTAAAAAACTGAAAAAAAATCAGTGTTTAAAACAGGAACCATTACATGAAACATTTTTTAAAAGATTTTATTTATTTAGAAGGAGGGGAAAGAAGAGAAAAAGAAAGGAAGAAACACTCCCAGCAACCAGGCTCAAACCAAGATATGTGCCCTATGCAGAATGATGCCCAACCAATTGAGCCATTCAGGCCAGGGTAGGAACCACCACCTTTAAATTAGCAATAAAAAGTATACTAAATGTATATGTTAAGCTATAGCATCACATAACAGGAAAAAATATGAACATAAAATTTCAAATTCAATGTCTTTCCAACTGCCTCAAAATAATAAAATTATTTAAAATTTATTATGTTTATTTGTAAATTTGTTTTAAATACATCAGAAAGCATAAGCAATCCTAGATAGCCAGCTGTTCACCTTTTGGATATTCCTTTCAGAAGCTTCAAAGCCCTGACTGGTGGCACAGTGGATAAGGCACCGGCCTGTGAACACAAAGGTCACTGGTTCGATTCCCTGGCCAGGGCACATAGCCAGGTTGCAAGCCAGGTCTCCAGCCAGTCCATGGCTGGGGGCAGGTGGAAGGCAACAATACATTGATATTTCTCCCACTCTCTGCCTCTCTCCCTTCCTTTCTCTCCCTTTCTCCCTTCCTCTCTCTCTGGAAATAATAAATATAATCTTAAAAAAAAAATACTGTATTTCTATCTCACATCTTTAACATCTATGAAAATGTGAATGAAGTATAAAAAGTTTATATGTATATTGTGAAAAGTCTGTCTTTTGCATTTGGATATAAAATGTAAAAATGCTATATGGCTCTCTCAAGGAAAAGCAAAGTATATCTGAAAAAAATTAATCTATAACTATCTATTTTTAAGATATTTAAAGCATAAATTGTATCTTCAGTATAATTGTTTAAAAGGTTTTGAATCATATGTCTATAAAAATTTTTAACTCCATTTTCTTCCTTTTAAATTACAGAAAGATATCATAAATCTGAGTTGCTATTCAAACATTTAGAATACAAATATCTGAATTAAAGGACATGATATTTTACTTGTCATTAAATCCAACAATTTATTTTACTTGCTATTAAACCTAACAACTTCCTTTTCTTTTTTCCCCACATGGTAATTTCTACTCCAAATACCAATTATTTAAATAATCAAGTCTGAAAAGTCAAAGATACTACTTGCTTCCCTAATATCATACTTTGAATTTACAAAATAATTATAAAAGAGTAAATTATATGAATTATAAATTCCATTTAAGAGAATCATTTCATACTATTTACTATTATTATATTTTATTGCTATTTTTGCTATTTTATATTATTTTATTATATTATTATATTATTAGATCATGTTATTACAACAATTATATGATAGACTGGGTGGCTTAAACAGATATTTCTCACAGTTCTGGAGGTTGGAAAGTCTAAATCAAGGGCCCAGAGATTTGGTGTCTGGTAGGGCTCTACTTCCTAGTTTGTGGACAGCTGCCTTTTCACCTGTGTGTTCATGTGGCTCTCTCCCTCTTTCTTCTTACAAGGGCACTAATCTCATTATAAGGGCTCCACCACCATGATATAATCTAAAGCTAATTATTTCCCAAAGATCTCATATCTCCTAATATTGTGACACTAAGGATTAGGCTGAAAAATTCCTCAATCTGATAAAATGGTATAGTTAAATTTTTCTTAGAAAAAAGATGTTCAAGTACAACTTATATAGCTTATATATAGTCTACATGTTATGTAGATTTCATGGATAAATTATACATGATATATGATCATGAATAATGTTAGAGCAAATTTAACTGGTAAAAATTTTTGATTAAAAAAGTACAAGTAGAACTTCATTTTGATGTATTAAATTGAGTAATGCTTGGTTGCTCTACCTTGGAGTAAACTGCATCCAATTGCAATGCTTGGTTTTTAATAAAACTACATCATAAAAAATGTTTCTAATCAATGGCAATCAAAAAGACTATTATAAAGTATTCTATAAATCCAATTTAAATGCAATTAATGTCAGTCACCAGCCAACAGAAAAAGACATATTCTAAAACAAGATTTAATATACAATTTACAGTACAATATCAAAATAGATAGCATTCACCCTGGCCAGGTGGCTCAGTTAGTTAGAGCATTGTCCAGTACACCAAAAAGTTGTAGGTTCGATCCTGGTCAAGGCACATGTGGGAGGAAAGGAGACAATCGATCAATGCTTCTCTCTCACATTGATGTTTCTCTCCCTCTTTCTCACCCTTCCTCTCTCTCTAAGATCAATAAACATATCTTTGGATGAGATTAAATAATAAATAAATAAATACACAAATAAATAAATACATAGAGAACATTCAGTTATACAGATACATAGAACCTGATACTTTAAAAATTTTCTCTAAACCTTTGTAGGTAATGCTGATTATTCTAATGTTTTCCATGATTTTAAAAAAATATTTTATATATTAAGAGCAGTTTTAGAATTAAGATTGAGAAAAAGGTACAAATTTTGCCTATATATTCCATCACCACATATATGTACATAGCCTACCCTACTATTAAGATCACTCAGCAGAATGGCACTTTTTTTAAAACTGAGGATAAGCCTACATCGACACATCATTAACACCTAAAGTCTGTTATTTAACTTAGGGTTTATTCAGGATATTGTACATTCCGTTGGTCTGGAGAAAAGTATACTGATGTATATTCATCATTATAATATCATACAAAGTATTTCCACTACCCTAAAAATCCTCAGTAATATGCCTATTCATCTCTCTTGCCCCTTGGCAATTATATTTTTATTGAATTTTATTGTTGTTGTATTACATCCATCCCCTTTTTACTCCCCTCTGTCCCCTTCCCCACTTGGCAATTATTCATCTTTTTATTGTCTCCACAGCTTTGCCTTTTCCAGAATGTCATATACTTGGAATTACACAGTATGTAGCCTTTTCATGTTGGCTTCTTCCACTTAGCAATATACATGTAAGTGTCCTCCATGTCATTTCATAGCTTGACAGCTCATTTCTTTTTAGTTTTACATAATATTCTATTGCCTGGATGTACTAAAGCATATCTATCCATTCACCTACAAAAGGACCTTAGTTGCTTCCAAAGTTTAGCAATTATTAAAAAAAAGCTGCTAAAACATTCATGTGCTTATAAACATAAGTTTTCAGCTTCTCTGGATAAATACCAAGTAGTGCAATTGTTGGATCATATGATAAGAGTAGGTTCATTTTGTAAGAAACTGTTTTCCTTTTTAAAGTAACTGTCTTCTAGTATAGCTGTACCATTTTGTATTCCTGCAGCTCCACATCCTCACCAACATCTGATGTCACTGTTTCAGATTTCGGACATTCTCAAAGGTGTAGAGTGGTATCTTACTGTTGCTTTAATTTGCATTTCCCTTACAATATTTAATGTGAAGCATCTTTTCATATACTTATTTTCCATCTGTACATCTTCTTTGGTGAAGTGTATGTTAAGGTCTTTGGCCCATTTTAAAATTAGGTTTTTTTCTTACTGTTAGGTTTAAGTATTCTTTGTATATTTTAAATGACAGTTCTTTATCAAATGAGTCTTTTGCAAACATTTAATCCCAGTCTGTAGCTTGATTTCTCATTCTCTTGACAGTGCCCTTCACAGAGCAGAAGTTTTAAAATTTAATGAAGTATAGCTTATCAATTATTTCTTTCATGAATCACATCGTCTTTTGCATTTTATTTAAAAAGGCATTATCAAATCCAAGGTCATCTGGGTTTTCTCCTGTACTACTACCTTCTATCATTTTACAGTCCTCATTTGACATTTAGTTCTATATTCCATTTTGGGTTAATTTAGATGAAGTGTGTAAGGTCTTTGCCTACCTTAATTTTTCTGCATGCTGATGTCCTGTTGGTATAGCATCATCTGTTAACAAGGCTATTCTTGCTACATTGCACTGTCTTTGTACCTATGTCAAAGAACAATTAACTATATTTATGGGGCTTATTTCCCGGCTCTATATTGTTTCATGTATCTATTTGTCCGTTCTTTTGTCAATACCAGTCTTGATTACTGTAGTTTTATAGTAAGTCCTGAAGTTGGGCAGTGTCAATCTTCCAACTTAGCTCTTCTCCTTCAGTACTGTGTTGGTTACTCTGAGTCTTTTGCCTCTTCACATAAACTTTAGAATCAGTTTGTTGATATCCATGAAATAACCTGCTGGGACTTCAACTGACATAGCATTGAATCTATAGATTCAAGTCGGCGGAACTGACTTCTTGGCAATGCTGATCATTTTTACCATTAAATGGATACTCTCCATTACTTAATTCTTCTTTGGTTCATCAGTTTTGTCATTTCACTCATATAGATCTTGTCCATATTTCGTTAAAGTTATACAAAATTATTTCACTTTGGTGCTAATGTAAATTTTATTGAGTTTTTAATTTCATATTCCACGTGTTCATTATTGGTGTTTAGGAAATCATTTGACCTTTGTATGATTACTTGTTAGTTCCAGATTTTTTCATTGTTGTTCCTTTCAGATTTTCTACATAGACAATCATGTCATCTATAAATAAAGACAGCTATGTCTTTCTCACCAATGAATACAGCTTTATTTTTTTTAATTTTAGCTTTATTTATATAATACTGATGTACAAAACAATAAGGTATTTAAAGCGTATACCATGGTGACTTGATTTACATATAGATTGTGATCTTTTAATCACCTTACAGCATTAGGAAGAAGTTCCATGACAATCTTGAAAAGGACTGGTGAGAGAAACCATCCTTGACTTGTACCTGATTTCAAATCTTCAAGTTTTTCATCAAGTGTGACATTGGTTGTAGGTTTTTTGTAGTCTTTATCATATTTAGAATGTTCCCATTTATTCCTAGCTTTCTGAGAGTTTTTATCATGAATGTGTTGGATTTTGTCAAATGATTTTCCTACATCTATTGATATGGTATTAATGTTGATGTAATGGATTGAATTAATTTTTTTATGTTGAAACAGGTTTATTGTACCTGAGGTAAATCCCATTTGGTCATGATACATGACTTTTATACCTTTGTGGATTTAATTTGCTAATATTTTGTTGAGAATTTTTGCATCAAAGTTCATAAGAAAGACTGGTCTCTAGTTTTATTTAGTTATCTGGTTTTGGTATCAGGGTAATGATTGCCTCACAGAAGGAGAAGTGGAAGGTGTATTCCTTCCACTTCTATCCTCTGAAAGAAATTATAGAGTTGGTATCATTTCTTCCTTAAATGGTTGGTAGAACTCACCATTGAACCCATGTGGGCCCCGTGCTTTCCGTTTTGGAAGTTTAAAAGTTATTGAGTCAATTTCTCTAATCAAAAAAGGCCTATTAAATTAACATCACCTATTTCTTTGTGTATGAGCTTTGACAGATTAGTTTATAAAGGAATTGGTCAATTTCCACTAAGTTATCAAATTTGTCAGCATAGAATTGATCATATTTTTTTATTATCCTTTCATTTCCATGGAATCTGTAATAATATCCTCTAACTTCTGATATTAGTAATTTGAGTTCTCTTATTTCTTACTTACCTTGACTAGAAAAATAATTTTATTGACCTTTTTAAAGAACTGGCTTTTGTTTTTATTTATTTTGTCTTAATGATTTTTCTGGTTTTAATTTCATTCATACAATAATCTGTATGGTTTCTTTTCTTCCAGTTACTTTGGATTTGATCTGTTCATCTTTTTCTAGTTTCCTAAAGTGGATACTTACTGATTTTATAACTCTTACTGACATATGTATACAACACTACAAATTTCTCTCTAGGCACTGCTTTTGCCATACACCCCACAAATTTCTTTTATATATTTTATTGCTTATGTTGTTCCAGTTGTCCCAAATTCTTTTCTCTTTGCTCTCCTCCACCCAATCCCCCCTCTCTGTTCCTCCCCGCAGTCCCATCCCCCTTAGTTCATGTCCATGGGTTGTATATATAAGTTCTCTAATTTCATCCTTTCCTCTTTTATGCTTATCTTCCCCATCTATCTTGTACCCACCGACTATGTTTTGTAATCTCTGCATCATTTCCCCATTTTGCCTCCTTCCCCATTTTGCTCCCTCCCAGCTGATAACCCTCCCAATGATCTTCATATCTATGTTTCTGGTCCTATTCTGGTTGTTTGCTTGGTTGTTTGTTATTACTTATTTATTTAAAGATTTTATTTATTATTTCCAGAAAGAGAGGAAGGGAGAGAAGCAGAGAGGGAGAGAGGGAGAGAAACATTAATGTATTGTTGCCTTTCACTCGCCTCCAGCCACAGACCTGGCTGGAGACCTGGCTTGCAACCTGGTTATGTGCTGGGGAATTGAACCAGCGACCTTTGGGTTTGCAGGCTGGCGCCTTATCCACTGCTTCCAGCCAGGGCTTGGTTTGTTTTTCTTTCTTTCCCTTTTTATTTTTCATTTTTCAGATTATGTTGTGGATAGCTGTGTTTGTTGTCATTTTAAGGTTCATAGTTTTGATGTTCTTTTCCTTAAATAAGTCCCTTTAACACTTCATACAATAAGGGCTTGATGATGATGAACTCCTTTAGCTTTACCTTGTCTGGGAAGCACTTTATTTGCCCTTCCATTCTGAATGATAGCTTCGCTGGATACAGCAATCTTGGTTGCAGGTCCTTGATTTTCATCACTTTGAATATTTCTTGCCAGTTCCTTCTTTCCTGCAAAGTTTCTTTTGAGGAATCAACTGATAGTCTTACAGGAACTACTTTGTAGGTAACTCTCTTTTCTCTTGCTGCTTTTAAGATTCTCTATTTATCTTTAACCTTTGACATTTTAATTATGATGTGTCTTGGTGCAGTTCAATTTGGATCTAGCTTGTTTGAGACTCTCTATGCCTCCTAGACTTGCTCTATGTCAATTTCCTTTGCTACCTTTGGGGAGTTTACCTTTATTATTTTTTCACACAAGTTTTCAATTTCTTGCCCTTCTCCTTCTTCTCCTCCTACGATTCAGATGCTGGCATGTTTGAAGTCATCCCAGAGGTTCCTAAGCCTCTCATTTTTTTCAATTGTTTCCCCTTTCTGTGCTGGTTAACTGTTTATTCCTTCCTCATGTTCCAAATCATTGATTTGAACCCAATTTTCCTTCCCTTCACCATTGATTTTGTGTGTATTTTCCTTTGTTTCACTTGGCCTAGCCTTACGTAAAAAGGGAAACACTTTTTCCCTTTTGTGTTTACCGTACTCGAGCATCTTTATTTAAAGTCTGTGAGCATCTTTATTACCAGTGTTTTAAACTGAGCATCTGTCAGGTTGGCAAGCTGTTCATTTGTCAGGCTGGCTATTTTCTTTGATGCTTAGTTCCACCCTGGGACCTTGATTTGTGCCCATTTTTGAGTCATATTTCTTTTCCTCCGCATCTTGACAGGCTGTGCATGTGCCTGTGTATTAAGTGAATCTCTCGCACCTGTTAGTGGTAAGGGGCGGAGCCTTGTTTATTCATCAGTGCAGGGTGACTGGTTTTACCAGGTTGTGGTGCTGTACGTGTGGGGGGGGGGGTCTGAGAGGGAACTATGCCACTTGCTCAGCACTCGCCCCTTTTTCAGGCCCTTCTGCTTCCCATGTGGAGCTAGCTCCTCTCTAGTTTCATGTTCCCCGAGTGGGTGAGTCTGTGGCTGTTTCAGGATAGTGGGGCCTGTAAACAGAGGAACTCTTCCCGAGAGCTCCTCCACCCCAATCGCCACTAGTTTTCATAATCAGAAAAAGCAATGTGGCTTTTTCTCCCCCAGTGGCATTGGAAAGGTGAGCCACGTGATCGGGTCTGGTGCCAGGAGAATTCAACAGGTGCCCCTACTGTGATTTCTCTTTTTGCCAGTTGACTCCTGCTGCTCTCCAGCCTGTGGCGCCAAATGCACTGGCAACCTGCTCCCCTAACTGCTTCCTCCGCGTGTCCCAGCTCAGTCACTCCTACCTGTCTGGATGAGTATTCCTTTCCTTCTATCTTTTGTTTCTTAGACTTCCGTGCAGTTCCATGTTCAGGAATTTCTGGATGCCTCTAGTTTTGAGGTAGATGTATTGCTTTTGGTTACAGGAGAAGCAGCAGTGTGCCTGTCTACACCTCCATCTTGGATCTCTCTACTCCACAGATTTTGATAAGTTGTTTTTATTTTCATTAAGTTAAAAAATTTCTAAATTTCTTTTGAGATTTCTATGGTAACCCATATTTTACTTAGAAGTGCGTTGTTTAACCTCCATGTATTTGGGGATTTTCCAGCTGTTTTTCTGTGCTTGATTCCAATTTTAATTCTGAAAGCAAACACTGTATGATTTCAATTCTCTCAAGTTTCTTAAGGTGTATTTTATGTCCCAGAATGTGGACACAACATATTGAGTGAAAGGAACTGCTAAAGAGAGGCCTCTGCAATACAGTGGTGAGGTGGGGGTGGGGTAGGGTTGTGGTTATAATCCTATGATTAAGCCTCAGTCTTTCAGTGAGTCAATGACTTTGGACTATGATCGCCACAAGAGCTTCTCTGTATTTCATTTTTTTAAAATATTGGCTATGGTGGAACAAAATGGCTGAGGTTGGCTGGAGTTGGGTATTTCCCTTCTTCTACATGGAAGACTAAAGGAAGACTAAAGCGGGCTAGAATTAGGTATTTTCCCAGGTTATGAAAAAAACCTCAGCAGGTTAGGCTCTGGTTAATTAGTTTTACCTGACAGCAGGGTTAAAAAGAACTATTCTGTTATACTAAAAAATTGTTCCATTTCCCCTCCCCCTGACAGAAGTCCAGTGGAGTTTTTCTCTGACATTTACTGTAGGAAAATGTAAAGCTCCTAGAGGTACATCTCAATATGGTGTGGTCCCCCTAAGACTGGATCTCCCTGGAGTTTTTAACTCTTGAGCTTCTAGCAGTTCATCAATTACAGTACAGGTTTTCTTACCCAGGCACTGTTTCCTGTGGTACTTTTAGCTCCTGAGTCTCTGCTCCTGTAAGCAGAAACTCCCTGCATCTGTCTGTCCCCGATCTTGGAGTTACTGATTTGCCTGTATCCTCCCCTCTGTTATGGCTTCAAGAAGAGTTGCTGACTTCGAAGTCTGTACAGCTTTTTACTTATTGTTAGGACGGCATGGGGACTTCTGAGCTCTTTACATGTGGAACTAGAAACTGTTTTTTTAACAAGAATACATGGTCCCATTCTTAAGAAATGAGGACCAGCCCTGGCTGGATAAGTCACCAGCCTGCAAACCCAAGGGTCACTGGTTCGATTCCCAGCCAAAGCACACGGCCAGGTCTTCGGCCAGGTCTCCAGCCAGGTCTTCAGCCAGGTCCATAGCTGGAGGCAGGTGAAAGACAATTATACATTGATGCCTCTCTCCCTCTCTGCCTCTCTGGAAATAATAAATAAAATCTTAATTAAAAAAAAAGAAATGAGGACCTATATTATTTGTTTTTTTCATAAATAAAGGTAATTTACTCATTCATCTGTTCAACGAGAAGCTATTTAGGAGGCAAAGAAAAGGAACAGTTTAGTCAAAAACTAGCATAGATGGCCCATGGACATGGACAACATGTGGGACTGACTGAGGGAAGGGGACGACGAGGTTGGGGAAGGGGTGAGCAGAGGGGGAAAATGAGATGAATGTAATATAACAATAATAAAATTTTTAAAAATAACAAATGAACTTGAAAACAATGAAATAATCACTTTTCTGAAAAAAGCCTTCCTACAAATTTAAGCAAAATTAACTGTACGTAAAGAAACAAAAAACATATTGAAATTAATACCCACTAAATCTGAATTACAATAACAATTTTTATTATTTTTTAATTTTTTAAAAATATTTTATTTATTATTTTTAGAGAGAGGGGAAGGGAGAGAGGGAGAGAGGGAGAGAGACATCAATGTATGGTTGCCTTTCACCTGCCTCCAGCTACAGACCTAGCTGGAGACCTGGCTTGCAACCTGGTTATGTGCCCTGGCTGGGGAATTGAACCAGTGACCTTTGGGTTCACAGGCCAGCACCTTATCCACTGGGCCACCAGCCAGGGCTACAATAAAACATTTTAAAGTGCAGAGTTCCTAGCTTGCAACAGACAATTATCCAAACCACAACAAAATCAACAACCAGCAACAACACATTTAAGTGTTGTGCTAATGCTAATAATTACAAACATTAAACATAAGTGAGAGCCCTGGCTGGTGGCACAGTGGAAAAAGTGCTGGCCTGAGAACCCAAAGGTTGCTGTTTCGATTCCCAGCCAGGGCACATATCAGATTGCAAGCCAGAAAATAATAAATAAAAAATCTTTAAAAAAAGTAAGTGAAATATTTAAAGCATGTCACCATTCTCACACCATTTATGATGACATAATAGGGAAAAATGTAGGATTCCTTCTGTACTGTCCATTGTAGAAACGGCCAACTTGCTATCAAGAGAGTCTAAGGCTCCATGGTAAAAAACTTACACTGGATCTTTGAATAGCAAATAGGGTTATTTAAGAAACTAAGAAGTATGTATATGGGTATGTGTATAATTTTAAAAATATATATGATGATATACAAAGCATTGATAAGATGTTTTTAAATAGCTGAATTATACTTAATGGCTGTAGCAAACTTCTGAGAGAGGACAACAAGAATAGTGGAAAGAAGCAATTAAACAAAGTCCTAGCAGGCTGATAGTGTAACATGCAGTGTATAATGCAAAGCCAATAATGTATATTAGTAATCCTGAATGATAATTATTACCATTACTGTAATTGAATAGGTAGATGTCAGAAATGCAGAACAGTATTAATAACACATGAACAAGATTCAAAAGGAAGCTAAATAATAGTTTTATGCATAGTTTATAGTTTTGAAGAGTTTAGTTTTTAAACTAAAAATTCCAGAAATAAATCCAGTATAAATTTGAGATTCATTGTATGATAAGGGTAGCTTTTCTAATCAGAAATAACAAAGTATTTAAGAAATGGTACTGTCATGACTATGAACTGAGAAGAAAACAAATTTATTCTATCATCATATTCCAAATACAAAATTAATTAGAGTTTAATGAAAAGTAATCTAAAAAAATAATTTAAAAATTAAAGTAATCTAAAATATCTAGGCTACTACATGATACAACCTAGGGATAGACAAGACTTTTTGAGCAAAGCCAGAAACCCAAAACGTATAAGAGAAATCATAGTCACATTTTACTATATGAATGTATATATGGCAAACATTAAAAATATTAAATAGAAAGTCAACAGACAGATGATAAAGAGTTGAAAAAGGAATGGTAATATCTATTACAAATTGAAAAGAAAGGATAGTCAGCTCTGGTCAGGTAGTTCTGTTGGTTAGAGCACTGTCTGGATATGCCAAGGTTTCAAGTTCAATCTCTGGCCAGAGCACACATAAGAAGCAACCAATGGATACATGTCTCTCCCCCACCCCTACTTCCTTTCTCTCTAAAATCAACTTTAAAAGAGAAAAAAGAAAAGATCATCAACCAATATATGTGTAAAAAGGTATTTAAAGAAGAGGTACTTTTGATTGAAAAAATAAGATGAATACGCATATTGAAATTTGATGCTTTTTTTAAAATAAAGATTTTATTTATTATTTTTAGAGAGAGGGGCAGGGAGAGAGGCAGAGAGGGAGAGAGATATCAATGTATGGCTGCCTTTCACCTGCCTCCAGCTAAGGACCTGGCTGGAGACCTGGCTTGCAACCTAGTTATGGGCCCTGGCTGGGAATTGAACCAGTGACCTTTGGGTTGGCAGTCTGGCACCTTATCCACTGTGCCACCGGCCAGGACTGATGCTATTTTATTAAATGGTAAAAAAAATCTATATATGAGTATTGCTGCATGTGTGTATGTGATGTAACTATCCTTTTAAGAATATATGATCATGAAGAGAAGAAAACAGAAGGATGCTTACTAACTTTACAAAAATGTTGTGTAGTAGTAAATAAAGATGGGAGAGCCAAATTAAAGGAGGAAAAGGAAACAACAAAAAAGGGAGGGGGGCAGTAATAAAGCCAAAAAAGTGAAAGAAATGAACTATACTAAAACAGCAGTATGATATAATCCATTTATATTCATATTTCATGTACACATATGTAGACATGAAAAATTTTTAAGATTTTATTTTTATTTATTTTTAGAGAGAGAGGAAGAAAGGGAGAAAGAAAGGGTGAGAAACATCCATGTGTGAGAGAAACATCCATCAGCTATCCCTCACATGCTCCCAACAGGGGAACAGCTACAACCCAGGCATGTGCCGTGACCTTTTGGTTTGTGGGACAACCTAACCCACTAAGCCACACCAGTCAGAGCTGGACATGAAAAGTATTTAAGATAAAAATGGGGTTGCACTCAAATTTGCCAAAGGACATACCGAAGGAATTTATCAGTATTTAGATGCTCTTCTGCTTCCATTCTCATAAACTGTAGTCTGAAGTGATCATAGAGGCTGAGCACAGTCCTTGATTAGTATTATTCTGAATTTATGTGTGTGTGCGTGTGTGTTAGCTTTGACTGTATTAAAGGAACAGGGGTCAGTTCAATCTGGTTTTATGGTTTACTCCAGTAGCCAGCAAACTTTCTGTAGTGAACCAAGTAATAAATATTTAAGGCTTTTAGGGCCTTTTCTGCTACCATGACTATTCAACTCTGTAGAGTGACTTGGATGATTTATTTTGTGTTAACTGGGTGAAGAAAGAGTATCAAGTTATGTAATCAAACATTAATTTAGGCACTGCAATAGAGATATTTTATAAATGTGGTCCGTATTTACGATGTGCTCACTTTAAATAAAGATTACCCTCGATAATATGATGCATCTCATCCAATCAACCTTGAGAAAAACAACAACATCAGAAATAGCTTTCCTGGGTAAGTAATTCTGCCTCATAACTACATCAACTCCCTTCTGAGCTTCCAGCTTTCAGGCCTGATATACAAATTTCAAACACGACAATCCCCATAATCGTGTGAGCCAATTCTCTATATAGCTAGATAGATTAGATAGTTAATTAGATAGATAGATATTATATACTATTGGTTTAGTTTCTCTATAGAACCTGACCAATACATAAACTAATGAGACTAGCTGTGCTCTGATAAATCTATTTACAATAACAGGTAGTGGGCCAGATTTGGCCTATGTGCCACAATTTTCAAAACCCTAGTATCAACAATAATGAAATACAGGTGCTTTTGTTAAACACACGCTGTGTTCCAGGCAATTCGAGAGGTGCTTCACATACAAATTGATTCAGGGTGCTCCATAAATTGGGAATTATTCCTGACCAGGACAGATATTCCAAAGCAGCTATATAAGCAGGAATGACTTTCCTACAACCAGTGATATGTAGACCATAAGCTCAAGTGTAAGAAGTTTCTCAGACAGGACTTCATGATAGTGTTCTACCTACTTGTTGTATTATTTTATCTATTGGCTTTGGGGATTAAAAGTTTTGCTGCTAATCAAGCAGAAGCCAAGTAATACAATGTCTTAAATATTCACTTATTAAATGTGGAAGCTTTTAATTAAACTTGATAATGGGAAATTAAAATTCACAAAATCACCAGATCAGGGATCTAGTGATTTTTTTAAAAAGATTTTCTTATTCATTATTTTTAGAGAGAAGAGCAGGGAGGGAGAAAGAAAGGGAAACATCAATGTATGGTTGCCTTTCAACTGCCTCCAGCTACAAACCTGGCTGGAGACCTGGCTTTGTAACCTGGTTATGTGCCCTGATTGGGAATTGAACCAGTGACCTTTGGGTTAGCAGGCCAGTGGTTTAGTAATTCTTTACATCAAAAGAATTCTTTACCTCAAAGATTTAAAGCAAAGGACCTTTAACAATATTTCTTAGAAGGAGGAGTCCTCTATCGACTATTGTTAAATAACAATAAATACTACACATTTAAAGTTATCTATAACTAAATAGTAGATTCTCAAGTTGGTTGAGGCCATAAGGTTTCCTTTCTCCAGGGATGAATGAGATTCCCATTTGAGAAGAAATTGGCATCCTCTCTTTTCTAATCAGGGACCTTTTCATAAACACTGTCATCCCAGGTATCACCTCCTGTTCCTCCAAAGTTTGATAGCTTACATTAAAAAAAGATTTGACTTACAAAAAGCAAATATAACCACACCTTTTCAAGATCACACTATTATGCAAAGTAAAGAATGTCTATAACATTGCCCTTGCCATAGAAAAGAGTCTTAAAAGGTTAGGATGAGGCATGACAAAAAGTGGGGAAAACGGGGACTTTAAAATGTAATGTATGAAAGAGAACTGTAAGTTATCAGATAGCTGAAGAAAAATAGTTACATATGAAAGTAAAGGGCTGTTATGGCCATGACCAAATAATACATTTATAAAGTAGAAAGAGAAAAAATAAATTAATAGTAGTAAGACCCTAATTCAGAGAAGCCAAGTTAAAAAATGTAAACTAATGTGAACAGTGCGGACAAGTAGTAAACAAAGATGTACATACTGAAAGGTGTGTCATAAGGAAAAAAAGTTCAGTCAAAGAAGGTCAAGTGCAGGAACTCTATAAAAATGGCAACCATGGAATGAATTTGAGTTGGTCAGAAGAGTTCTAACTTTAAATATTTTCCTGTTAAGCCATTTTGTTCTGATTTTTAGTTCAGAAAATATGGTCACTAGAGTACCTATCTGTATGCAGAATTTCCATAAAATAGTCTTTAACGTAGGAAAATCTCAATTATTTGTTGATAATGCTAATTTCCTGGAAATTCAAATTGGAGAAAGTGCATTAAACATAATAACTAGCCATTCTTAAAGAATAAAACACACTTATCAGTGGTCTCTATTTACTAGTGTCAGAAATTATAGAGTCTGAAAGGGGTGTTTAGCTTAGAAAATTGGTGCCACACTCACCTCTCCTGGTAACATCAGTGTTGGATGGGGATGGAGCCATAATTTCCCAAAATCTGAATCATCCTTGCCAGGTTTGGGGACTCTGCAGAGAAGTTACTCATACCAAGGCTGACTGTCATAGTTCAGGAAAATGATGCAGTCATTTCTCTTAGCATAAAATATACCTGAGAAGGAGTTTGAGAAACCTATGTAATATCAAACCCCAGAAGGACAGTATTAGCAATGGTTTTGATATTAATGTAAGACCTAATAATTGTCAAATGCTTACTATTTCAGGAACTGATACATTATGTCATTTAATCCTTTCAAGAACCCTATTGGGTATAGATATTACTATGAAGCCTAATTTAAGAGGAAACCTACGCTTAGCAAGGTTAAGAAATTGATCAAGATAACAAAGGTACTAAAAGGCAGGGCTGGGATGTGAACCCACACAGTTTGGTGTTTTACAGTGTGTATATCCATAATCACAATGTTACAGGTATACTGGAACAGGCTGGGGAAAATAATCAAAACTGACTTCCTCAATAGTAACCTGTATTCCTTTTATCCTATACTGCATGCTTAATCTTCAACTCACATCGTAAAAACGTTAAATCTTTAACCTTTATATTTTAGAATTTACAATAGTGAAGCATGGATAGCCTCTTGGTCTCCAGGACAGAAAAATGGGGATGAGAGTAATAGCGCATTCCTTTCAGATGAAATGACAAATAAAATACATATAAACCTCATGTTCATTCATAGGAATTACTTGAATCCAGTGAATTGCTTAAAATAACCTAATAACATAGGTCACTTTAAAAATCAAGTGCTGTGAGTATATCTGTAAGTTTCAATATATTTACTGGCAAAGAACCTTCATGTTTGATAAATTATTCAAAACCCATATGTCCCCTAAATCCATCATATTATCAAGCCCACATAAATTGTGACTTTTCCTTTCACCTACTTCCTTTGTATTACTATTCATTTACATCTTAGTTTACCACTTAGTTTCCTGAAAGTTTGGTCTAATTTCATCCACAACAAAACAAAAAACTCACCAGACCATATGCCTCCCCATTTTGCTCCCTCTTTCTAAATGGATGAAAATTTTCACTGCAAAATCTGTTGCTACACTATTAAACATTGGTGTCCCTATCCAGGGAGACCTGACTGGAAAAGTACGCCACCACCAAATCGGAATTACCGAAACCTAAATTATGGGTCGGGATCCGCTCCCACCCCGAAAAGGGGAGGGGTCGCGGGCCCGAGACCGAGGGCAGGATGTGGGAGGGGGTGGGAAAGGGCAGCGCTCGGGTCCAGACGCGGCTCAACATTCCCTGCGCCACTAACCAAGAGAAAATAGAAAATAAATAAATAAATAAATAAAAGTGGCTGCGCGGTATTTCGAGGAGGGCCCTGCAGGTTTGCGGGCGGCGGGAGAAGCCCGTAGCTGAAAAGGGGGTGCCCGGGAGCGGCAGGGCTGGATCAGAGCCCCTCGTCCCCTGGGCGAGGGCTGCCCACCAGGGCCGGGCCTCCAGCGCCCGGCTCCTGGCGCCGGCACGTTCGCGGGCCCAGCCGCCAGCCCACCAGACGACCAGCCGCAGCCGCTTACCGGTGGCGTCTCGCTGCCTCCTCCGGGGCAGCCCTTCAACGGGCGCCGCAGTCAGAGCACCACCCCGCGGTGGGGTACGTCGAATTTGCCGGTAGCTCTCAGAGCCCCACGGAGCCGCCACTCTCGCGAGATGCCGGCGGAGTCCGCGAACTGGGAGGAGGAGAAGGGAGGGGCATTTAACGGTGGCAGCTAGTTCTGTGCCGGATCTGGGCGAGGGGCGGGCGCCATTGTGCTTTGCCTCCGACTGCTCGGCCTCCGAGTCCTAGAGTTCCGAGGAGGAAGGTGGCAGTGTGGTCGTCGTGAGCCGGACGCGCCCTGTTCGGTGCCAGCTTTGGAGCTGAGGTAATAAGCTGCAGCGCTCGGGCTGCTTCTGGGGAAGGTGGTTCTAGTCGAGGCCGCGGGTGGGGGAGGGGAGAGAACGAGGTGCAGGCCTGGGGACGTGGAGGTCGCTTCCTCCTAAGCCGGATGGGGTGGAGGACCGGGATTCCTGACGGCAGGTACTGAGGACGCAGGTCGCTGCCAGTGGCGTTGGGTCGGGAGTTTGTGCCGGGTGGAGGGGAGCAGATCTGTAGTTTTTAGACGCCTGGTGGGTGAGGGGTAGGGGCTTTCCCCTTACTTCGGCCTTAGCGGCGGCCTTTCCGACGGGGTGAAGACGGCCCGGGGCGCCGGGGCAGGGGGTGGGGACGGCGGCAGGGCGCTGGGGGCGGCGGGGCAGGAGAGGGTAGAAGCCTTTACGCGCTGTTGACTGCGGGAGGGCCGGGGCTCCGCCAACTCCGGCTGCGTTGGAGGGGCTTTCTTAGCCCCTAGATGCAATAGGGAGCGTGATCTGCGATCGTCCCAGTGCTTGAATATATTTGGCGAGTGATTTCGGGCATGGGGTAAATGATGTGTACTGCAAGTCGAAATAGGTGATTTTATGGGTAAAAACAGACCTGTTGGCGGAAGAAGTAAAAATACGGAAGCCGCCAGTAGAACACTCCCTCATATTGATGAAACTGCGTAGTGAAGACTTGAGAACGTGTGTACACACACACACACACACACACACACGCCCCCCAAAATACTACAATTAATACTCTTTTCCTGCATACAGATGTAGATAATACATACGGAAAACCTCTGTCTTGGTAATAAATTCGTCACCACCAGTGCCCTTTGACACTTCCAAAAGCCAGTGTGCTAAGTGAAATTGAATTTGGTAGGATGTTTTTTCGATATTTGTAAGACGGGTTAGGTATTTTTCTTTTTTTTAATTATTTTAAATTGCTCTCTTTCTTACTCCCATTTGTCCGTCTCTGTACAGAACTAAGGTACAGTTAAAGGTGATATTATTGACTTAAAATCAAAACAGTATACTATTGTTGAGGCAGACACACAGTGTAGGGTTTGGTTTGGGTTTTTTTTCCCATGAGATGGGGGTATTTTATTTACGGCTCCACAGCATTCTGTAAAACCACAGTGGGGCATGAGGCTTTAGAGTCCGAAGATCGGGTTTGAGTATTGCTTTTTTCCATAAATTACTTAACCTTTTCATATTTCTTTAGAAATACAGCATTTAATTCCTAGACCTGAGGTAAGGATTAAATTAGATGGGGCTTTATGCAGCAGTCAAAGTACTGGGGGACCTAATACTTGCCGGGTAAATTCTAAATGGATACAAACAGTTGGTACCTAAAGTTCAATTGTTTATATTCATGAATTCTTGTCTGAATGACCTTAAAATTTTATCCTGCCCATAATGTCCCCTGCAGATTGCTGACAGTCATACAGCATGTATTTACATAAGTTTTGTGCTACAAAGGTGTAAAGTTCCTACTTAAATGCAAGTGATTTCTATATCTGCCACATTAACAAGAGAGCTTATTTTCCTAGATAAAGCACAAAGATACCCTTGTATAGAATACACGAATGTTTTACTTGAAGTCCTCATCTGATCAACTTGGTGTAAAAAGTAATCTGTGGCACTCAAGCAGCCAAGTTGCTTCACCAGTCTCTTTGATACGTGTTCAAGAGTTCCCCCACGTTTTATTATATGCAGCCAAGTTTTAATTAACCCTGTATCCAGTTCATCAATCTCTTCATCTGATATGTGTTCAAGAGTTACCCACATTTTACTATATTTCAGGAAAATAATTGTAATAGTGCAAAATTATCAAATACTGTAATACATTATTTGATCATTTGTTATTTGTTGTATCCTGGCTTCTAGATTAGGGCTTGACATTTCAAAATAAGCTTGAGACAGCACCTGCCCTGCACAACTCACAACTGAGTCATCAGACTAAGCTGTAAACAACTGCTATTAGCACAAGTACATAGTAGTACCTTGGGTGCACAGAGGTGTGTTTAATCTTGGGGGAGATTTTTAAAAATATTTTATTTATTATTTTTAGAGAGAGGGGAAGGGAGGGAGAAAGAGGGAGAGAAACATCAATTTATGGTTGCCTATCATCTGCTTCCAGCCACAGACCTGGCTGGAGACCTGGCTTACAACTTGGTTATGTGCCCTGGCTGGGAATCGAACCAGCAACCCCTGGGTTTGCAAGCCAGCACCCTATCCTTTGAGCCACCAGCGGGCTAATCTTGGGGAAAATTTTATAGGAAGTATTGCTTTAACTGAGAAGTGAAGGATGACTTAAGAGGTTGATAAGGAAACTGTAAAGTCATGGTGTTATGTTTTGTTTTAGGAATGGACAGTTTGTTCCCCATAGCTGAAGTAAATTGAATGGAACGTTAGAGCATGACATGAAAGACCTTCTTTATTGTTTTACAAAGTTAGTGCTCTATGCTGTTGAACATGGAGAAAAACTAAATCAAATAAAAACTGATTTTTAGATTATCTTTGCTGATACATACTTCTGTTACTACAGATAGTTAAGTGGCAGTGCTAGTAATAATCAGTGAGAAATACACAGGTCTTCATCAAGCCTCATTCATTTTTAAAAGTTTTTAATTTTAATCCTCATCTGAGGATGTTTTCACTGAGAAAGAGAGAAATGTAAAAACATCATCGATTGGCCGACTCTTGTATGAACCCTGACCAGGGGGCATACCCGCAAACTAGGCAAGTGCCTGAGTGGAAATGAGCCTGCAGTCCCCTGATGCCAGGGATGACTCCTGCCACCTGAGTCACCAGGCCAGAGCTAAACCTCATTTTTGACCAACAAATTAAACTTAAGATTTAAGGAATCTAAGTAACAGAATCAACAACTGATCCCATTAAGATGATTACAAATGAACGAGTAAGATTTTGAGTTCCTCCTAAAACCTAGGTGAATTCACTAAAGCAGAATTATATTACAATGAAATAGTTTATCTTCTCTCAATCATTGTTTTACTTTTTAAAATCTGCCTTTAATACAGTCGCTAATCATAAGATGAACTCAAAAGTGGAGGGATAAAATTATAATTTGAGAGTAGTCTGGGGTTTAATTTATATTGACTTTAATTTTTAGCTTTTCTACTCTGGTCTGAACTCGTGGCCAAAGCTGGTTTTTCTTGCTCTCTTTCTCTCTCACTCTACCGGTTAGACTAGATAAGTTGAATACCCAGTTTTAAAATCAGTACTGGCCTACATTACATATACCCAATGTTGTCAACAGCTTTAAAGAGGGCACATTTTTTCATCTTAAAAGCTAGTTCTTCCCATTATGATTATTGCACTTGAACATAATGTATTTCCCACTTTTCCAGAAAAAAACCCTAACATGTTTTGCACAGGATGAATATTGAAACTTAAGACTTACAGGTTTTTTAATACACTTAAAAGGAGAATAGATTATCTCATAAAGTACTGTAGTGTAGACTTACTATCGTAATTGTATTTTATCATGGAGATATTAAACTTTTTACCTGGTTGTTATTTATTCAAGATGGGTATAACTTTGTGTCTTAAATATTTGTCAGCTAAAAATCTTCTAAAACCTCCAAAATTCTGTTTTCCTCATATGACCACCCACCCATAGGTTCTCTATCTCCATTATCACTAGGATCAATAAAATAAGTAGGATTTCTTACAGAGAAAAAAGTTTTCCCCCCCCGAAATAGACGTTTTTAAAACAAAAGAATGTACCAAGTAGAAGAAAATAATGGAATTGTAACTGTTGTTTGTATTGCTGGAAGGTGATTAGCAATCACAGTGCATTGGTACTTTTGTGATAACTCTGACCTTCATGACATGAATTTATTGTATCTCTGGCCTTCATGACATGAATTTATTGTATAGCAATGTTTTGTACTTTAGGTAATTAAGCAACTGCAACTCACTTAGATATGTAAGACAAATTCTAACTCACACCCTGAAGTAGAATCATGGTTTTTCTTAGAAACTCATATGATGAAAGGAAAGTGAAAAGTTAGGATAAGTTTTGAAGCTTTTATCACTTCATTGCGAACCTCAAAATCTGGTGAATTAAAACTCCTTTTTTTTTGTTAAGATTTTATTTTTTATTATTTTTAGAGAGAGGGGGAGGGAGGGAGGCAGAGAGGGAGAGAAACATCAATGTATGGTTGCCTTTCACCTGCCTCCAGCTACAGACCTGGCTGGAGACCTGGCTTGCAACCTGATTATGTGCCCTGGCTGGGAATCGAACCATCAACCTTTGGGTTCGCAGGCCGGCACCTTATCCACTGTGCTACCAGCCAGGGCTCAAACTCCTTTTTACTGTCAGTGTTGTGTGTGCCTACTGGGTAGTTATACTGATTTTGCTTGAGTTTGTTCATGTACCATCATTCAGCTGGAGGATTTCTCAGGCTGAAAGGTTCAAAATGGCATCACTGACATGACTGGTAGTTGTTTAATATTTAGGTTTTGCTCCATGTGGTATTTTATGATATGGCTGTCTTGAGACAGCAATCCAAGAGAGGGCAAAGACAAAAGCTATAACTTCTTATAGCTTGGCAAATCATACAATGTCACTTAACTGTACTTTTTAAGTTTTTTTTCCCTTGTCACCCAAGGATATGTCCTTATTGATTTTTTAGAGGGAGATGAGGAAGGAGGGAGGGAGAGGGAGAGAGACAGAGAGAGACAGAGACATTGATTGGCTGCATCCTGCACACACCCCAGCCAGCCATTGAACCCACAACCTAGGTACTCCTTTGTGCTCTAACCCAGAATCAAACCCACAACCTTTTGGTGTTCAGGGTGATGCTCCAATTGAACCACCTGGCCAGGGCAACACTACAAATTCTTTTAGTAAAGTAAATCTCATAAGTCTCACTCCTACTCAAGAAAATAAGATTATACCTCTTTGTGAGCAGACCAGTAACATCACAATACAAAGGAATGTATGTACTCAGATGTGAGGGATTTGCAGTTATATTGTAATTTACCACAGGTTGCTTACAACATTTTAAGAACAGGCATCTTTACAATGTCATGACTGGGATTTGCTTTAAAACAGAGGATGGTAAAATAAATAAGATAGGTTAATTACTGATTGATACATGGAAGTTCATAATTGTCTCTACTTTTGTGTTTAAAATTTTTCATAGAAGACCTCAGGTAATCTAAACTGCATTTAGTAAAGTAATTTTAACTTTATTTTCTGCTTAGTATTTATTAAAATAGTATTTTATTGTTTAATATTTACTACTTCCTTTGTGGTATGTAGATAATAAAGAGTGTAAACCAGCAGTATGGCACTTTAGAAGGGTTTATTCATTCTTGAAAGATTTTATTATAAGTTGTAAAAAATACATCTTTTCATTTGCAAATAACTATTTCCCATATTTATTAAAGTAAGAAGTAACATTAAAGAAATTAAAGTACAAAGAAGAAACCAAACCAACCCAAAGACACAGTAACATGTAAATAATGGCTATTTTTTCCAGATTTTTATGCATGTACTTGTATAAGTAAGGTCTGTAAGTTTCTTTAGTTTGTAGTGATTATCTTCCTGTACATAAATCTGAATGACTTCAAAAAGTTGTTTTTTTAAAACTATGTGTTAAAAATAAAAGATAAAGTTAATAGAATGTCTACTGAGCTGTTTACATGGAACATTTTTTACACTGGTGGTATTGCTTAATAGTAACTAGTGTTTGCTGAATGCATACTGTGTGCCAGCAAAGTTCGCAATACCTTTGAAGTTGGTACTATTATTATTCTCCTTTTGTGGGTGAAGAAATTAAGCACTGTAGAGATTAAACCTAGACTCAACCCTGAGTAAAGGACAGACTTTAAAGCTGGAAAGCTTGTACTCATAACTTTCATTTCTACAAATAGTTAAAAATTGGCTTATGTGTTAAAAATTGGGCAGTGCTTAATTTACCTTTGCCTAGCTTCTCTACTTGAGATGTACTGAATCTGTCTTCTATCCATTTACTTTGGGCCCTCACTCATTTGTCTTAGAGCCATACTGTCTGTTCCTAATAATTGTCCTTAATACTGATTTACTTGGAGTTTGTTTGTTTATTTATTTGAACTTCTGTTTACCATTCAGGAAATAATAATGTTAGTTGCATATCTTTACAAGAACTGGTTTGCCTCTGATTTAACTTTTAACCTTTGGAGTTCAGCTGACTGTGGTAAAGTGGCCTATAGATTCCTAACCTTGTGTGTGTCCTGGACTTTGATTTCTTTCCATGAGTTTGACAAAACAAAAATTTTAAATTTCTGGCATTTACAAATACCCTCAGGGCAGAGGTGTCTTTTATACTTCCATAACTTTTGGGTTCCCATTTTCCATTCATTGTTGACCTAACAATTCCTTACTATTTTGTCAACCCTTCATTGTTTGTAAGAGAATACTCTTTATATTTTATCTAACATTTTTTATCAGTTGGAGGGAAGGATTAGTTTGAGTAATGAGTCCTTATCGAGAACCAAAGATTCTTTTCCATAGCATTTTGTGTGTGTGTGCATCTTTTGTTATATTCTATTGTAGTTATTTAATACATTCACTCCCCTTATCCCTGAAATGTGAGTTTAGAAGATAGGCTTTATTACTACATTACTAGAGTTTAGCACTCTGTCTGATACAGTCACGGTACTTGGTAACTATTCAAAATTGAGCTGATGGCCTGCAAACCCAAAGGTCACTGGTTCGATCCCCAGCCAGGGCACATAATCAGGTAGCAAGCCAAGTCTCCAGCCAGGTCCATAGCTGGAGGCAGGTGAAAGGCAACCATACATTGATGTCTCTCTCCCTCTCTGCCTCTCTCCCTTCCCCTCTCTCTGAAAAAAATAAATAATTTTAAAAATATTGAGCTCAGGGTTTTTTCAGGTGGTACTTGGAAAGTAGGTGGGGATGGTACTTTAGAGTTCTGGATGCTAGGCCAAAGTTAAGGAAAGTTAAGGAAATGGTACTGTTACTAGTAGGATAAAATAGAAAAGAAAATGTGTGGATTATTGATGACTTCCCTTTAGACAAAGTCTAGCATGGTTTGATTAGAGACAGACTTTGTTGGTTTACTCAGAATAGGCTTGATATCCAAGTAAAGCCTTCTTGAAAAACATTGTAAAAATAAATATAAATTTGTCTGTATTCTACTGTAGGTTGTAAGATAGTTTTCCAGTTGCATTTAACATGGGATTGTGAGATTTTGGTAACTTGCAGATAATATCAGGCAGAGAACCAGTTACAAAATTTGTGCATCAGATAATGACACAGAATTCCATTCTAAGGTTATTTCCACAGAATAGAGTTGAATTGTGCTGCTTATAGGTAGGGAAAACTTTTTTCTTGGTCTAAATATCCTTTACAATGTTCAACAGGCCACCAAAAACATATAACTTGCTTTAAAGAGCCTTTCAAAGAGTTTCCTAGGAAGCCTGCCAGAATGAAATTGTTTTAGAAACAAGTAGTCAATTTTTTTAGTAGCTAATAAGTCTTAGATTTATGAGATGGACAAAATGGACAAATTGTGGAGTGGGGCCCCAGCCAGGTTGCTCAGTTGGTTGGAGTGTCATCCTGTGAACCAAAAGGTTGGGGGCAGGCTGGGTAGGGGAGGCAACAGAATGATGTTGCTCTCTAAAATCAGTGAACATATCCCTGGGTGAGGATTTTTTTAAATTGTGGAATTGTTATAAATATCTATTTTTCCACTGCTGTTGCTTATGCCAGCCTCTATTTAAAATTCCTCAGTGTGAGGGTGCACATTGAAGTAAAAGTATGATGAATTAAGTAAACTAGTAGTTTGATATCCAGAAGACTATTTCCAAAGTTGAAAAGTTTAATAAAAAAAGTTTAATAAAGTAACAATCTCCAGTATTGATCATAAGAATTTTTTGTGGCTTTGTAACTGATCTTTCTGCATTTGAAGCAAGTTCTGGCAAGTGGAAAATGTGATCTCTTGTTGCTGTCACTGCCTCAGCTTAGTCATAGATTTGCTGATAAGGAACTTGAGCACATATTTCCAGTTGAACCTATGATGCCTAGGACTTCAGTGAGTCACAAAGAGTGCAAATTGTGTTATGGAAGTTTTCCTAGCAGTATTGAGTGCTATATGCAAATTGAGTGGCAAGGCATGGCAGACAGGCACAAATCTTGAAAGTCCGCATGGGTCACTGTCCTGGTATGGTACATTTTTATCTCACCACCATATTGAAAGATTGACTGTCCAACTGTGGAATCAAATCTAAAGTAACTTATGAAACAAATTCCATAAAGTGACAGAGGAAGCTAAGATACCATTATAGTGACCATTGAGGAAAGGTTGTACATAAAAACTTTGTGCTATACTCATTAAGTCTTGGTTAAAAGTACTGCGGTTCAAATACCTTTTTCCTGTTAGTGTATTATCTTTGCTTACACCTTTTCCATTCCATTATATACCGTATAGCATTTATAACTAAGTTATGTGGTTGTTTAGCTTGTTCTGTTAAATAAAGAACTGAAAAATATGCCTCATAGTAGCTTACACATGTGCATACTTCATAGTACAACTTAGGAGTGGTCTGGTCATTTTTCAAGGACTGTGCATTTTAATTTTAATTCTTTTGCTATTTTTCAGTGCTTTTGACCTACAACTTACGCAACCATGTTATATAAATTCTCTTGTAACACCTACATTGTCAAAATTCAATCAGTTTATGTAGAGGAGTTGCCAAAAATAGTTTCGTACAGGATGAATTATCTCTCTCAGAGGACTCTGCCTCTTTGTCTCATCTCAGGAGATTTGTTTTGAGCAGATTTCCTACTAGGTTAGTTTTATTTTGCAAGTATCAAGAATTGGATATAAATATAATCAAAGTAAATGAGAAATATGATTAGGAAGTATTTTATTTAAGAACCATCTGTAGGCCTGTATCTCTTAAAAAGCGTTTTGTCTCCCTGTTGATGTTTAAAATCCTCAGGTAACAAACAGTCCCTTATATAGTATTTTCATAGCTGCCTTGATAAATAACAAAATGGTACTTGTTAAATTATTTATGAGCTTTTGCATGTCAGTGTTTAACCGTTAATATTCTTTCTACTCATATATGCTTTCTTTAAAAGTCCACTTCATTATGCACCTCTTTTTTGTTTAAAAAAAAAAAAAAATTTAATGCGTGACCATAAGTAAATAGCTTATAAAAAGCTGAAGTGATCATATGCTTTGTCATCCAAAGTAGGCCACTATTAGGAGAAAATGCAAGCACTATTAATAATTGTCCTGAAATAATGAGCACAAATTAGGACTTTTCTGGCCATAAACTGGGGCTTCTAGGCACACCAGGAAATAGTCATCCTATTTAAAATGAAAACAGAAGTTATTTGCCCCACCTTTACCTCATTCTCCGGTCCCACTTTCCAAGGGCAGCAACCCTCAACTTCTAGCTGTGCTAGGATTTACCTTTTTATTTCTAAGGGATGTATTTTGTACTATTCATGATTTTTCAGTATTGTATGTGTTTTTCTTATTCAGCATTGTTTTTATTTCTGCTACCCACATCTATCCCACAGCATGTTAGTAGCAAAATCAGCAGTTTATGTTATTAAAACTGTAAATATCTGAGTTCATCCAAACATTAATACCTCCTTTCTTGAACAGCAGCTCAAAAAGTTAGAAAATTAATTTATGAAATTGCCCTTTGTTTAGCATTTTCCCAATTGTATCATCTTTGCCACATGCCAAAATAGTTTCTATTTCATACTTTTTTTTCCTTAGAACTTTGCTTCCATCATCTATGATCCTGCTCCAGTCTTAGTAAATCGTTCCCTGTGCTTCCTTCATCCCTTTGTAACAGTTTCCTTGATATTGTGATTGGTTCTTTCATTCTTTACATTCCCATTTTCCTATGACATGCTCTTCATTTAGCTTCTTGTAGTTTTTGTTTTGTGATTATTTTTAAAAGATCTTCCATGTCTGAAAATGTGTCCTATTCTCCATCTCACATTTAGTTGTCGTATTGGAATTCAAGGCTAAACATTTTTCTCATGTTAGTTATTTTATCATTACCTTAATGTTTTTAAAGGTGTAACTAAGGCATCATTCTAATGTGACCTCTTTTTTCACTCTTATAACTTTGTTTCTAGTGTTCTCAAATTTCAAGATAACTTGTGCATTGACCTGCTGAGTAAACTTGAATCCTTTGGCTATGAATATGTGTATCCTTTAGTACTAGAAAGGTTATTTTATTTCTTAAAGTATATTTTATTGATTGTGCTATTACAGTTGTCCTAGTTTTTTCCCCCTTTGCCCTCCCCTCCCCACCCAGTACCTCCCTTCCATCTAGCGATTCCCTCCCCCTTAGTTCATATCCATGGGTCATGCATATTAAGTTCTTGGACTTCTCCATTTCTAATACTGTTCTTAACATCCTGATGTCTGTTTTGTACCTACCAATTATGCTTCTTGATCCCTGGACCTTTTCCCTCATTCTCCACCTGCCCCCTCCCAGCTGATAACCCTTCAAATGATCTCCATATCTATGATGCTGCTCCTGTTCTAGGTGTTTGCTTACTTTGTTTTTATTTTCTTAGATTCAGCTGTTAATAGTTGTGTTTGTTGTCATTTTATTGTTCAGAGTTTGGATCTTCTTTTTCTTAAATAAGTCCCTTTAACATTTCATATAATAAGGGCTTGGTGATGATGAACTTATTTAGTTTTACCTTGTTTGAGAAGCACTTTATCTGCCCTTCCATTCTAAGTGATGGCTTTGCAGGATAGAGTAATTAGGCTGTAGGTCCTTGGTTTTCATCACTTTGAATACCTCTTGCTACTCCCTTCATGTATGCAGTTTTCTTTTGACAAATCAGCTAATAGTATTATGGGAACTCCTTCCTAGGTAACTCTCTACTTTTCTCTTGCTGCTTTTTAAGATTCTTTGTTTTTAACCTTTGGCATTTTAGTTATGATGTGTCCTGTTTGTTTTCAACTTGTTTGGGATTCATTGCTTCCTGGACTTGTATGTTAGTTTCCTTTGCCAAATTAGAGAAGTTTTCCTTCATTATTTTTTCAAGTAAGTTTTTGATTTCTTGCTCCTCCTCTTCTCCTGGCTTCCTATGATTTGGATATTGGCACTTTTGCAGACACCCTGTAGTCATCTTTTGTTTTCTTTTTTAATTCTTTTTTTTGTTTTTTTTCCATCTTGTTCTGGATGAAAGTTATTTCTTCCTTATGTCCCAGTTCATTGACTTGAATCAGAGCTTCCTTCCTTTCGCTGTTCATTTCATGTGGATTTTTCTTGATTTCATTTAGGGGCATCTTCATTTCTTCCTATACACTTTTGCTGTATTGGATGAGATCTTTGAGCATTCTGATCAGTGTTTTAAATTCTTCATCTGATAGGTCAGCTATCTTTGCATTGCTTAGCTCTTTTTCTGCATTTCTGTTCTGTTCCTTCATTTGGGCCATATTTCTTTGTCTCCTTATTTTGGCAGCCTCCCTGTGTTTGTTTCTGTGTCCTAAATAGAGCTGCTTTAACTCCCCTCCCTTTCTTAGTGCAGCTCTTAACTTGTTTTGGTTGGAACCTAGTGTATTTGCCAGGGTGGGGCAACCCATTTCACCACTATGTGATGACTCCATAGGTTGGAGGCGGGGAGTAGCGTTGGAAAGGGGATGGTGCCACTGCTGCCTGACTTCAGGAGGCTTGACTGTCACTCACCCCATTTCCAGTTGCTTTACCAATTTCCTGTATGCCATTCGCACTCCTCCAGCTGTTCTCCTGGTGGTGGTTCCCAGAGTGGGTAGTTTGCATATGTCCCTGGCCTGTGTGGTCCTGGTCTTCATGAGTATAGCTCCTTTTTTTTTTTTTTTTTCTTTTTAATTTTTTAAATTTAATTTTATTGTTGATGTATTACATCCATCTCCTTTCTCCTCCTCTGCCACCCACTCACCCCTACAAAGTCAATCCCACTTGTTGTCCATGTCCATGGTTCTTGTATGCTAGTTCCTTGACTACACTGCTCCCCTTCTTTGCCTCCTGCTCTTCTCTATCCCCTTCCCCTCCTCTCTGTCCACTGAAGGTCTGTTCATTGTATACATGTATCTGATTCTATTTTGCTTGTTTGTTTGGTTTGTGCATTAGTGTCCTGTAATGGGTGAGATCATATGGTATTTGTCTTTCACTGACTGGCTTATTTCACTAAGCATAATACTTTCCAGTTCCATCCATAATGTTGCAAAGGGTAGGAGTTCCTTCTTTCTTTCTGCTGTGTAGTATTCCATGGTGTAAATGTACCAAAGTTTTTTGATCCAATCATCCACTGATGGGCACTTGGGCTGTTTCCAGCACTTGGATATTGTAAGTAAATAAGTAAGTTAGTTATTTTTTTTTTTTTGAGGGTTCACTCTTCATTTTATTTGTGTGTCCTAAGACAACTCATTCCAAATACTGAATGCAAAACTGTTCTTAGTTTTAGCACTAACTGAAGGTAACAATCAGTTCTTTTAAACTATCTTGTTTGACCCTTTACTTTAAATTGCAAATTAAAGTATATATTTACATGTTTATTTACAAATAACTTCAAAAACAATTTAATCCCAATCTTGGCCCAACAGTTTCCACTTTACAAGTGGTATAGTATTATGCTGCATAAATCCTCTTCAGAAAATCTCTTAGGACTTGGTGAGTTCCAAATATTCATTCACCTAAAGTTTAATGAACCAAGTACTTCATTTCTGAGTAAATTAGAGGAAATGAACATAGGGGTACATAGATTCTGAGTATAGCTTCTTTAAGTCCTTGATTGTTGGACTTCCATACAGTTTGATTTTCTTGCCATTCTGGGTAATTTTGGTTCTGAGGTTAGTTGTGATCCTTCTTATAGTTGTGCAAGGAGGTGAAGCATGTCTACCTACACCTCTGTCTTGACCAAAAGGTTATTTTATTTCTTTAGTAATTTTTTTCTTTTTTCTCTCTTCTTATAACTTTATGAGTATTGTAGTCAAATGAAACTCCTATCTACAATTCTCGTATTTTTAAGGTACAGTTTCTACTTCAGGGAGGTTTACTCAATTTGCTTCTGAGCCTTAATGTGATTATTTCAATGTATGACATTAAAAAAAAAATTTGTCACATTGAATATTCAGAAGCTCATTACTATACCTTTCTCAGGCTTCCTGTTACTATTTTATGAATGAATGTCTTAACCTATGAGAATAATAATTATCTCCTTTCCTCAGATTTTCTCTAATTTTTTGTTACTGATTACTTTGGTGTCTTTCATATTGAAGGCCTTCCTTGGATGTTTAGTGATCCTAGATGTTTGTGTATTAAGGGAATCCCTAAAAATGCTGATTAGAAACTTTTGGTTACCTAGTGGGTTTTGTCACGGGGTAGGATGATCAAGTGGCCAGCTAGTTTTATAATTAGGAACATTCCAAATGTTGATATCCTGTAATCTAATCTCTGGTGTTTTGTTTGATGATCCAAGAGGGAAATCACCTAGTCTTTGGGCAGCATTGTAGAAACAAAACAAGGAAAGGGTTTTGGGGGCTCACATTGAGTACATGTTTTCTTTCTTTCTGTTTTTGTTTTTGTTTTTTAAAGATTTTATTTATTATTTCCAGAGAGAGAGGAAGGGAGAGAGGCAGAGACGAAGAGAATTATCATTGTATGGTTGCCTTTCACCTGCCTCCAGCTAAGGACCAGGCTGGAGACCTACTTGGCTTGCAACCTGGTTATGTGTCCTGGCTGGGGAATTGAACCAATGATCTTCGGGTTCGCAGGCCAGGACCTTATCCACTGTGTTACCAGCTAGGGCTATGTTTTCTTTTATTCCTTACACTTAATTCCCACTCTTTAGGGAAGATAATTACCTGTGAGATGTTTACTTCCAGGGAATAAATACCCTATTTCTGGAAAATGGAGCTAGGGGAAAATGTGAGGTTTTACTGCTCCAACTACAGATTTTAATTCAGGAACTAACTAGCTTTTCAGCCATGTTTATGGTACTTTGTACATCCAGGCCCTGACTGTTTCTGGTTCCACCTCTTTATAAATCCCTAGGGTGTAGCTTTTATTTTCTCTACTGAATTATTCTGCTTCTCCTGCTTTGGATTTTCCAAATATGCGTTGAAATCTCTTGCCTTCTGTTTTCCTTCCTATTCTTTTTCATAGTTAAAGCTTTGGATTAATGTACTGTCATTTTATGGGGATTAAGAAAGGGGGCCAAAATAGATGCATAAGGGATAATTTGTCGTACTTAATTAGAAATTCAAAGCTGACCCTTTCTATAATAGTCTTTTCTTTTTAATTTAATTATATCCGCTAGTATAACTTTTACTCTGGTTTCTCATTAGCTGGATGGTCCCAGCAGAATTATTTTAATTGATATTTAACTTCAGTTATATCTATTTTTATGTTGTACATTTTCTGCAATATAGACCATATGTTTTGTTTTGTTTTGTTTTGTTAATCTTTTTTGACTTTTCATCCTCTTTTCTGTCATTTCTGATACCCTGTTTGAAATGTTTTAATAAAGCAGGTAAGGGAAGTGCATCTGTTTTCACTTTCCTTAATTTCAATCCACTTCCAGAACTATAAGGGAATAATTCTTGACCTTGAAAGTTGGTAAACTGGGAGAAGTTGAAGAGAGTGTGATTGTTTAAAATTTGATCCTTTCTTTTGTCCTCATTTTCTTTGTACTCTCAAGACTAATGGCCTCACTCAGTGATTAAGGCCTCATTGTAAATCCTTTCCCAGGAATTTTAACCTTGCTGTTTTGGTGGGGGTTTTGTGTTTTTTTTTTTTTAACTTATAAAAGCAATATTGGAAAAAAAAATATTGATAGTAGTAATGTTGTAATAGCCTAAAACTGGAAACAGTCCAGTGTCCATCCACAGTAGAATGAGCCAGTAAATTGTGTGTATTGATATAATGGAACACTGTATAAGCTAGTTGGAGTGAACTTACAACTGCATGAAATAGCATGAATGAAAATCACAAATAAGCCCTGGCTGGTGGCCCAGTGGATAAGGCACTGGCCTGTGAACCCAAACGTCACTGGTTCGATTCCCCAGCCAGGGCACTTAACCAGGTTGCAAGCCAGGTCTCCAGCCAGATCCATAGCTGGAGGCAGGTGAAAGGCAACTAACTATACATTGATGTTTTTCTCTCCCTCTCTGCTTCTCTCCCTTCCCCTCTCTCTAAAAATAATAAATAAAATCTTTAAAAAAAAAAAAGAAAGAGAATCACAAATATAATGGCTGAATAAATGAAACCGGGTATAAAAGACTACATATTGTATGATTTCATTGTGTATATAGTTAAAAGTCAAGTGTAGCTACAGTTCTCTTGGCATAAGTTTAGAGGAATGTTTAATGAAAAATACCTAAAAATTATTTTTAGTTTGAGAAGGTGAGATAGGAAAACAAATGATAGCCTAAGGCAGTATGATGTCTCCATAAAAGTATGTATAAAATGGAGACACACAAAGGAAGGTGCTTGTTTTAAGACCAAAACCAGGAATGAATGGGGCATATGTAGACTTTCCAGGCACATACAAAAGCCTGTGAGAGTATTTTGTATTGAGGTGTGCAAATAGTATAATATAACTAACATTCATGGTGTGAGCGTTGAACACCAATAATAAGAATAGTGAGATAATTAAGGGCAAATTCATGTTGGATTTTACTGAGTAAAAGCTGAGTAAGGAAAAGAGCTCAAGCTTTGGAAACAATGAACCTCAGTTCTACATCTCACTTTTACTGGGTGTGCTTCATTTTATGGACAGTAGGGAACCTTTGGTGGACTTTAGAACTCTGTCGTGTGGAAGAGGGGTGATGGTAGTCTGATAATTCACTATGCCAGATAAAGTTAATTTTCATGGGTAAGTCTTGAATTGAGCTGATGATTAAGAGGATTAAGAATAAAAGGTTTGTATGTTTTCCCAAGAGCCAATAATCAAAATTTGTATTTCACAGGAAACTTTAGGAATGGAGTCTAAACCTTCAAGGATTCCAAGAAGAATTTCTGTTCAACCCCCTAGCTCTTTAAGTGCTAGGATGATGTCTGGAAGCAGAGGAAGTGGTTTAAATGATACTTATCACTCAAGAGACTCTTCATTTAGACTGGATTCTGAATATCAGGTAATACTTTAATTTGGAATATACGTCCACTCTCTTTTTCAGATTCCTAGGGGCCACATGTGTCTTTTAGAGCTTAAGGAAGTAATGAGTTTGTTTATACTACATTCAGCTGAATTTGAGACATCAAAACATATTTTTATGTCTGCAAGAAAATGAATTATTCATACCAAGTAGCAGAAACTTAATGTTTTTCAACTTCTTGGACTTCAGAGTTATGACTGGGGGATTGTGATCTTACGTAAAAGGATGGTATTGGGTTGGCCAAAAAGTTCATTTAGTTTTATCCATATGTTAGCTCTAGTAGTGCTTAATTGTCTTTAACTTAAGTCAATTTTGTTAGATTGTACTGTCACAGCTGTCATATCAGTGAGCTTTTTTTTTTTTTTAAGATTTTATTTCATTATTTCCAGAAAGAGGGGAAGGGAGAGAGGCAGAGAGGGAGAGTCAGACATCAATGTATGGTTGCCTTTCACCTGACTCCAGCCACAGATCTGACTGGAGACCTGGTTTGCAACCTTGTTATGTGCCCTGGCTGCAACCTTTGGGTTCACAGGCCGGCGCCTTACCCACTGTGCTACTAGCCAGGGCAGGGTTTTTTTTTTTTTTTTTTGTAAGGTAAAAATTGGCAAATTTTTGTGCTGTCATTTAAATATTGAAGATGGAAGAAAATACACAACATTTTCAGCATATTATGCTTTATTATTTCAAGAAAAATTAAAATGTGCCCTAGCTGATGTGGTTCAGTGGATTGAGTGCCAGCCTGAAAAGCATAGGATTGCTGGTTTGATTCCCAGTCAGGGCATATGCCTGGGTTGTGAGCCAGGTCCCCATTTGGGGGCGTGCCAGAAGCAAGCACACATTGGTGTTTCTCTTCTCTTTTTTCTGTTCCCCTCTCTAAAAATAAATAAATGCAACCTTAACAAAGAAAAGAAAAGAAAAGAAACACTCAACTGACATGCAGAAAAAGATCAGTACAGTATATGCAGAAGGTGCTGTGACTGATTGAATATGTGAAAGGTGGTTTATGAAGTTTCATGGTACTATTGACATTTTGTCTAAGTAAGTCTTTGCTCTGTGGTTATCTTTTGAATTGGAAGATGTGTAGCAGCCCCCTGCCCTCTACCTACTCAAAGCCAATAGGAGAGAGAGCTGACATACTCAAAATATCCAAATCAATAAAATTATTGGTGAAAATGAAAAACGTCTTTTATTTTACAGGAAAAAAAAAACAAACAGACTTTTTGGTCAACCCAATACTTTCTAAGACTTGGAAATTTTTCACTTAGAAACATAAGTATCAACTTAAGTATAAATTTAACTAAGTTAATCAATGTGGATGACTTTGTCAAAGCACCCAAAATTGGATTCTTTTTCTTTCACATTACATTCATTTATCTAGCTTCTTTGCGAAAATACAAAATAGTGGTGGAATAATAATTAGTAAGTGTTTTGGGGTTTTTTTTTGACAATATGATATCTAAATATTTTGCTTTTAAATGAATTTTTGGATGTTTTTAATAGTAATGACAGATAATCTACATAAAACTATACCAGCTATTCTCACCTAGGTAACTTTCCTTAAAACCAATAGTACTTTACAACAATAAAATTAAAAAAAAAACTGATAATACTTTGGTTTTCGAAAAGGTTTATTAGTATTATACACAATAGTGGTAATATAAAACTATAAATCTCAGCTGGAATGATTTGTAGGTTTAGTGCAATTTATTTTGTTTTTCAGATTTAAATTGACTGCATCGTTGGCTGAATAGCTTATTAAATCACAAGTGGTTAACTAAAGTTCGAGGTTTTGGTGCCTAGTAAGAGAATCATTCTAGCCTTGGCCTGGTGGCTCAATTTTGGTTAGAGTGTTGTCCTGATATTCCAAGTTTGTGGGCTTGATTCCCAGTCACGGCACATAAAAGAATCAGCCAATGAGTGCATAACAGCAAATTGCTATCTCTGTCTCTGTTTCTCTCTCTGCGTTCTCAAATCAATAAATAAAACATTTTTATGAAATAACAGGAAAAAAAGAACCCTTGGTGAAAATTTCTGTCTAAAGAGTGTGTGTGTGTGTGTGTGTGTGTATGTAGCATGTAACATGTATGACTGTCATTTAAAATACTTCTGCACAGTAATAAGCATTCTTTAAAATTTTCAGAGAAAGACTAAACTAAAAATTTCTCAAGTTTATTAAATAATAAATAATTTCTGCCTACATGCTCATAAGATTTATATGAATTATTTACTTGGTCTCTTGATCTCATTTTCATGTTATCTGGTACTATGTTTTTCTGTTTAATTTTGTTGATAGATAAGAGTATGTTTGCCAGAGGTACAGATTCATATTTTTTGTATTCTATAGAAATGTTGTGGGTTAAATGATGTGACTTAGTAAGAGCATATAATTGTTTTTTTACCTGTATTTATAGAATTTTATCTAATTTTTCATACAGCTTTTTTGAGGAACACAATACTCTAAAACCAGTCTATACATCTTGAATTAGAGTATTGTTACATTAATAGCTATGTGAACCTGAACAAGTCACTTGATATATTATTTTCCATAGTATTTAGTAAATCAGGTTGTTAAGAGTTAAATGAATTATTAAATTGAATGAGACTAGTGCCTGCCACATTATAAGCACTACATAAATGTTAGCTCTTACATTTTTATTATTATTTCAGCTATGTTATAGATTAAATATAATATGGAAACATGTCATATAGTGCTTGACATTCTATAAACATTTTCCACATGATTTAAATAGGATACATACTTTCGTCATTTCATAAAATAGAGAACTGAAATCAGGAAAGATAAGGAAGTCATGTGATTAGCATGTAATATTCCTTAATTTAAGAATCTCGCCCTGGCCGGTGGCACACTGAATAAGGAGCTGGCCTGCGAACCCAAAGGTTGCTGGTTCGATTCCCAGCCAGAGCACATAACCAGGTTGCAAACCAGGTCTCCAGCCAGGTCCATAGCTGGAGGCAGGTGAAAGGCAACCATACATTGATGTTTCTCTCCCTCTCTCCCTCTCTCCCTTTCTCTCTGGAAATGATAAATAAAATCTTTAATTAAAAAAAAAAAAAAAGAATCTGTAATACTTCTGAAGTTCTTGTTTCTTTGAGGAAATGGAGGTTGTAAGTTCTGAATAATTAACTTTCTAAATATATTTTGGCTCTCAGCCATCTGTAAGCTAAACTGCCCCTATTGTTAATCTTATTGATAACTATGTTAACTCCATCTTCAAATTTTTGTTACATTTTTAATGGTTGAAAACCATGACTATCTTATCTCTGATAACAGTGAGTATGTAATTGTTTATGTTACTTTTATGTATTTCTATAACTTAATTTAAGCAACTGATCTCATTGCACTTTGTCTTTTTGCTTTGTTGATGGTGATTTATTTTAATATGAAAGAATAAAATAGTGGGCTTATTATGAAGTTCTTGGTGCTTTTTTTGTTTACTACAAGGGTAACTCCCATGGAAATAAAAATATCTACTTACATGAATACACAATTAGACAAGTAAATGAAAATAGTTTTAAAATCAAATCAAGAAAAACGCAGCTTGGCCCTGGCTGGTGTGGGTGAGGGGATTGAGCACCAGACTGCAAACCCAAATGTTGCTTATTCGATTCCTAGTCAGGGCACATACCCAGGTTGCAAGCCAGGTCTCTAGCTGGAGGCAGGTGAAAGGCAACCCATACATTATTGTTTCTATTTCTCTCCTGTTCTTCCTCCCTCCCCCTTTCTCCAAAAATAATGAATGAAATCTTTAAAAAAATAACAAGGATTTTAAAGCAACCATAATAAAAATTTTTTTTCAAAGAAAGAGAAAGGAAAACTCAGCTCAACTACTGAGAATGGGTCAAGGTTATAACATCACTAGACGTTCATAAGCCCTGATGTGTTTCCAAGTTAAATGTGGACTCTCTGTTTTGAGTGCCAGGAAGATTACAGAGAAACACAACTGGCTCTGGAAGGTATTTTATTCATAAGAAAAATAACCAACCAGTTTCCAAAAGGAAGCAATGCTTGGCAGTCTGGTCTGAATAATATAGTGGACTATGTCTTCATGTATTATTCATACTGTAAGTATAGACCTAGTTTAGTGAAACTTTCTTGCTAAACCTCAGTGAAAGCAAAGGACATGATAACAAAAGTACAACTTAATGAAAACAGTTTTGTAAAGCAGCAAAAAGGGTGATCTAGCCCTGGCTGGTGGCACAGTGGATAAGACACTGGCCTGTGAACCCAGGGGTCACTGGTTCGATTCCCCAGCCAGGGCACATGGCCAGGTTGCAAGCCAGGTCTCCAGTCAGGTCCATAGCTGGAGGCAGGTGAAAAGCAGCCATGCATTGATGTTTCTCTTCCTCTCTGCCTCTCTCCCTTCCCCTCTCTCTAAAAATAATAAATAAAATCTTAAAAAAAAAAAAAAGAGTGATCTAAACATTAACTTTTAGTACAAAGTATTAACTTTCTGGTAGTCTTGTGGTAATCCAGGTATCAAACCTAGGGGGTTTGAGGGAGAAATGGGCTCTTTAAGTCCTGTCATCTTGTATAAATACCAAGTTTTTTACTTGGATTTCTCATAAAGGTGACATGGATGAATCCACAAATTCTTAAAGGTCAGCTAGTGTCTTTTTTATGACAATTGAGTCTAGAAATTCTTTATATAGAAGCTAGAATGACTGACTTCCATATTAATGTGGTAATGTATGTTCTCTGGCATATGAGTATTTAAAACAGAAGAAATCAGCTCTAACTGGTATGGATCAGTAGGTTGAAGTATCATCCCATAAACCAAAAGGTTGTGTGTTTGATTCCAGGTCAGGGGGCATGCCTGGGTAGGGGGGTTCAGTCCCTGGTCAAGGTGCATATGAGAGGCAACCAATCAGTGTTTCCCTCTCTTTCCCTGTCATCCCCTCTCTCTAAAATCAATGAACATACCCCCAGGTGAGAATAAAAATTAAAAAAAAAAAAATAAATAAATTACTTAAAAGAGAAACAGTTAAAGATCTGGGTTGTTACATATGGCTAAGGTAATTTTAATCTGGGGAATTTATTATTATTAATCCTCATCTGAGGACATGCTTATTAATTTAAAGGAGTCAAGAAAGACAGAGAAAGATCAATATGAGATAGATGCATCAATTGGCTGTGTCTTGCATACACCCCAACTGGGGACTTATCCTGCAACCTATGCATGTGCCCTCACTGAGAATTGAACCCATGACCTTTTGGTTTGCTAGATGACATCCAGCCAACAGACCCACACCAGCTAGGGCTGATCTGGAAAATTTAAAGTAGGAATTACCAGTCATCATAGCCGCAGCATTGATTCAAAGAAGTAAGGAGCCAAGGGTGAGCATTTTATCCTGGATTTGGTTCCATTACTCTACATTATGTAATTTCCCAAGATTGAGCACTGACTAATCGATAACTTGGGTTTGTATTTGTAGTGCTTAAGGTCCTCTTTCATAAGAATATCTTTAACAAGATATGTTGAATATTGTATGACCTGTCTCATTTAAAGTGTGTAATTCGGTGGTTTGTGTATATTCACATATTTGTGCAAACCATCACCACAGTCAATTTTAGAATCTTTTTATCACCTCGAGGGGGGGGCGGGAAGCAGATTTCTTTAGCTATCATTACATGCAGCAGTAGACAATCACTAATCTACGTAATTTTCTTGTCTGTTTTTGAATTTTATATACATGAGTGGAAACATGCTGTGTGGTCTTTTGTGACTAGCTTTTAATTAGCATGTTTTTGAGGTTCATCTATATTGTAGTATATATCATTAGCACTTCATTCCTTTTATAGATAAATGATAATTCATATGGATATACCACATTTTGTTCATCCATCTGCAGAGGCACTTGCAGGTTGTTTCCACCTTTTATCTATTAGGAATAATGTTACTTAACATACATGGGCAAATTTCTGTGTGGACTTACGTTTTTGGTTATCTTGGGTATGTATCTAAAGTGGAATTTCTGAGTAATACGGTACCTCTGTTCAGTTATTTGAGGACTTGCCAGATTGTTTTCTAAACTAGCTGAACCATTTTATATTTTAACCAACAATTACGTATGAGGGTTCTGACTTCTCAACATTCTTGTCTATGCTTACTTATTCTACATTTTTATTCTATCCTTTTATGATTGTGAGGTGGTTATCTCACTGCAATTTTCATTTGTCTTTCCATGATGTCTCATGATACTAAGCATCTTTTCATGTGCTGAGTGACTACTTTTATATTTCTGGAGAAATGTCTATTATCCGTTTCTGATTTTTAAAATTGGGTTGTCATTTCTTTCTGCATTATAAGAATTTTAATTTCAGGTTCTACTTTATCATTGCTGATACATTATCAAAGTGATTGACTTTTATATACTAATTTTATATTCTGCAACCTTACTATAATCATTTCCAGGAGTTATTTTCTTGTCAATTCTGCCATGTTTTCTACATAGGTGATCATGTCTTCTCTGAATAAAGACAAAATTTTACGTCTTGCTTTGCAATCCATATACCTTTTATTTCATTTTCTTGCCTTATTTGATCAGCTACAACTTCTAATACATTGGTGAAAAGTAGTGATGAAAGAACGAAGTCCAAAGTTAGTAGAAAGGAGGAAATAACAATGATTAGAACCTAAATAAAGGAAACCTAAACTAAAAAGAAAATAGAAAAGATAAGTAAAATTAGTGGTTGTTTTTTGGAAAGGTTAACAAAATAGATGAACCCTTTACCTGGACTCACCAAGGAAAAAAAAGAGGATTCTTAAGTGAAAGAGGAGACATTACAAGTAAAGAACATTGAAAAAAGAACATTGTTTTTATTACTCCAATAAAATGAACTATTTACCACATGCATGTTAAAATTATTATAAAATGTTTAATGAAGGAAAATTTATTGTAAAATAAAAGGACAAGTTCTGTAATTGTGGTTGAAATATTGCATTCTTAACTTAAACCTACATATTTAAGGAGAAAAACTAATCTCCTGTTTTATGCATTATATTGGGCATACTGTGTAACCAATTAAAGAATTAGGAAGTTGGAATCTGTAAATTGTGAGTGACTTGTGTTTTGGGTTTTATTCTGTGTATGGATGTTCATATGTTAATAGAAAAAACATTGAGTTAAGAGGTTTAAAATAGGTACTTGTTTTTAGCTGTTTCTTGCTTCACTGATGAAGGAATTCCAGGTATTAAGATAGTAAAAAGAAAATAATGTTCATAACATGGTATGACTGTAGTCTTCAGAATGAGCATTAGATGCATTATACTTTTTTTTTTACTTGAAATATCCTATTTTCATGGAAGAGTGTTCACAGTTTATATTTTAGTGTCTTCCTTGTCATTCTTTCCACCTCTCAACAGGAAGCAGGTCACTCAAAGGTTGAAATATTAAACCAGTGGGGAAAAGGAATAAAATTTTTGCTGTTAGGTATTTTCTAACCAAATGATTATATACATATATGTAGAATAATTCATCTAAATCAGATTTATTGTCCAACAAAGTACAATTATAGTATAAAATAAAGTAACAAGTGGGCAGAAGGAAACACAGATTAGGAAAACCCTACATGGTAGAAAAATTTGGTCCTTGGGAGTGTATTTGAATGTTGTAAGTTAAATCTCATACTGAATGCAAGCATTTTGTTGTTTTTTCAAATTTATTTTTAAACTTACAGCCTACATCTGCATCATCATCTGCATCTCCATTTCAATCAACATGGTATAGTGAATCTGAGCTAACTCAGGGAGCACGCTCAAGATCACAAAACCAGCAACAGGATCACGACTCAAAAAGACCTAAACTTTCCTGTACAAACTGTGCATCTACCTCAGCTGGGAGAAATGTTGGACATGGTTTAAATACAGTATCAGGTAAGAATTAAATTTATGTAAGATTTACATGCATTTTGGACTAAAGCCCCTTTTCCCAAGACATGCTATATATTAAGAAGAGTAAACGTAAGACCGTGGGGTCAGAAATGCAGTTGATTTTTCAACATCTTACCTTAGGTTAGTGCTAGAATTGAAATCAACTCTTGAATTTTTGCTCTAAATTTGTTACATATGTTTTACACAGGCAAGATATTAACAGATTTGATTCGAATAGCTGCAAATGTACAGTGATCAAATTGGTAAAAGTGACATGTATTCTGCTGGTTGTTATAGGAGGTAAAATGTTTTTAGCTGCAACTAGGGAAACCAATTTTTCTGAAGTAAGCAAAAAAACATTTTCAAGGTATATCTTTTATAAATGAGAAACATTACACAGATTATTTAAAAATAGTTGTTGGTATTCTACTAGGCGATCTACACTAGAAATTTAAAAAGCCATGATTTTTTAGCCCTCTTATTATATTTGTGGCATTGAGCAAGTCACTTAACCATTCTGGGATTTAGATGGCTTATCCATAAAGCTTTATGATTGGTATTTTGTCTCACAGACACGTTTGTTGCACAAATTGAAAAGATTTTTCTTTGAGAGGTTCTCCATCCTCCCTGTATTCAAATGAAACATAAACCAATGCCTGAAATAGTTTTAAGGTGAGACAGAACTTGAAATGACACAGTTGGAGATAAAATTCTTGAAATGCATATGTATTACCAACTGAATTAGTGTAAGCAACTTCTTTCAATTTTTTTTTCTTTTATTGATTCCAGAGAGAGGGGAAGGGAGAGAGAGAAACATTAATTAGTTGCCTTTTCTACACACCCTGATTGGGGACTGAACCTGAAACCTGGGCATGTGCCCTGACTGAATGGAGCCTGTGACCTTTCGGTTTGTGGGGCAACACCCAACAAAGGCATAATATCCAAATCAATAAATTATTGGTGAAAAATGAAAATTGTGTCTTATATTTTATGGAAAAAAAGAAACCGACTTTTTGGCCAACCCAATTATTTTGTGTTTATATTGTATGTTGTCAGCTAGAGACCAACTGAGACATCAAGCATCATGGATGAGGATATTTTTTTAGTGCTAGAAAAGACTGTTTTAGTAGGAAATATTTTATTTTTAAATGTTTTGAATTTATTATTATTATTAATTATTTTTAGAGAGGGGGCAAGGGAGAGAGGGAGAGAGACATCAGTGTATGGTTGCCTTTCACCTGCCTCCAGCTACGGACCTGGCTAGAGACCTGGCTTGCAACCTGGTTATGTGCCCTGGCTGGGGAATCAAACCAGTGACCTTTGGGTTTGCAGACCAGCACCTTATCCACTGAACCACCAGTCAAGGCAGGAAATAATTTTATAAGTGATGAGTCTATTTAGTAAATAATTTTATGTTGTGCTTAATTTTGCTTCTGATACAACTTTGTAACTATTAGAATTTCTATAGTAAATCACAATTTCCATGTGTAATATTAAAGATTTGTTGTCATCAGAAACTTTGAAAGCTTTCTGTGAATTAAAACTGCTTTGATTATTTTAAGATTCTTCTTGGAGGCATAGTCAAGTTCCTGGATCTTCATCAGTAGTACTTGGATCATTTGGAAGTGAGTTAATAAGAGAGAGGAGAGATTTAGAGAGGAGAGCCGATTCCTCCATTAGTAATCTCATGGACTATAGCCACCGAAGTGGTGATTTCACAACTTCTTCATGTATGTATAAACTTACCTAATAATATATATTATTATTGTTATATTTCATTTACCTAATGTCGTATTTTCCTCTTTATGTCACTAAAATTACAGTACAAAGGAATAAGGGAAGTGCATCTTAGGAGTATTTCAGATAGCTTATTTCCTAGTACCTAGTTGTTTTGTTTTTAAAAATATAAACAATTTAAAATAAATGTTCATAAATCCAAATTGTCTGCTGTTAAGTTTTTCACTTGCTCTCTTCTTTTAAGAATGTATGTCAGCCCTGGATGGTGTGTAGCTCAGTGGATTGAATGCTGTCCTATGAACTGAAAGGTTGCTGGTTCAGTTCCTAGCCAGGGAACATATCTAGGTTGCAGACCAGGTCCCAGTTGGGGACATACAAGAAACAGTTGATTGTTTCTCTTGCACATGGATCTTTCTCATCCTTTTTTTCTCTCTCCATCCCCCCGCCTCTAAAAAATTAATTAAAATCTTCAAAAAAATAATGTATGTCATAAAGTATACTAAATAATCCTTGCATATCCATATTCCAGTGTAACTTGGTTTATGTAGTGTAATAACTATAGTTAAATTCTAAGCTAATTAAAGCTTGATGACACTGTTTTAACACATTGTTGCCTGGCAGTTTTATATGTGAGTTAACTCATAGCAAACTGCATCCATCAGTTCATTAAGATAATTTAGAATTACCTTCATTTAACATGAATGCCTTGGTTTTCATTCAGGTGAAATACCCAGTTTGTCAGTGCACGTACGCTTAAGCGTTCAACCATAAATGCCATGAAACAATAGCTAAGTAATTGAAGACAAAATATGCTAATTGAAGTAGGTAAATACAGCAGACAAAAATGCAGTTTGAATTACATAGAAGATATAATTATTTTTTTAAAGCTTTATTTATTTTTAGAGAGAGGGAGAAAAATATTTATCAGTGCCTTTTTGGGATCAATCCAGCAACCTTTTGCATTGTGAGATGACATCCAACTGGCTGAGCCACACCAGTTAGGGCTGAAAGATTTAGCTTTATTTATTTATTTAAAAGATTTTATTTATTATTTTTCAGAGAGAGGGGAAGGGAGAGAGGAAAAGAGGGAGAGAAGCATCAGTGTATGGTTACCTTTCACCTGCCTCCAGCTACAGACCTGGCTTGCAACCTGGTTGTGTGCCCTTGCTGGGAATTGAACCAGTGACCTTTGGGTTCACAAGCCAGCACCTTATCCACTGTGCCACCAGCCAGGGCTAGTTTTATTGAAATAATCATATTGGGGGAAATCTTTATTTTAATTTTTTGTTTTGTTCTTTTTAAACCTCACCCGAGGATATATTTTTATTGATTAACGAGAGAAACATTGATTGGGTGCCTCCTGTACACACCGACTGGGGTTTGACCCCACAACCTAGGTATGTGCCCTGACTGGGAAGTGAACTGGCAACCTTTGGAGTGTGGAATCATGCTCCAACCAACTAGCCACCCAACCAGGGCAAGCCTTTGTTTTGTTTAATATAAAAGAAAACATCTTTTTATTTGCTTGGCTTTGAGTGGATGACTTTTAGTAAACACTATCAATTACTTCTAGGACTGTAAAAGTACAGGATAGAATAGATAAAGCCCCTAATAGTTTATTCTGTCTTGAGGCTCCATGTATTAGCACAGTAGTAACCTAGCTCTTAATCTAGGTGTATGGCTAAGTATTCTTTATAAAGGAATCTTACAGTATTTCCCATCCCTGTGAAGAACCACCAGTGGTATACTTGTAAAATTTCAGATATCAGGACTCTATTCTTGCTCAGTGCTTCCACACAGTATTAAAAAGCAAAAGTATGTTTGATAAGTAACCAGGGATAAGAATCACTGTTGTTACCTTGAAGTGGGGGGAAAGGAAAACCTTTTAGCTCTTAGGAATGTTTGCCGTACAATTACAAAGGTGATAATATTAAATGAAATAATTATTATACTATTGCTGACTAAGAAGATCTCCCATACATTATTTCCCTAGAATTATTTTGCTTTTATTTGTTATGAGTCATTTACATTGAATTATTTGACCCATTTAAAATTTCTTATCCATTTAAATATTAGATATTTTACCATATCAATTTCTGGTCAACAAATTCAACTCTTTTACCTTCATCAAGTTGGTAGATTGATTTTTGCCTCTCATAAGCTCTTACTTACTTTTAGTTTGTAATATTGACTTTATACAGAAGTGCTGGATTTTACCAAAGATGTAGAAAGAAAAGTATGCTTATGTTTTTTCAAAAATAATAGTTATGTAGTTATAATGTAGCAATATTCAGTTTGAAATCAGTGTTTCATTTTGGCAATAATTAGTCATTAATTTATGTAAATTTTAATGATAGTCAAATTATTTCATGTAATTGGTTACTTTTTCTTTCTTTCAAAAATAGATGTTCAAGACAGAGTTCCTTCTTCATATTCACAGGGAGCAAGACCAAAAGAGAACTCATTGAGCACTTTACAATTGAATACATCATCCACAAACCACCAAATGCCTTCTCAACATCAGAGCATACCATGTTCTAGTAGAAATACTTTAAGATCAAATTTTTCTCCAAGAGAATTGGAATCTCCCCAAAGCAATATGCAGCCTGGATTTTCTTATGTATCAAATAGAGATGAAACCTCAGCCATAAGCAATTCAGATAGGGTTGGTTCATCTCAAAGATCATTTCAAGAATCTTCTGACAATGAAGGGAGACGTACGACCAGGAGACTGCTATCACGTATAGCTTCTAGTATGTCCTCTACTTTTTTTTCACGAAGGTCTAGTCAGGAATCCTTAAATACAAGATCACTGAATTCTGAAAATTCTTATATTTCTCCAAGAATTTCGACGACTTCACAGTCCCGTAGTAATACAGCATCAGCTTCTGAAGTTTCTGATAATAGGGCATCTGAAGCTTCTCAGGGATTTCGATTTCTTAGGCGAAGATGGGGTTTGTCATCTCTTGGCCAAAATCATAGCTCTGAGCCAGATTCAGAAAATTTTAACCAAGAATCTGAAGGAAGAAATACAGGACCATGGTTATCTTCCTCACTTAGAAATAGATGCACACCTTTGTTCTCTAGAAGGAGGCGAGAGGGACGAGATGAATCTTCAAGGATACCCACCTCTGAAATACCATCTAGATCTCATCATGTATTTAGAAGAGAACCCAATGAAGTTGTTCACCTTGAAGCACAGAGTGATACCCTTGGGGCTGCTGCCAACAGATCACAAGCACCTGCAGCACCAAGCAGTGCTGCTGTAGGTGGCACCACATCAGATTCGGCTCCCAGTGGAAGAAACCCAGGAATAACAGGAATCCTTCCTGGTTCCTTATTTCGGTTTGCCGTCCCCCCAGCACTTGGAAATAATTTGACCGATAATGTCATGATCACTGTAGATATTATTCCTTCAGGTTGGAGTTCATCTGATGGAAAGAGTGATAAAACTAAAAGTGCACCTTCAAGAGACCCAGAAAGACTGCAGAAAATAAAAGAGAGGTAAATTTGACTACCTGTCTTAAGCCCATAAAGGAAGAGCAGATTAGAGAAAAATCTTTCTAAAATGGCTTCTTATAACATCTAAAATGTTTTCCCTTGAAATGTACAGTAAGATGTTACCTCTTACTCAGGTAAAATGGGTGAGAATTAGTAATAAAGGTAGGCACTGGGGTATAGACTGGATCCAGACATAATCTAAAGTTTTTTTTAAACAGCACAAAAAGACAAGTATCTTATTCTCTTACTCTGTTGCTTGGTAGACAAATGCCAAATTGGATTTGTAAGGAGGCCCAAATGGCTGTGGATTATTATGACAACTATTAAAATGACTTACTTGGAATTTTCACCTTGAATGTTTTGGGAGTAAAATTATTTGTACATATTTTTAATTTTGTTTTTGGAGTCCCAGGTATATACTAAGTAGTCTTTATATTTTGACTTTGCTAGAAAGACCAGTTTAAATTTCAGACTTAAAGAATCTTTATACAGCCTTAACTGTGTGTCCCAATTGGTTGGAGCATTTTCCCCTATACCAAAAGGTTACAGGTTTCATTCCCAGTCAGATCACATAACTAGGTTGTGGGTTTGAGCTGAGGTCAGGTGTGCTTATGAAAGGCAACTGATAGATGTTTCTGTCTCTCTCTGTCTCTCTCCATCTATCCCACCCCAAATCTATAATAAACATATCCTTGGGTGAAGATTAAAATTTTTAAAAAAGAATTTCTATACAAATTAAATCTTTTGTACAGTTGAGGTTTGCTTAAAAATCTATGGTAAGGGTGAAAAGATGAAAGATCAGAGATTTTATTCCCAACTTGCTTATTAATTACCTTCTTAGTATAGCTCTTTGATTTTTCCATCTAGTAAATTAATGTTAATGATAAAATGGGATAGGGTAATATATGTAAAATATACTTGTAGGAAAAAAGACTGTAAAGCTAAGGTTGTAGGGTTTTTTTTTTTTTCTTGTTCATGAAGGCCTACTGTAACAGAATTTGGGGGGAACATAGCTATTACTATCACTTCAGATTTTTTGTACTTAAGAAATATTTTCAGATTAATTCAAATCTAATTCTGGGGATAAAGGGAGCTTTGTATACTTTCTGAAATGTTGGGTATTGGGCTACTGTATTCCCATTTTTCCTTACATGGGAAAAATAGTACCATGTAATTCTTCTTTTCCTGCTTTTGTAACTTAAGTTTTTTTCTTTCTTGGAAAGATTTACTCTCTGCCCTAGTAGTAGCAGCAGCTTTAACATTATTGAGTTCAAATTGTGTTGTGTTCAAATTAGGTTAATTTAAATGCATTGGTGAAAGCAGGCAAAGCATTAATTTTAGTGATTTGCAGATAAACAAATTTAAGCCACCACAATTCTATCTGGTTAGATTCTTTCCCCACCCCCCCCCCCCCCCCTTTTTTTTTTTTTTTAACTTTATTGTTGTTGTATTACATCCATCCCCTTTCTGGTTAGATTCTTTAAAAAGAAGAATTTGTTTGTTATTTTGCCATAGAGTTTTGTGTGTATTTCTTGTATTTTTTGCTTGTGAGGCTTTTAAGACATGGTACATTTAATAATTCCCCCTTATCTGCAGTTTTGGTTTTCATGGTTTTAAGTACCTTTAGTCAGCTGTGGTTTGAATATTAAGTGGGAAATTCCAAAAGTGTAAATGATTCATAAATTCTATATCATGCACATTCCTGAGTATCGTAATGAAATCTCAGGTCACCTGGTTGTGTCCTGCTCATGATGGGACTTAATTTCTTTGTTCAACATATCCACCCTGTATAGACAGTACAATAAGATATTTTGAAAGAGAGACCACATTGACATTATTTTTATTACAGTATATTGTTACAATCATTTTTTAGTTGATGATAATCTCTCACTGTACCTAATTTATAAATTAAGCTTTATCAGCCTAGCCAGGTAGCTCAGTTAGTTAGGGCATTGTACTGATACACCAAGGTTGCAGGCTCAATCCCTGGTCAGGGCACAGAAGAGAATGAGTTGAACAACAAATTGATTGTGAGTGTGAGTGTGTGTGTGTGTTTACACGCACGCCTGCGTCCTCTCCCTTCCCCACCCCCACGTCTTTCTCTCCCTCCCATCCCACCTCTCCCTTCTCCCTCCTCCCTTCCTCCCCTTTCCTCTCCCTTCCTCTCTCAAAATCAGTAAATTACCAAAAAAAATTTTTAATTGAACATTATTGTTGATAGGTATTATATAGGAAAAACACTTATGTTTTTGGTATTCGTGGTTTCATACATCCACTGGGGGTCTCTGAATGCATCCCCTGAAGATGGGGGATGACTACTGTAATAAGAGTGTTAAAAAAAATTGAATCTCCCAAGTAAAAAGTAAATGAAATTATGAACTGTAGAAAGTTAAGTCTAAAGGTGAAACATGAAGATTTATACTTGAGGTCATACCTCTGGTTAAGCCAGGTCTAGAAAGTTACCCAACAGCTGTATATCAATTCTGCTTTATACACATCTGTTGCTAAATTGGTTAATAACCCATACAGTCCAGATTTTACTTCAGTAACAGTTTAGCATTTAGTATCATCAATTTACTGAATAACGTTTATGTCAGCAGTGGACTAGGCCAGCAGAGATTTTAACCAAAAAAAAAATTTCTTACTATATGGGTATTCTACATTTAAAATTATTTTACATGTTGGCTTATTTTTATTTTTTTAATTATTATTTTTTTAGAGAGAGGGGAAAGGATAGAGGCAGAGAGGGACAGAGACATCAATATATTGTTGCCTTTCACCTGCCTCCTGCCACAGACCTGGCTGGAGATGTAACCTGGTTGGTTGTGTGCTCTGGCTGGGGAATTGAACTAGTGACCTTTGGGTTTGCAGTCTGGTACCTATCCACTAAGCAGCTAGGGCCAATTTTTTTTTTTTTTTTAAAGGTTTTATTTATTTTTAAAGAGAGGAGAAGGGAGGGAGGCAGAGAGGGACAGAGACATCAATATATGGTTGCCTTTCACCTGCCTCCAGCCACAGACCTGGTTGGAGACCTGGCTTGCAGTCTGGCTATGTTGCGCTGGCTGGGAATTGAACCAGCGACCTTTGGGTTCACAGGCTGGGACCTTTCCCACTGAACCACCAGCCAGGGCTCTACATGTTGGCTTATTAAGGAGAAGGCATAAGTTAATAGGAACGGCACCACACCTAAAGTGTTGCCCTTGTTTAAATCAAGTTGATTTAATAACTTTCCTGGCAGTGGGGAAATGGAGAATTAAAAATTGTTTGTTCTCTTTTATTTTTCACTGTGATTTAATACAAAAAGCTTACCAGTTTGAACATAATGCTATTCTGACAATATGTAAATGAGAAGTCGGTAGTCTGTATTCGTGTAAGTAACTCAAGTTATTTTAAAGTTCCTAGAGGAGTTGTGGGGAGGTATTGAAGTAGTCTGTGGTACTGCAGGAAGTAAAATCTTTTAGGGATTCTTATAAAGTGATTGTGAAAAATATGGAACTTAAACTGTAATAGTACCAAAGACAAAATGACTTCAGTGGTTTAAAGAAAGTAATAAATTTACCTTTAAAATATTTATTACAATTTTTATTCTCACTGTAATAGTTTTTCATGGTGATTGCTCTTTATTGTTGTTTATTGTTTTTCTTAACCAGAGGGAGTAAGAGTAAAAATAAGAAAAAAGGTATGGTTTGGGATTATGTATAACTGGAAACAATCAACCAGTTAGCCTTGTTTAGGAAATATGCCTTCTTTTTCAGCCTTCTTTTAGAAGACTCCGAAGAAGAAGAAGGTGATTTATGTAGAATTTGTCAGATGGCAGCTGCATCATCATCTAATTTGCTAATAGAGCCATGCAAATGCACAGGGAGTTTGCAGTATGTTCACCAAGAGTGTATGAAAAAGTGGTTACAGGCAAAAATTAATTCTGGTAAGGTTTACAGTTTTGTGTATTTTGTTTTCACATTTTTTTTTTCCAAGAGGGGCATGTAGGGATGCATTTTAAATAATAAGTCATTAGAATTTATTATCAGAAGTATCTTGATTAGTTTTTAAAGCAAAAGCATTAAAGAGTATTTGTCTTGCATCAAACATTTAATTTTTTTTTTTTTTGTAGTGTTTCTTATATTTCATTTGCCCAGTAAACAGTGTACTTCTTCATAGATTACTACAATTATAATTTGTCATTGTTGGGTAACCCTGTATCATGTAAGATTTCTTTGGATCAAAAAAGTACTGTTTATGTGTTCTTGAGAAAGAGTGTTTCTAATGCTGTTGTGTAAAAAGGCAGCAATAATAAGGTTACTGTAGAGATTCACTTGTTTATTGAGTGCATATGAGGTACAGAGTGATTAAGACAGAAAAGAAGGTACTTGTTCTTGTGGTGGTAATATTGGGTGTTAAAGGAATGCTTTGTTGAGGTGAGAACATTTAAACCGAACAAAGAAGAGCAGCTAATCCGGAAGAGGGCAAGAGTATTCCAGCAGAGGAAGCAACTGGTGAAGAGACTTTAAAGTTGCCATGATTTAGAACCGAACAAGGTTTGGTGTATCTGGATTATGATTAGTGGGCAGGAAGAGGGGTGATACAGTTGAAATAAGAGAGATTAGCAAAGGCTAGCTCATTCAAGACTTTTGAATTTAATGTATGAAATTGGATTTTTATCTAGTATGAGGGGAAACCACGGAAAGCCCGTGGGAGTGAAATAGTATTATTTCTGCTTTGGCTGCTTTGTGGAGAGTAGATTTCAGGGAGACAAGTAGAAACAGAGAAGCCAACCAATAATCTGTTTTATAAGAGGTGGTGATTATGGGGGTAGAAATAGGTAGATTCTGATATGTTCTGGAGGTAGAGTCTGTTAGACTTGTCAGTGGGTTGGTGTGGAGGAGTAAAGGAGAAAGAACAATTAAGGAAGCCCCTATTTTTGCCATGAGCAACTAAGTAAATAGTAGGGTCAATGACTGAAATAAAAAGGACTGTGATTGGAATAAATTTGGTACAGAAAATTTTATTCTATTTTGGAAATGTTATATGTGAACTGCTTATTAACCCTATGGAAATGTCAACTAGGCATTTAGCTAGACAAGCTTGATGTTTCAGGGAGTATTAGCACTGAAAATTATAGTTTTGGGGTGCATAAGCACATGGCATAATATTTTAAGTATTGGAATTAAATAAGGTCACTTAGAACAAGAGCAAATATGGAAGGAATGAGCCCAGGACGGAGCCTTGGGACACCCAAATGTTAAGTGAGCACAGAAAAGATTTCAGAAGCAACCACAGTCTGGTAAGAAGAAAACTTAAGAAAATAGAGTTTCATGCAAGCAAAAAAAAAAAACTTTCTAAGGAGTGTGTAGTCAACCTTGTCATACTACAGGGAGATAAGAACAAAGAAATGACAGTTGGATTTAGAAGCATGAATGTCCTGTAGTTTGTCTCTAGAGTGGTGGGGCCAAAAAGCATGATTAAATTGGACTGAAGAGAGAGAAAGGGAAAGATGGAATCCAGAGCATCAGTGGAGTAGTTAGCCTTTAATGGGAAAAAAGATGCTTAATCTCAAGACCAGTGTAAATGTGGATGTTGATCAGTTGCTTTGGTGAGAAGAGGCTTGAATTCCTATGTAGTTGCCTCTGTTCTCTTAGTGGAAATAGGGTCTTGATCTGATTAGGAGACAGTTTAAGAGATTTTGATGGGGGTAGGGTATCATTCTAACATGTTTTCAGAGATTACCAGTTTCATAAAAATCGATGACCATAAATATGATTCACAAGTGAGATACATGCACTTTTTTAGAAGCAGTTTTTAAATGCTTAGATGCAGCAACAGATTTGAATTCAAATGGCATTGGATTCTTAACCAGATAAATAGGATAAAGGGGGTTAAGGGTATTTGTAAGAATGTAATTTTGTTCATGGTAATTAAAATCAGGAGGGAACAAGTACATCAGAAAGTGGATAAAGAGAAAGTGGTAGGATCAGACAGTCTTTGCATGTCATTGACATTGAAGAGAAATTGCCAGAGTTGGTGAGCTAGAATTTTTAGAAATAGTAGGTACACAAGAGGAGAGGATACTTGAAATAAAGATTTAGGGAGCAGTGCAGTAAACTGATAACAACATGAAGGGTATGACCATAGAATAGATGGCTGTGGTAAGGAGGGGTAATATTTGAAAGCAAGAATGTTCAGGAAGTAAAAATCAAAAGTGAATGTAGATGCTGAAATAGCAAGGAATAAGTTGACAAAGAAGACAGCCAGCTGTCAAAGTCATTCATGAGTAAGGCAGGACTTGGAGTTTCAAAACAGCAAGAGGTGTGACAGGCATCTTTTCCCAGTTTCTGGTCCTGAGGTACAAGGGGTTGTGATGGGGATAAGGACTGCAGAAGAGTATATTATCAATCTGGGGACACTGGTACGGGCCTGGGGTTGAATTGATTATTCAAAAAAGAGATTGGTTACAAGAAGAATTTAATTACATGAGATCATTGAGTCCCAGAGGACATAGTGAAGTGACTTATTAGGGTGAGAAAGGTGGAAAATTAGATCAGATTAGTTAATGTACATAATTAATGTACATAATTGTGTGAGATTGGAGATCTGATAATGATGCCTTGGAGATGGAAGCAAATGGATTTTGAGGTATCCTGGCCTTAATTTTAATCTGTTGGAAGATTTGAGTAACCTGTTCAAGCTGAAGATATGGGACTACTGGAAAATTTTTTTCCTCCAGCCAAGTAGCAGAGGTCTTCTTGGGGTAGGGGTTTCATTTTTTCTTTTAGGCTTGCCTGATCCCAAAGCCATGGGATGGGCCATCTCACTTATAGCCTCCTCTTGGCTGTATGATGTTAGGACAGCCTCGTAAGCGTTATTAGTCACTATCCTGGAATGTTACTAAGATTAAACGAGTACCAGGTTAGTTCTTGACACTATTAAGGGTCCACATATGTTAGCTATTATCAAAATGAAAAACAGCTTGACTTCTCTTCTAATATATTTGCAATTGGTTAGTGTTGTGTATGTAGGAAAACATAATAAATACAGTGAATGATTTAAGAATGTTGGCTTTGTGTAGTTAGATAAGATTGGAATAATGACTCCCAACACTTAACTATAGGATCTTGAGTAAGTTTCTTAATACTGGTTCTCCACTCTGGCTACTGATGAAAATTATCCATTGAAGTTTTTAAAAATATGGATTTTTTAAAGTATTAAGAATATTCTTAAGTACATTTGGGTAGGGCTTCATTTCCACCATGACTGAAATTGACTGATATTTACCTCATACAGTTAATTGTGAAGGTCAAGTGATGATGTGCTCACAGTAGTGGGCACATGGTTAGTATGTGGGTTTTATAAGGTTACAATAAATAATTTTTAAGAATGATCAAATGAGTGTAAAGATCTGAACAACTGAACCATTCTGATATATTTTCATGAGACCTTTCTCATATTTACCATAAAGGCCCCATCTGGTAGAAAAGATTTATTTCCATACATAAATGTGTATGAAGGAGTTGCCATATATAGACTGTTAAATTCAACAAGATATACAAAGATGAATAAAGAAAGTCTAGTTCAAGTTTAGGCAAATACTGTCAGGGCCTAATGGAATGAGTTGGGGTATAATGGTAAAAGAATAGATTAAAGATATAGTTAGGATAAATGGGTTCTTCCTAGCTGAGTATGACCTTTTGAATAACTTGTGTAAGTTACTTGTTCCATAGTAGAGAAAAATGAAGCCCTAAGATGTAAAGTAATTTGTACTGAATGATCTCCAAGGTCTATAATTGGTGATAATCATAGTTTTTCTGCTTCTGAATCCAAGAATAGTTTTTTAAGACATCTGATAAGAGAAAGCCTTCCAAATGTCTTTCATATCTCTATCAGCTCACATTATTGGACTTAACCTGATTTTAGTTTAGTGGTACTATTATAGTGACTATCTTAGGTAATTTGACTAAAGCATATTTTGAGATAATAGAGACAAAATATTACCTCAGAGAAGCATTCAATTTCCTTTTAGATACTTTACAGAGAATGTAAGTTACTACTACTATTTTGGGTTTCATGCCAAATTTTATTATTTAAAGAATTGTTTTTATTCAATTCTAAGAGTTTTATGAGCCCTTGGAAGACAGGGGTTACCACTTTTTTCTTTCTGAGCCTCCAAAACCTTTAATACTGCTTGCCCACATAATAAGCACTCAGCAGATGTTGAATCAAATCTAAACCTCTACTGTTACTTGACTTCCTTTAATTTTTAGAATATTTTTTTGCAATTTAAAGTCTTATAAAATGCAGTGGGGGGAAATGGCTTTATGTTTAATTAGACAAAACTACCACCTATATAATTGGAACCAGAAACTTAGACGTAACCAAATGTTGAATGCATATGGGACAGAGGAGATTTTTTTTTACAAAAACATCATGGTTTTATGTGTGTGTGTGTGTGTAGCAAAATTTGCCCTTTTAACCGTTAAGTATACAATTCAGTGACATTGTGTACATTCAGAATGTTGCGCATCCATCGCCATTATCTGCTTCTAAAACTTTCATCATGCAAAATGGAAACTATCCATTAAGCAATAACCTCCTTTTCCACCTCCTCATGATCCCTGTAACTTCTAGTTATTTTCTCTCTGAATTTGCCTGTTATACATATTTCATAAATGGAATAATGAGGTATTTGTCTTTGTTTGTATCTACATTATTTTGTCTAGCATAATGTTTTCAAGACTCATGTACATTGTGTCATGTATCAGGACTTACTTTTATGGTAGAAAGGAGCTGTTTATCCTGGGCAACAGATTTCTGTTTTTTTTTTCCCCTTCCAGCCTAGGATGGCACATTTCTTAAACCACAGAAGGTCTTAGGTATATATTTTCACATCAAAGATACTGGCCTGGGTATATGCAACTAGTTGTTGGAGATACTATATTATGAAATTAATGCTATCTTGCCAAGGTACTTAAGGCAAAAGTAGGAAGTGCAAATGACATTCCATTGTCAGCTTCCCAGGATCTGTAATATATAAGTATCTGGGAGAGGGGTGGGGAATATCTAAATAAAGTGGGGAGGTTTAAATACCATAGAGTGTTGCAGACATGCACATTAGGTGTTGCTGATTGCTATTTTAGAAAATATTACTTGGTTTGTGGCAGTAATCCAGTCTTCCACCTTTCCTTCCTTTTGATTTTCTATTATTCTAAGCTTAAAACTTAAAAGGCAAACTGTTCGTGGTGACATAACAAAACTAACCTTTATTCATAATTTAATTTTTAATAGGTTCTTCATTAGAGGCTGTAACCACCTGTGAACTCTGTAAAGAGAAGTTGCAGCTTAACCTGGAGGATTTTGATATTCATGAACTACATAGAGCTCATGCAAATGAACAAGTTAGTATATTTTGCTTAATTGGGTAAGTGTCTATTCTATGCTTAAAGGACAACTCTTGAAGAAAAGATTAAAACATGGTCAGAAAACTGGCATTAAAGTAATAAAAATAGTAATTCTGTTACTGCATTAGGTACTATAATTTTATTATTTTAATTTTTCTCATAACATTTTGTAACTGAAAGGCAAATAACCAAGATACAGGTTTTAATTTTATTAAGATAAAATACATCATATGCTTCCTAAATAAATCTGAAAATAATAAAAGCTTAGGAAAGTAGTCCCAAAGTAGGCATGCTCACCGGATCTTCCCAGATGCCTCAGTTGCAAATGTCTCTGAGCGCTAGAACATGATTAAAACACTGCCTTGGATTTGCTTCCTAAATCTGTATTTTTTATTTTAGGAATAATTTTTATGTGCATATCTGACCACATGTTCTCACTGTACTTTTTCTCTCTACCCTCCACATTTCTGCTGCTCACCTCTGTGTTGAACAAGTTATTTTATAAAACATTTTATTCCAAGTTCACATTGTTTTTCTTTCCTTTAGTATTTGTATCATTACAGTTTGGTTGTTATTTATATAATGAATTATGCCAGAGTTTCTCTGATCATTGTAAGATTTTTCAAATATTTCTTCTTCTTTCAGAGGGGTTTGGTATGTATTGATAACTCCCATTCCCAGTAATTTTGATCACTAATTTTTGTTTCTAGAAGAACTTAAAATTAAAAAAAAAATTTTTTTTTGAAATGCTTAAATTACATAGTTAAGAGGAAGAGCTCAATATTTTTACCTTCTTCAAGGAAGATTTGGGAGGGGTATGTGGAGAAAAGATGTTAAAGATAATTACTGGGATAATCCTAGAGCCATACTATCCAAGTGAGTTTAGCATATTTGTTATGAAAGAAAAACTGTATCTGCTGGTGAGAGAATACATGAGTCCTTAAAAAACACTGTTCAAATGAAGGGGTAATGGAAACCCCTTTTTTATTCACATGAAGTTCATGTAATGTAAAAACCACTTAAAGTGAATAATTCAGTAGTATCAGAACATTTGCAATATCTAGTTCCAACACATATTCATCTCTCCAAAAGATAAACCCACACCCATTAAAGTTTTCCCCATTAACACCCCTTCCATATCCCCTGGAAACCACTAATCTGCATTCTATCTCTATGGACTTACCTGTTCTGAATATATCATATAAATTGAATAATGGTTTTTTGTGGACACCTTTAAATATAGGAATAAGTGGATACCCCTTGAAAATCTGATTAAAACACTTATACGCACATAAACACAAAATCTGTGTATAATTTAAGGGATTCCCAAATCTCTTGAAGCTAGGTGCTAACATCCACGTTAAAAATCACTGATCTAGTGAATGAAACATTAGGCAGTTGAGATAGTACAGGTGCTACTCTAATATTAATTACTGTGTTACTCTCTAAAGATTCAGTGCCCAAAAGAATACCATTTTAAGCAAGGAATTCTCTTCAATCCCCAAGGAATCTCTCAACAACTGAGCATTAATACTTAAAAGAATGGGGAAAACAGTATGAAAAAATGGAATAGTGCAAAGAAATTTTTTTTTTCCTCAAAATAAGAGTAAGTTTAAAGGAATGGTTTGCTCCTGCCATTTTTCCTTCTCTAGGCATTCTTCTGTTCAACCAGAAATGTTTTTATTGACAGTTTAGGCAATTTGACCTCCTTGTTTGGTTTGGTTTGGTTTTTTAAGATTTTATTCATTGTTTTTAGAGAGAGGGGCAGGGAGGGAGGAAGAAAGGGAGAAACATCAGTGTATGGTCGCCTTTCACCTGCCTCCAGCTATGGACCTGGCTGGAGACCTGGCTTGCAACCTGGTTATGTGCCCTTGCTGGGAATTGAAGCGGTGATCTTTCGGTTTGCAGGCTGGTGCCAATCCACTGAGCTACCAGCCAGGGCTGACTTCCTTGGTTTTTGGGTTTTTTTTTTTTTTGTAAATCATGGATTCTAGTGGCCTGACAACTACCCCCATTTTAAGTGATTAGTTTAATAATTTAGTGTTTCATTGTCCAGTGATTTCATTTTTGTCAATGTAACCATTAACTCTTTTTAATCTTATGGATATATAATTTCATTTCAAATTAAAAATAAAGCGACACATTTAAAGAAACAAATCAATTAAATTTTTTTTGGAATATTGTAGAATCTAATTACATGCTGATGAAGTTGGGTACTAAGTTTGTTTAATTTTTAACTTCAGATAAGTTAATTACCAAAAATGGGGAAACTTAAAGATAGTTTGCTATATAAAAACAATAGGACAGTTTAGATTTTAAAAACACTGATTTTTTAACCTTAGTTTCAAAACAGAGCAGTTTGGAATCAAAGAACTATTTAAGGAACAGTGACTTGCTTTTCCTTTTTTAGCTTATATTTGTAATTACTTTTACCTTTAATCATATCACATACGAAAAACATCTATCATAATAGATTTTAGTTATACAATCTATTGTTTTAGCTGTAGATGAATTGGTCATTTTTAAGTAAATGTTTATAGCCATTTATGCAGTAAAATCTTTATGAGCTTTTTAGAGCACCAGAGCATTCATTCTAAATAAATCATGACATAAAGGAAAACTAAGAGACTAAAGAGAATATAGTCACACACCTATTTGGACTTGGCATTAGTAAAAATTTATGAAATCATGAAGGGTGGACCTTTGTTTTCTTTTTTAAGAAACGGCACCATCATTTCTCTTAACTAGATATGAATACATTTCCTCTAGATTATCAGTGTGCTATTATCAATCTCTAGTTTACTAATTTTTGATTCTCTGTATTCTTCTTCTCTTGTCTGCTTCCCTATTGAAGGCAGAGTATGAGTTTATCAGCTCTGGTCTCTACCTTGTTGTGTTACTGCACTTCTGGGAACAAAGCTTTTCAGATATGATGGGAAATACAAATGAACCAAGCACACGAGTCCGAGTAAGTAATATTTGAGTTGGGGAGAAGGGAGGGTGTGACGCACCAAGTGCTTGCTTTGGAAAGCAGTTTGTTTTATAGTTCCTTTGGGGAGCTCTTATTAAAATATGTCTTAAAAGTAAAGATGTGGATTTAATAGAAATTGCTATCTTCTAGATCATGCAGCCTAATTTTCTCATAAAGCTATTTTAAGAGAAGTACATTTCTAACTCTTAAAGACTATTGGAATATATCTTAGTGAAAACCAGAGAATTGGAAACACAAAGGAAAAAGAAAAAGCTCTTTATATTTGGGGGAGCAGGGAAAAGTAATAACTTAGTATAATAACCTGAAATTGAACTCCAGAAACCAAGAGAGAATGGGGAATATAACTTCAATTTGTTACTGTCATGTAAAAGCTTACCAGTATACTAATTTCAAGTGTGTCCGTAATATTAACTATTTAAGATATGGACAATTTGGTTTTTGATCCGTGTAAAATCTGACCTTAATTGTAACACTTAAGCTAGTTGGGTTTTTTGTTGTTGTTAGGTATTAGTAAATGATATGGTTTGCCTTGGTGTACCAGAGAAAATTTTGTAGAGCCAGATGCTAGGGCTACCTACATCTCATTACTGCAGTGGTCTGAACACTTCATATTTTAAATGTGTTCACAAACATATCCTCTAAACTTCTTAAAATAAATGTTCATTTTAGTGTTAAAAATCTAGGAGTATATGCTGTTTTAAAAATTAAAAATAATTCAGTGTATAAGTAGGTAAAACATTTTTTCTGTAACCATCATGTGCACTATTATAACCTGTGAGACAGTTGCCAAATTATTATTGAAAGAGAATGAACTGTCTTAAGACCATTTAGAATTTCATCAAAGATCTCTAGACTTCTGAGTACTTTAGAAATCATAGTGCTTAAATTTTGTTAATGCCATAAACTGGCTTCTCTCTTAAGAATGAATAAATCATATATGAAGCATGTAGTCAGGTTTGTTAAAGCCATATCTTTGTAAGAGCTGTAGTTAAAGTGCAAGTCATTTTTATGATTTAAAAAAAAAGTAAATGTAATATTACGTTTGAAAGCTATCAATTTTAGATAGGAAAAGACTGATTCTTGTTTTAGTTTTCTAAAATTAGCCACTAAAATAGAATTCATTTGAGTACAGATTGTAAAGCTTTTAATTATTTTTCTTCACAATTGTTATATTTATGCAAGAAGAATGTTACAAAAATACTGCATTTGTACCCAGTTTCTACAATGATGATTTCTGCATAGCTGCTTAATGACTAAGAAATTGAAAAACGTATATTTAAGTATTCTGATTTTTGATGTGGGGGGAGAAAGACCCCTATTGAAAGGCTTAAAATGGTGTTGACTTTTTAATAGAAATGAAACTTCTATACTGATTCATTCTTTAGATCCATTTGCAACATTTCAACTACTGTATTTTTTCTGCATTGTTTCTAGTTTATTAACCTTGCAAGAACTCTTCAGGCACATATGGAAGATCTCGAAAGTAGGTGGAATTTCTTCTCCCCAGACTTGTTGAATTTACTTTTGCAAATTACACCTACAGAGCAAAACCTAAGTATATACCCTCAAATTAGAGCTTCATTTGTAGGTTTAATTAATACCAAGTGAGTGTTGGGAAAGATCGGTGGGGCAACTGATGCTAGTATTTTAAAAACATATTTTTAAAAATTATTTTTAAGGTACAGAATGATCTAATTTTAACCCTCAGTATATTTATTTTGAGTAAAATTTTGGTTTTGATCACCTTAATTTTCAAATTTAAAAAGACATGTTTGAGAATTAAACCATACTTTTCAGTCTGTTACATTTTTGTGTTTGTGCATGAAATTTTACTGGTTACTCAGTTTTGTTAGTTCATAAAAGGTTTTCCTGGATTTATGTGTAGTTCTAGGAAAATAGGGGTAGAAGATACCTAATTCTGAGTCCATGACAGAAGCCATGGTGGTAGGCTTATTGTTATTGGGGTTTTTGTTTTGCTCTTTGTTTGGATCCTAATGGATCATTATTAGGCAGCCAGCTCCGTCAGCAGCTCCAGTCTTTTATTAAGATCAGGCTCTCGCATTAGGGCTTTTGCCTGGGCTTATACAGGAAAGCATCTGTACAACTTACCCTTTTCTCAAAGTCCTACAACCACCATGGTGCTTCACACAAGTTGGGCACAAATATTGGTGGCTCTGGAACAGTTCCTGGACTCCAAGAGTACTAACTTGCTTAGTACTTTTTTTACCCAAACTAAGTGGCTCCCCATGGTCAAATTGCAGTTATACTCTTTGAAGTCTTTTAAAATATGTATTCTCCATTTCACTACCTCCTTTATCATCTTCAAAGTATTTGGAAGTGTTATCTGTAATGAGCATAATGTTTTCATCTTTAGAAAGTGTTCAGCATTTTTTGACATAAGGTGTGAGAAGAACTTAGTCCTCCTAAGATTACCTTTCATTCCTTGATTACTTGAAGATAATGGATTTTTGTCATTGAGTCTATATTAAAGTTTTATAAGCAGAAGCATAACCATATAATGCATTTTTAGAATTTTAATTATTATGTAAAAATAGTATATGAAGAAGTCAAATGGTATATAAAATAGAAATTCATTTATATGAGAGATAGGAAAAAGATAGAGGTGAAATACGTTTCAGCTCAGCTGAGAAAGAAAGATGAGGGTACCACAAGTTAATTCCCAAGTACTAGAGGATTAATATGGGTTCTGACTAAAGTTTTCTTCTGTGGAGTAAATCAAATAGAAAACATGAAAATTTCTCTGAAAAGATATTTTTTAGTTTGATACTGTTCCATGATAGAATGGAAAACTTAACCCTAGGATTTACTCATTCATGAGCTAAGGATATGCTTGATATCATTTATTAAAATGAATTTAAGTTTTTTGCAAGATAAACAAATAGACCAAAATGTGGAATGTAAAGTTTCACGTGTATATGTATCATAATTTTCTGGTTGATACCATTTGCTGGGTATTCTTAAATTGTTCAGTATTAACACAAGAAGTTTATACAATTAACTTTTCTGCCCTTGGTAATAGGGGAAAAGCTAGCTAGTTCAATGTTTATTTTAATAAACTTCCATTTTCCTTAACATGCAGAGCAGCTTACAGGATACTTATATTATTCCAAAAGACATTTCAGGATGTTTCATTTTAAATTCTTTAGCCACTAATGACTCTAAAATAAATTGAGGTCAGAAATGTTGCAAAAGTGATTAAGTTTCTGACAATATGATGTCATAGGAACAATGTCAGCAAGGTTTTTACTGAATCCGGCTATTTTAACTTAGGCTGTGTCTATATAAAGCTATTTTGACTAAACTAAATAGAGCTTTTTCTTGGCATTATAGAGACATAGCTTCGATGTAGTTTGCAAGAATACCCGTAACCTCTTATTTTGTGTACATTTTCTTTCATTCTCACCGGATGCATCAAAACATGCAGCGGTAATAAGCCAGATTCTACTCAGGTGTGTGAGAGCACTTGCCTTAAGTTCACTTTTTCTGTAGTGTAATTGGCTACTATGAACACAAACTATAATCTCAAACTTTTTAGAAGATGTTCTTAAATCATATTTTTAAACAATTTTGTTTTCATAAAAACTAACAGATTTGGGGGTGGGGGTATTATGGATGGGCATTAACCGCAGTCAAGCCAGCCTAACCCTGTTATAACTTGTTATTTTGACCAAACAGTATACTAAATTGGGATTTTACTAGTCATAGCTGTTCTGGCTTCATACTTATACTTCCACTCTCATCCCTTTTAAAATCATTCTTGATCATCCTGTTTTCTTTCAACAGCTTCAGAGGATGATTCTGAAGAAGATGGAGATCATAACAGAACATTTGATATTGCCTAACTTCATATAAGACAAATGGATGATCTGTTAACAAGTGTTTATTAAAACTGGCAATTAAGTATGAATTAATTTTGTGGGGAATGCCTATTGAATACATATATAAAATGAATATGAATATATATATATGTATGTATGTGTGTGTGTATATATATATATATATATATATATATATATATTCATTTTCAAGTGTTGCTGAATTAAAATTCTTCTTGCTGGGCCTTTTAACATGGCCAGTGACTGGTGTTTATAAACTAGTAATCAAAAGTATTTTTCTTTTAGGTGAGTAGGAAAGTGTTACATTATTTTAAATATCTAAGCAATGCCTACAGCCCTGTTTTATGTTCTGATTATTGCAGTCATATTTATGAAAATGGTTTTTAGTCTTTTGCTAGTGAAAAAAGTAGGACGAAAATTTGCTTCCAAAATAAAATGCCAAGTGGCACCTAATTATTTTTCCTTTTTAAATGCCTTAAATTGCAGCCTCAGTTTCATAATCATTTGCTTCCGGTGTTTAAAAAAAACAAAGAATGAGGAGTAAGTTGTGAAGAGCATCCTATTAGGTGTCCAAGTTTAATTTCAATTCTAAATTCACTTAGCCATAAAATTAATTTTTTAAAGTATATAAATAGAAAATGTATAAATGATGGATAAATTTTATATTGATTTGGAAAATGCAGATTATATTTGATAGGCCATAGCATGTAGACATTCCCTTTCGGAATATTACAACTATAATATACCAGAATTGGCAGTCAAACGCTATTTGGTTAAAAAAAATTACTGCAATCTCAAGTTAATAGAATATTTTTAAATCCCACATTCAAAGTTTAAAACACTGGTTTTCAATGTGTTTTTTAGTGTTGTCACTTTTTTGTAGATAAATATGATATAAATAACCTGTTTGAATCCTAGTCATTTTTAACTATTCCTTGCTAATCTGAGTATTTATTTGGTGACTTACTATTTTTCACTACCTTTGGAGAACAGATGAACTTTACCTGCTCACCATGAGTAGTAGATCTACACTGTGGTCATGAGTTGTGCATAGTTCAAGAAGAGTATATTTTCTCTGTCAGCACCCTTTGGGTATACTTAAAAACACCTTCAGGTGATTTTAGGTTAAAGTCTTTGTCATGGCAAGAAACTTCTCTATTTTCAGAACCTAAGTAGAAACCATGTAATTTCTCAAATGTAAATCAGCAGTTTGCCCACACTTAGCTTGTTGGTCTTAATGTAAAATCTTGGCTTGAAATAAAGTGCATACTGATTGATTTACCTTATAGTTTGAAATGTTTCCTTTTAAAGTAGCGCTCAAAGTAGACTTCAGCCATTATAGGCATTAATTATATTAAAATTTCAAATTCCACAACATACAAAAATATGTTTTGAAAACATTTGCTCAACTTTTACCTATTACCTTTGCATTCCTTGCCCCATTTTAAGCAAAAACTCAAAATTTAAGGAAGTCATTTTTAGCATTCTCTAGGTCCTTAGGCTTTAAATTTGAAACATTTATACTTTTAATAGAACACAGTATGAATATTGAGCATCTTTTGCTTTAACTCAATTTAAAAAATTAAAATTTAAAAAATATTGTTGAATGGTAAAAATTATTAGTATACACAATTTATATACATACACGTGTGTGTGTGTGTGTGTGTATGGTGTGCACCCTAAATTGGCAAAATTATAACAACATACCACAAGTGTTATATTTTAAAATAAATTTATATGTAAATACATAAACATAGTCATTTTTTAAATTGTTCAAAAAACGTCTCCATTTGATGGCAATAATAGACTCGATTCAACTTCAGAATCTTGAGCACGCTTTCATTAACTTTTCTTTATCCATGAACATCGTCATGTTTTCAATCTTAGTTTTAATAGCCTTTTTATTGGAATAAGGTTGTTTATTAACTTCTCTCTCACAAATGCTGCATACATAATAGTCTAAAGGATTTGCATCTGGTGAACTAGGTGGCTAGATTTCCTTTGGCCAGAATGCAGGAACATTGACACTGGGACATTCTTGCACCTTTTTGGCATCATGTGCTGGTGCACCATCTTGTTGGAAGATAAAATGACACCCATTTGCAACTTGCTTCATCCACAGTATAACTACTCTCAAAATGTCATGGTAAACTAAACATCCGGGATCTTCATTGATGATCGCTTGTATTCTGTGTACAACATCTGGACTCGTGGGATCCTTGCATACCTTGAGTTTTCCTTGTTGGTGTGGCAACATCAGGATCAGCCTCATACACCTTCTTCACATTGTAAACTTGACATAAAGGGATGTTATTGAAGTCCACAATTTCCTTAGCAGTTCACCCTGTACGCAGTCCAGAAATTATGGTTCTCTAAGTTCGTATTCCTTTGACATGACTGTTGCTCTCAGAATTTAATACTTTATATCTGAAACAATGATGTTTAATCATAACCTTAGAAACAGTTTTTCAAAATTAATAAGCACATGAAATGAGATGCAAAGTTATTGCCAATATATTGTGCACACCTGTATTTTTAAAGATTTTATTATTTTTAGAGAGAAGGGCAGGGAGGGAGGAAGAGGTGGGGAGAAGCATCAATGTATGGTTGCCTTTCACCTGCCTCCAGCTACGGACCTGGCTGGAGACCTGGCTTGCAACCTGGTTATGTGCCCTGACAGAATTGAACCAGCAACCCTTGGGTTTGCAGGCCAACACTAGTCCAACAGAGCTACACCAGCCAGGGCCTAATATTTTTAATATTAAATGCTAAGTGGCATAGTGGTTATCAACTTTTAAACTCTGACCAAAGTAGAGACCATACACTACTATAAAGATCACAAATTCCTAGGAAAATGTATTTTAAAGTAATGTTATTCTTTAGGTACATGCCTAACATAATTTATGTTGTCATTATTAGCTAGAACCAAGATGTTGAAGTTTATACATTCTGAAAATAAGCATGCATATGTCATTAATATTAAAAATAAATACAGATTTGACTGCTCCAGTTATCTTGACCACCAAATACATACAGATGTTTACAGATGTTCTGATACAGGGCTGGTCAAAAAATCTATTTTGTTTTCTCTATACAAGGCACATTTTTCATTTTCACCAGTAACTTACTGATTGGGATAATTAGCTTCTCAGCTGTCCTCCCATGTGGTGTAACACTGAATATTCTCAATGCCTCGACTTGATCTCCTGTCAGCTTCACCTGGTCCACCTGGTGGAGCAGTGCCCAGCAGCACATCTCCAGCACAAACTTCACAAGCCACTTCTGACCCATTCAAGCAGTCAGAGCACCCTCTTCATACACCGCACAAATATTGTTTGGCGTTTCAGTTGTGTTTCTACCTTTCTTGAAGTAGTAATACGTGATAAGCCAAAATTGTTGCATATTCCATCTTCATTGTTAAAATGGGTAAACAAAAATTCAAGTTTTGATGTTTTTATTTTTAATGCAGGCTGATATGACAGCTGTCACAATCCAATTTTTAAATGATTCTGAAGTGAAAGACTATTGCTAGTTGAGCCATCTTACAAAAAGGAACACAACTTTTTGGTCACCCCAACATAGAAAATTAAAATGTAGCATTTCATTACCAGGGTCCTCTAAGAACTCGTTTGAAAAATGAAATACATGGGAAAAATCACGTTAAAACACCCACTTTGCAAGAGCTGCCATTAGGTAAAAGTTACCAAGATAGAAGAAAATTAGCTGAGAGTATAGTAGAGGGAAGGTTATGGAGCAACCCTGACCAGCAAAAATGCAAATACTGATCATTTGTATTGCCCAGTATGGTAGCTATTAACTGCATGTGACTTGAGCACTTTAAATCTGGCTCATACAATTAAGGGCCTGAACTTGTTAAGTTATAATTTTAAAAGGCTACTTACTGGCTACCATACTGGACAGTAGTGACATGTGACAATAAGAGAAAGAGTAAGAATTTAAACAGGAGAGCAAGAAGGAATTCTAGTCTGATACTTGGTACCACTTAGTTTATTAATTAAAAAATGGATACTAAATTACTACATAAAACCTTAGAAATTTAAAGCTCTTACAGAGCATTATTGTATAATGGAACTACTGTAACATTTGCTCTTTAATACCATATAGCCACACTGAATAGTCCTCTGTCATCACTATAGTTATTCATGTCTCATTAACAATAGTGCTGTTAATTGTGATTAGGGATGTTTTTGATTCATGGTGAAACCAATGGAAGCACATGGCACACACACGGACTTTCTTGCCTTTGGTCAAACTTGAGAGATTATGTAAAAAAAGTATTCTTCCTAAATAATGGACTGAATTAGGGGGAGAGAGTACTTAATTGAGCTTTCAAGTTTCTAAATAGAGTATAATTTAATGTGAACTTTATATTTTCTAATTATTTTTTAGTTGTCAAGAACACTTAGAAAAATAATTTTTCAGTTTCTCCTCATTTTTATTTTTTTATCCCCAAAATGTTATTTTCAACCTTCTCTAAATTGTACAGTTAGTATGCTGAACACTTAAGTGTCATCGCTACAGTAGTACAGTTTTTCTGCATTTTTTGCTTAGTTTTTATATCATTGAATGATATGGTTGTTTTGTTTTGTTTTTTTTTCTCTTTCTTCACGCTGAATGATACGGTTCTTAAGTGCTGGTGGAATCTTAAGACAGCCTTACAGAGGAACAGTATGGTGAAAGGAGAAAAATCCATAAAGGGGTATTACAAGTGTTATTTTTACTACCAGCTTCCCACCACCTTTCTAGTAAGGCTGAAAAGATTTATTTTCCGTATCATGTTTATTAATAAAAGGGCAGCCTAGTGATTACTAAAACTGTAATGGTAGCTAAGAGTTTTTACATTTTTTTCAACTATAGGGTGGTTCAACTAAATGGGAAGGGAGAGAAGACAGCAGGTAAGGCAAGTAGAGTAGGGTTTTTTTAACCTCAGGTTGAAGCTTTCCTTTCATTAAAGTGAAAAGTAACATTTGAGAAAGTGGCTAAAACCACTAACATCTAAGACATTTCCATTTACAAATGAGATGAAGAATGTTACTGAAACAAGGATATATATACATAACTCGTCAAGCTTTATATTAAAATCTTACACATGAATCACTGTCAATGTATCTGATGTCTTAATCCGAGATTTCCAAAATTTCATTCAAATTGAACAGCATGTTCATTTTCTTCAGCAACTACCAAAACACAATCATCACTATATGGTGATTGTGGTGCAGCTGAAAAAACTGTAGTGAAACGAGAATTCAAATTTCTTTTGTACAGGAACCAAATGATTGCTCCTAAAACAGTCAGAAATACTGTGCTAGCAATCACCAAAGCTGTTACTAAAATGTGGTTATCTGAAAAAAAAAAATAAAACAAAATATAAGTTATCAGGTTACATAAGTCTTCTAGTATTATATTTTGGGGGACACTAATAGTTTCCTTGTGTAAATATTTGCCTCTTGTGAATTTCCCACACAGGTGTGAAAAATTATACATTTATTACCCCACGATTTCTATTTCTTAGCCTGAATAATTGCCATACTTAAAAATTTCAAGTAAATTTTGCAATCCTCCACTCTAAGGTCCTAAAAATCTCCCTTTTGTCATTTGAATTTATTCTCAGGTAACTGTTATTGTATTTCTGAAGTAATTGTACAACCTTTCCATTTGGGGCTATATAAAAATCCTTGCAGGTTTGGTTCCCAGCCAGGTCTCCAGCTAGGTCCATAGCTGGAGGCAGGTGAGAGGCAACCACACATTGATGGCTGCCTGCCTCTCTGCCCCTCTGCCCCTCTGCCTCTCTCTCTCTCTCTCTCTCTGCCTCTCTGCCTCTCTCTCTCTCTCTGCCTCTCTCTCTCTCTCTCTCTCTCTCTCTCTCTCTCTCTCTCTCTCTCTGCCTCTCTCTCTCTGCCTCTCTCTCTCTCTCTCAAAATAATAAAATCTTTTTTTAAAAATCCTTGCAGTCATTCTGTAAGAATTTAGCTTAATAACTCAAGCAAAATTACTCTTATTTAGGAGCTAGGAGGACAGCAGTTCGTTGGGCTAGATAGAAGTAGTAATAAAAGTATATGAAAAAATCCCAGAAATGTTTTTTCCTTACAGATGTATTTTCACATTGAGATTACTGTTCTCACAATGCTCCTTTCAGCTTGTGCTTGTTAAAGTGAGATTTGGACAATGTAAAGCTTAGCAAGAAAAATCTGGCCAAAACTTAGTTAAGGTGAGGGAAAGCCATTGATACATTATTTTAAAAATACTAACAGGCTTTTTTTCAAGAGTTGGGAGAAGTGAGGAAATGGCCATAGCTGAATTCTCTTCAGCCCTAAAATAGTTTTGTAGTGATCACAGTATATTAACGTGTGCAGGTATTATCACTGGAGACATTTAAGTGAAAAACATGTTGAGCTATGCATTCTATAAATGGCAAATGGGATTCTTCCATAGTTTTTAAATTAAATTTAACACAACCCATTAGTATAGCACTCTGACTTTAACAATGTGAATATAATTTTATTTCAGTCTATTAATGTACAATAATATATTCATAATCAGTACTATCCAGTTTAAATAGTGATTACATGACAATAGCAGCTTAAAAAATAAATTTCAGTCTGAACAAGTGTAGTTAGTTGAGACACTGGTATAACACATAATCAAACACCTTAACTAGTAAATTACAATACCTTGTATCCTAAGAACTGGATGATGTCCTTCATTGGTGGGGCATAGTATAATATGCTTCTTGTTTTTTTACATTTGTTCAATGACCTTTGACCAAGCTGTCATCAAGACCTTTGATTGGCTTAGTGCAGTGTGCAGGAATGCCAATCTTGAGGCAACTAACTAACATTAAAATGTATGTAAGGAGCAACTGTCTGGAGTAAAGGAGAGTTCTACATTAGAAGATCTCTTACCTACTAATTATAGGAAAAATTCATTACTCACTTTACCAAGTAAATAATTGTTATTTAATACTAATTTTTAAAACTAAAACAGCTAGGAAGATAAATTTTGCTTATTAGCTTAATAAAAGGAAATTCAGGAAACCTATAATAAACACACTTGTATGTATTAATACATAAGCTCCCATTTCCACTCATTCTCAAACCCAAATAATCCATCTCTTCAACCAAAGGTCACTAGTGATCTCTTACTAAATGCAGAAACACATGTACATTATTTGATTCTTGCAGCTACTGCAGCTGGGCTCCTAGCCACTCAGCCTTGTCGTGCTCACCTTTCCATTTCATTTTTCAAACTGTTCCTTTCTAATCATCTTTGTGGACTTAGATTTTGCTTGACTGATCTTAAGTCATTTGAGTCTTTTATATGTACAGTTAACTTTGTGTTAAAGCTGACTCCTCTCCCACTTTCAAGTCCACTCCAGACTATCTTTGCTACTGATAGCCACTGTTGAATCATCCAATATAGGAATTATCCTTGACTTTACATTTACTAATAATCAAACTACACATGATGTTCTTTTTCCAGTCTGACCATTCCTCTTAACTATCACCATCATACACTAGTTCTGACACTGATTGAGGCCCAAACTATGTAATCTACCTTTAAAAAAAAAAAAACCATTGATGGATTATGAAAATTACAGGCCAAATTGAGTGCCTTTATGTGCATACAACCCCCCTTTTTCTACGTAAGAAATGCAGTATAAATAACTTGCCTATAAGTGGCAGAACAAAAATACAAACTATCCATCTTGGTTTATGCTGATCCATTTTCTTGGATAACCTTGTCCTTCAAGATCCAACTTGTTCATCATCTGTAAGTAAGCCATTGCTGAATACAGCTTGGGCTAAATCCTCCTTCCCTGCGTGCTTACCACACAAGTGCTGCCCCTTTCTGGACAGCAGCATTCTTCCCAAGAAGGTCTTGTAACCAACACCAGCTTGAAGGCGAACTTCTACCTGCCTTGAGTGCCGTTCCACTTAACTCCTGGTCACTTCAACTCGGTGGTACTACTCCTCCACAAAGTCATAAACTAAACAGTCTCTTTTATGGCAGGCTTTCAAACATCCTTTTATTTCCTTTATGTCTTCATTCTGCTCAAATATGGCCTTCCCTGGCAACCCCATTAAAAAGGGGAGGAGCAACACCTCCCTCTTTCCCTTCATTGGTTGATTTTTACAGTACCTGTCACCATCTGACGTACCATGTGTTGACTTGTATTTAACTTTTCCATTAATATGTAAACTTGAGAGCAGAGGCTGTTTCTGTTCACTGTGCTGTCTTTAATGTCTTAATGTCTAATAGAAGAAGGCCTCATGTATAGTAGTTATACATATTTATGGGATATATACATTTTTTAAAAATTTTATTATTGTTGTATTACATCCATCCCCATTTTGGGATATATTTTTTAATGAATTCAAAGGTCACTGCAGTCCAAAGACCAAACGTTGCCAGATCCTAATTTAACTATTCCTGAAATGATTTTGCGAACCATCACAGACCTACCTGGTATTTTCTTCTAGGTTCAATTTGCATATACTCCCCTCACCCCCGACAAGTGTACATATATGTAGCTTAAAATGCTTCCATGCTTCTGAGTAACATGTTTATAGTGCTTTTATTGGTTTCATTTTTTAATTATGGTAAAACATGCAACACCTTACTGCCTTGACCAATTTTAAGTGTACACCTCAGTAGCACCAAGTACACATTCACATTGTGCTATGTAACCACCATTCATCCACAGAACTCTTGCAAACCTGAAACTTACATTAAACTGTAACTCCCCTTCCCCAGGGCGCTGGCCCTAGCAACATCATTCTACCTCCCTCTATGAGGTAGACTATTTTGGGTACCTCATATATTTGGAATCATACACTATTTTATGACTGGCATATTTTGCTTAGTGTCCTCCAGGTTCATCCATGTTTAACATGTGACAGATCTGCCTTTTTTAGGCTGAAGAATGTTCCACAGTGGTAACATATACCTCATTTTGCTATCCATTTGTCTGTTGATGGACACTTGGGTTGGTTCCACCTTTTGGCTTTTGCAAATAATGCTGCTATAAACCTGGGTGTATAGATGTTTCACTTCTTTCGGGTATGTATCCAGGAGTGGAATTGCTGGGTCGTATGGTAATTCTATTTTTCATTTTTTGAGAAACTACATATATTTTTAAAGATTTTATTTATTTTTAGAGAAGGGAAGGAAGAGAGGCAGAGAGGGAGAGAGACATCAATGTATGGTTGCCTTTCACCTGCCTTCAGCTACAGATCTGGCTGGACACCTGGCTTGCATCTGGTTATGTGCCCTGACTGGGAATCAAACCAGCAACCTCTGGGTTCACAGGCTGGTGCCTTAACCACTGTGCCACCAGCCAGGGCAGGACTTCCCATATTGTTTTCATCATTTTATATTTCTACTAATAGTGCATAAGGTTTCTATTTTCTTCCTATCCTTGTCAATGCTTATTTTCTGTTTCTTTAGATAGCCAATCTAATGGGTCTGAATTGGTGCTCTGCTGCTTGATTTTTTTAGAAGTTATATAGCTCCTATAGAAGAGAAATACACATGAACTCTAAAACATTCCTCTTTCATCATAGTTGTTACATCATGGCAAGCTACAAACAATATTCATGATACACATACCTGACCAAGGACCTGTATCCAGAATTTTAAAGAATAAACTATCAATCCATAAGAAAGCAAGGCAGCCCTGACTAATGTAGCTCATTAGTCATAATGAGCATCATTCCCACAAAGCAAATGGTCGACCAGTTAGATTCCTGGGTAGAGGACATGCCTCATCTATAGGTTTGGTCCCTGGTTAGGACACGTATGAGCAGCAACCAAAACCAATAGATGTTTCTCACATCAATATTTACCACCTTCCTCCCTCCCTCTCTTCCCCTTTCTAAAAAAATAAAGTTTTAAAAAATAACGAAAGCAAACCCAACAAAAATAAAGGCAAACTATTTCAATAGGTACTTCATGAAAGAGAGCAAACGACTGATAAACATGTAAAGGTGCTCAACAGCACTTTTAATCAGGGATCTGAAAATACTACAATAATTACACCTATCTGAATGGCAAATTTTAAATAGGTTGACAGTACCATCCTCAGATGGATGAGCAAATGAACTTGCATATGTTGGCAGTAGGAATGTAACATGAGTAAACCACTTTGAAAAATTATTCAGTGTTTTCTACCCTGTGACCCTGCAATTCCATTCTGGATTTTTTGTAAACACTAAATTGTATTTTCTTATCAAACTCCATTACCTGTTTTTGTAGGAAATGACTACAATCTTTTGTTTAAAAAAGTTTATACTCAGTTATATTAAAATTCATGAAATACCTGCCTTAAAGGTTTATTAAATGCATTTTTGAAAGCTATAGAAAATATATTTACATAGTTCAAAAGCAAAACTATACAAGACAAACACTGAAAAGTCTTGCTTACCTGTAGCTTTCAAAAGAAATGCACTGAGTAGGCTCTTAAGGCAAATGTTCTATGAGTCATAGTTATAATGGAGTTGAAAAAATTTTTTGAACAAAAGATGCAGTCATTTCCCACAAAGATAATGGGATTCAAGGAAAGTATAGTTTGGTGTTGGAAAAAACTGAAGACTGTTACATTTGTATAAAAGTTCTACTTTACATTATGTCAAATAATTTTTTAAAGGGTGTCCTGAGCCTTTTTTTTTTTTTTTTAAGATTTTATTCATTATTTTCAGAGAGAAGGGCAGGGAGGAAAGAAGAAAGGGAGAGAGACATCAATGTATGGTTGCCTTTCACCTGCCTCCAGCTACGGATCTGGCTGGAGACCTGACTTGCAGCCTGGTTATGTGTCCTGGCTGGGAATCAAACCAGTGAGAGACCTTTGGGTTCACAAGCTGGCACCATTCCACTGAGCCACCAACCAGGGCTCTGAGTAGCATTTTAACATGCTAGATTGTTAGTATGTTTCTACTAATGGAAAAGTTTTAACAAAAGACTGACACTTACCTGATAAATATTTCTTTTCATATGGAACTAAAATACAAAAGAAAATCAAAATTTAAATTTAAGTGTTTTGTTAAAAATTTGCCTTTAAACACTTTCAAAGCAGTTAAAACTTAACTCTTTATAATAATTCAGTAGGATCCATATTTCCATTGCTTGGTATTATATGTGTTATCTGTTTTGAACTTGGTTTTTAAAAACATGTAGAGGTCTAATAAAATGCATTATCTTGGAAAAAGAATCAAGGAACTAAAATGACAATGAGTAAATGAGGGAAATAAGAGGATTTTGGTTGTAGAGTCTAGAAAACAGTAAAATTAAAGTACCTATTTTTGTACCTCATTACCTCATTAGTATGTGTTTACTCATGATTCCTTATGTTTCAAAGTTAACACTTTAATTAAAAATTTGGTTTATGTAATGGTACCCTGAGGTGCAGAAATGACCCTGTTTTTTAAAAATCCAGTAAGTACTGGAAGTTAAAAGCTACTATCATAAAACTATGACATGTGAGGTCTATCCTGAAAGTATTGAACCAATGTCAATATAATTAAAAGTTTGTGCAGACCTTGTATTTTATATAATTACTATAAAACTGACTGTAGGGATAGATCTCCTATTATAATATTGACTATAGTCAAGAATTCTGCTGAAGCAAGTAAAAATATCTCATTTCAGATGTGATAAAGACACAATGTTTAATTTTGGTATACAGTAGAAAGGGGAATACTAAATACAAAGTGAGGAAATGGCTACATCATATTTCAAGCACTCCTAAATTATATTTTGAAATTTTAAGTACCATTAATGAGAAAAAATTCTTTCTAAAACTTAGAATAAGCATCATGTAACAGTTATGAATGACATTAAAATGTTGTGGTTTGGAATTATTTTGTACACTAGAAAGTATTTTGATGGGTCAGAAGAAAACATTTTAATCCAGAATAAATTATATACTACAGTGCAATTTTTTTTTAACCAAAAGAAAAGACAGTAGTTCTTTTACAGAATCAAATTATTTGTAAATTAACATTAGAATCCTGCAATCATTAGAATTCTGGAATCAGATGTGATTAGTCATCACTTCCACTGCTCAATCAAATCACATGCAAAGATGCTATCATGCTGAATAATTTATTTGAACAACAAAAATATTTTGATTTCTTGAAAGCTCTAAGAATAAGCAGATAGGACAAAGTATGTGTGGTTCCCCTGATCTGGCTCTACCTCTGAAATATAAAAGAATTAATATTTAACTTCCAAGAGATGTGAGAACAAACCATCTTAATACTGGGTTGGCCAAAAAGTTCATTTGTTGTTTTTTTTCTGTTAAGTTGGCTCTAGCCGCACTGTTTTTACCTTCATTCGAAACAATTTTGTTAGATTATATTGTGGCCGCTGTGTATCAGCATGCACTTTTAAAAAATGTATCAAAATTGGTGATTTTTTGTGCAGCCATTTTCATATTAAAGATGGAAGAAAATATGCAACATTTTCAGCATATAATGCTTTATTATTTCAAGGAAAGTAAAAACACAACTGAAACACAAAAATCTGTGTAGTGTATGGAGAAGGTACTATGACCGATGGAACATGTTAAGAGTGGTAGTTTGTAAAGTTTCATGCTAGAGATTTTTCGCTGGACGATGATCCACAGTCGGGTGATCAGTTGAAGTTGATAGGGACAGAATTAAGATGTTAATTGAGAATAATCAGGGTTATATGTCAGCAGGAGATAGCTGACATACTCAAAATATCCAAATCAATAAAGTTATTGGTGAGAATAAAAAATGTATCTTTTACTTTAAGGAAAAAAAAAAAAATACTGACTTTGTGGCCAACCCAGTATATTCTGGTCTTACTCCCTCTCTTGAGGCAGGCGTATCTCAAAGAAAATTATTTCAAAACCAGCCCTACCTTCCCACCCCTCTTAGATTGGAAAAATGTCTTTATTTATACTTACTAGCTGCTTTACAAAGGGTTCCTTGCACAGAAGAAACTTCACAATTTCCTTTTTTCCATTCACCAGTCATTGTGTGCAAAAAGGCACAGGTGTCAACTAGATCCTCCTCATCATCTTGATCTGTCCACTTATGAAATGTCATATTTGAATTATCAAACCACTTGAAACTCTGATCTGTCAGTTAAAAATACTCTTATCAGTTTAAAAGGCAAAGGGTCTAGGATTAAAGGTGGAAGTTACTAAAAGATGTTTAGTCCGAATGTTTGGCTGTAAGATTTCAATTAGAGGAGGAATATGTCCTGTCCACAGGTAAATTAAAAGTAATTGTTCAAGAAAGTCCTGAAGATCTCGTATTTGTAAAAAATAATATGTATGTATAACATTTTTATGGAGATAGCCAAGAAAATAGTTACATTATTAATAGTAACCTTGGGCATTTCATTTTGAAAGTAATTATATATGTATTTTCTATAGTAACAATAAATGCATTTACATGATATATATAACCTTGGTAGTTGTTCATCTGTATGTATCCTATACATCATTGACACTACTACTGATTTTTATAACCCTGTCCTATTACAAAAATACTGAATCTAGAACCACATTTTAACCCAAATAAAAGAATCAACTTTGACTCTCACATGTGAAACACATTGAACTGCTCAGGGCAAAGTTGTGGTATAAGACACAGGTACATACTGAAATTATTATACTACCTGGAGACCAGAGGAAAACCACCTTAAACTAGAGAATCAAAGAATCTAAAAGAAAGTAATCTGTTTTACTAATATTAAGGAAAAACAAGTGGTATCTCAAGATAAATACAACTTACCATCTGTGTCATAAAACATGCCAAGTAGGATATCCTCCGGGCCTTTCCATTGCTTTTTCAGAGTATCCAGTATAAAAGCATTTTCTTCTTCATTGTGTATACTTATCATGTCTGCTCCTGAAATTAGGAAGAAAAAAATGTGTCTTCCCATGACCAGTAAAAAGCACATGAAGTACATATTAAAATTATATATTATACTTTTCCATTTTTTATATTTAGCTTGAAAATAATGAGAAAAGTAGTGATATAAATAAAGCAGAATCATGTTACACTCTATTTCATTTGACCTAGAGTTGGTACTCTCATTTTTAGGAACGTATCATGGGGAGACTTGAGCAGTAAAACACTTGATGCATGATGCATCTCTCAGCTTTCTCCCACTACTCACTTTCTCTAGCAATACTGGGTCCATCTCACAAGTGTAGAGAGGAGTAGCTCTGACCACACGCAGGAGGGCTAGACAGTATGAGGGCAATTTGCCAGAACAGTCTCAACACCTAGTGAAGTTCAACTAACAAGCAGTGTCTCTGACCTGCCTCATGAAATTGGCCTTCATGCTCCTGCTGCCTATTCCCATATTTTCCACTGGTCATCCTTAGAACTAAGTCCTGGTTAATAACGAAGGAGGTCCTTGTTCTCACTGGGTAATTAATTGAATTTTCCTGGGACTCTTAACCAGGTTCAAGAGTAAGAAGCAACAGCCATATATATTTTCGTCTCACATATATTAGCTTTTTTATCCTTATACTCTATAAGCTGCATAGCGCCCTATAAATATTAGCAGTAACTCCACTTTGCCAAGAAAATTTTAACCCAAAATTTCTCTTGCAAATTAAAAAATAATTCAACTGTCTTAATTGATTAATGCATGTGAGAAAACTGGAATCTTGCCAAATAAAACAAGGATGACATTAAGCAAACAGGAATCTGGTGGGGAGAGTGCGCAACCCCTGGTGAGGATGGAAGTAAGTAACATCCTTTCAGCAGTATGCAGCTAAATGAAGAATATAACAATGTTCCTAAGGAAAATGACTTTCCAGCCTCAGTAATTCTAGAAGTAACTTGTCTACTTTCCAAGGGTCAGATGTTGATCCTGCGCATTTTTAAACTTACTTTGGAGGCTGTGGGTACTACAATGCATTCAGGTACGTGAAGGGATGAGGAAAAGACTTTTCTACTATTGAATTGCATTCTTCCAAAATCATCCTGACAACAAAGGCTCCTTCCTGTGAACCTCAGTACAGGCATTACCATGGACATACTGCAGGTTGGGTTCCCGACCACTGCAATAAAGCAAGTGTAAAGGGTCTTGACTTCAATTGGTAAAAAGTGCAATATCTGTGAAGCACAGTCAAAGGAGGTATGCCTGCAGTCTTAAATCAGTGGTTCTCCAACTGTAGTCTGCATCAGAATTACCCGGAGAGCTTGCTAAACCAGCACTGGGCCCTGAACCAGAGTTTCCGAATCAGTGGAAGTGAGATGGGGCCTGGGAATGTACTGTCATAACAAGTTCCCAGGTGAGGCTAACATTACTGATAAAGGAGACCATACTGAAAATTATAGCAGGTTTAAATAATAGGCTGTTGTACTTATCACTCTGAAATCAATAATACGTTATATTTTTAAATAATACTTTTTATAATAAATTAATAATGTGAAATGGGAAAGAGAGCTCCTGTTATATCCTGCTATGGTAAGAAAATTCTGTGTTAGGTTAGGTTATTACTACTTGCACATCTTTCAAAAAAGGCTTAACCACAAAATTTAATTATAGAAGAAAAAGAAAACTAGAGCAAAAAACCTCCGCCCAAAACATACCATATTGTTGAAGAAGAAACTCACAACCTGGGCAGACGAAAGCTCTAGTATAAATAAAAAGCCAAAGAAAAAAAACTGACCTCAAACTTAAAAAGGCAATTCACCCTCAAAAAAGAAAATACAAATGTGTGAAAAATGCAATCTTATTGGTAAAGAAATGAAAATTAAAACAAGCACATTTTCAGATTAAACAGTGTTGGCCTTGGGTGTAGAAAAATATTTAGGAACTCCTAAGTGGTTAGAGTAAAAATGAGTACAACCTTTTTGGAGACAATGTGGAAAGCTATATTAAAACCCCTTTAAAATGTACATACAGCCTTGGCCAGTGTGGCTCAGTTGACTGGGTATCACCAGCAAAAGGTTGCTGGTTCGGTTCCTGGTCAGGGCACATGCTTGGGTTGTGGGTTTGGTCCCAGATGGGGCACATCAAGATGCAACCAATCAATGTTTTTTTTCTAGAAACATTGTTGTTTCTCTCCCTCTCTTGCTCCCTCTCTCCACCTCTCTAAAGGAAAGTAATACAACCTTGGTGGAAGTTACATTAACCATCTCCCACGACAAATCTGGAATTACAATTTAGATATAGGAAAATCACCTTGGCCCTGGCCAGTGTGTCTCAGTGGATTGAGTGCCGGCCTGTGGACAGAAGGGTGACCAGCTCGATTCCTGGTCAAGGCACATACCTGGGTTGCAAGCAGGATCCCCAGTTGGAGGCGCACAAGAGGCAACGACACATTGATATTTCTCTCCCTCGCTTTCTCTCTCCAAAAATAAAATAATTAAAACTGTGAAGCTTTCAATTCCCAGCCAGGGCACATCACCAGGCTGCAAGCCAGGTCTCTAGCCAGGTCCATAGCTGGACGCAGATGAAAGGCAACCATACATTAATGTTTCTCTTCCCTTTTGTCCTCCCTCCTTGCCCTTCTCTCTAAAGATAATAAAATCTTTATTTAAAAAAAAAAACAGTGAAGCTTAAAAACAAGGAGAAAATCTTAAAAGGTAAACAAGAAAAGCAGTTAGTTACTTACAAGAAAGTTCCTATAAACTGTCAGTTGATTATTCAACAGAACTATTTCAGGCCAGAAGGGATGGGCATGAAATATTCAAGGTGATGAAAAGCAAGGACCTGCAACCAAGGCTAATTTACCCAGCAAAACTTTCATTGAAAATTGAAAGAAAATGTTTCCCAGCCAAAAAAATAGCTAAAGGAGTTTGTTACCACCAAAGCAGTATTGCAACAAATTAAAGGTTTTGCTCTATGAAGAATAAAGAAAGGGGAAAAATGGTAATCACATATATCAATAATCACTCTAAATGTAAATGGCTTGAATGCTCCTATCAAAAGACATAGGGTAGCTGAATAGATGAGAAAACAAGACCCATATAGTAGATGTTGCGTCCGAGAGACCCATCCCCAGAACAAAAGATACACACAGACTAAAACTAAAGGGGTGGAAAAAGATATTTATTGCAAAAGTAAAGGGGGAAAAAGCTGGGGTAACAGTACTTATATATGACAAAATAGACCTTAATACCAAGGCTATAGTAAGAGACAAGAAAGGACACTACATGATGATAAAGGGAACAATCCAACAAAAGGAAATAGCCCTAGTCAACATTTACGTACCCAACATAGGAGCACCTAAACATGTAAAGCAAATGAGGAGGTAATGGAGAGATTAACAGAAATAGTTAGTCGGGTTTTTAACAAGCCACTGACTTGAATGGATAGATCTTCCAGACAGAAAATCAACAAGGAGATAACAGCCTTAAATGAGACACTATAGCCCTAGTCAGTGTGGCTCAGTGCATTGAGCACTGGCCAGTGAACCAAGAGGTCACAGTTTCGATTTCCGGTCAGGGCACATACCTGGGTTGTGGGCCAGAGGCAACCACACACTGATGTTTCTCACCCTCCCTTGCTTCCTCCCTTCTCTTAAAAAAAAAAAAAGGCACACTCTATCAATTAGATTTAAATGATATCTAGGAAGCATTTCACCCCAAAGCAACAATGTACATTATTTCAAGTATGCATGGAACATTATCTAGGGAAGACTACATGTTAGGACACAAAGCAAGTCTCAGTAAATTTAAGAAGACTGAAATAATATGAATCATCTCTGACTATAATGCTAGGAAACTAGAAATCAATCACAAGAAGAAAATCAAAACATACACAAAGACATGGAAGCTAAATAATTTGTTATTAAACAATGAATGAGTCAACAATGACATCAAGGAATAAAAAAAATACCTTGAAAAATGAAAATGAGAACACACAACCTAAAATCTTAAGGACACAAGGAAAGCAATCCTTAAAAGAAAATTCATAGCATAGGCCTATCTCAAGAAACAAGAAAAAGCTCAAATAAGCAATCTAACTTTAACTTTAAAGGGACATGAAAAAGAACAATAAAGTCCCCAGTGAGTAGAAGGAAGGGAACAAGATCAGAATAGAAATAAATGAAATGGAGTCTTAAAAAAAGATACAGCCAACCTGAGAACCCAAAGGTCGCTGGTTCGATTCCCTTGTCAGGGCATATAATCAGGTTGTAAGCCAGGCCTCCAGGCAGCTCTGTAGCTGGAGGCAGGTGAAGGGCAATCTTATACTGATGTCTTTCTCCCTCTCCACCTCTATCCCTTCCCCTCTCTATAAAAATAATAAATAAAATCTTTAAAAAAAAAAAAAAAAAAAGGCGATACAAAAGATAGTGAATCCAAGAGCTGGTTAAATTCTTAGAAACATAAAATCTACCAAAAGTAAATCAGGAAAAATCAGAGAATGTGAATAGACAGATTACACCTAGTGAAACTGAAGTAGTAATCAAAAAACTCCCATAAAACAAGAGTCATGGACAGATGGTTTCAAAGGTGAATTTTACCAAACACTGCACATCTCTCCTTCTCAAACTATCAAAAAGTTCAAGAGGAGGGAAAACTCCCAAGCTTATTTTATGAGGCCAGCATCATCTTAATTTCAAAACCAGATAAAAACTACAAAAAACAACTAGGCAAATATCCCTGATGAACATATATGCAAAAATCCTCAACAAAGTATTAGCAAACCGAATACAGCAATGCATCAAAAAGGTCACACACCTTTATTAAGTGGGATTTATTCTGGGGATGCAAGGCAGGCATTGCATTCACACGTGAATAAATGTGGTAAACCACATAAATAACATGGATAAGAATCTCATAATTAATGTAACGAATGCAGAAAAAGCACTTGATAAAATCCAGCATCTATATATGATTTTTTAAAAAATCTCAGCAAAGCGGGAACAGAGGGAACATTGCTAAACGCAATAAAGGGTGTATAGGACAAACCCACTGCCAGCATCATACTCCATGAGCAAACACTACAGGCGTCCCCTTACGATTGGATTCTATAAAATAACAGATGTGGCTTTCATTCTCGCCAGTAACTTCATTGATTTGGATATTTTGAGTATGTCGGCTCTCGCATGGCATAACATTGTTCTCAACTAATGTCTTGATTGGATTGCTATCGACTTCAGTTGATCTATCTGACCATGGAACATCCTCATCCAGCGAGAAATATCCAGCATGTAACTTTGAAAACCACTTTTGACATGTTGGATCATTCACAACACCTTCTCCGTACATTGAACAATTTTATTTTTGCATTTCAGTTGCATTTTAACCTTTCTCAAAAAAGCAAAGCATTATGTGCTGAAAATATTACATATTTTCTTTTACCTTCAATATTAAAATGGCTACACAAAAAAATTGCCCATTCTGGTTTTTATTTTTTAATTGCATGCTTACATAACAGCTATCACAGTACAGCCTCACAAAATTGTTTCCAATGAAGTTGAAAGACCACTAAGTGCTACTAGAGCCATCTTACAGGAAAAAAATATAATAATGAAACACACATTTTGGCAAAGCAAATAGTATGGGAAGTCCTAGTCACAGCAATCAGCAGAAATACAAGTCACCCACCAGGGCAGTGTGAAACGTGTGAGCCAGGTTGATGGTCACTAAGATATGGCATCTGACTGCTGGCTCTGAGGTGATGGGGTGGAGGGTCTCAGAAAAGGAACAAGTGCCCCTGCCAGTAGTTTTGTCTGGGAGAAAGTTGCCCCTACAGGTCTTATCCTGATGCCAATTTATTTCCTCCCAGGATGTCCCTGGTTCCTTTCAAGCTGCTACCTCACTGCGGGAGCGCAGAGGGGGTGAGTCCAAGTTGATGTGCAGACCCTTGAAAAGGAACTATTTGGGACTCCAGAAGCCTCTATTTCTCTCAGCCTCAATCTGAACTGATTTTTATAGCCAGAAGTTATAGGGACTTCTCTTCCTGGCACTAGAACCCTGGGTTAGGGCTGGGACCCCTTGCTCCTTAGGGGGACCTCCTTCGCCAAGATTTCCCTCCTGATTTTAATCTGCCCACATGTGTTTGGGACCAGCCCCTTCCGTGTCTCTGCCCATCCTGCCAGTCTCCTTTAAATCCCTCATTTTAGGACTTCCATTCAGCTAGATTTCAAGCAGTTCTGAATGATGGTTGTCCTGTAGTTTAGTTATAATTTTCATGTGGTTGTGCTAAGAGGTGAGCACCACATTTACCTATGCTGCCTCTTGACTAGACATCCACATAATACTTTCATTTGGAGACAATGGTGGCCACAGCAATTAGAAGCTTAACAGGATGCACTTGGGACTAAACCAAATATGTAAGGAGCACCCATGCACATCTTTTTTAAAATAACTCATTTACAATATTTCACAATGTGATGTTACAAATACATTGCCCAGAGAACACTGAGTATATCCTATAGCAAACAGACTTTCTCTCATTTTTATTTAATGTACACACTTCTTTACCACAGTCTTTACCACCAACATCCTACCTGGCTTCTGTCTACACACATGCCCCTCAGGGCTGAGTAACAGTGATTAAGAAACTGATCCTAAAGGAAGAGAGACCCATCTTTGAATCCTGGCTCTGCCATTTGTACCTGTGTGACACTGAGCAAATAACTGAACTACATTTCTTTTCTTGATAGAAGGAGGTTGGTAATAAACTACTCAACAGGTTTGTAATAATAACTGAAGCTAGTTAAAATATATTAAGCACAGTGCCTGGCACAGAGCAGGCACATTAAATAGACTCTGCTATTGGTCAAGTTCTGTCACTGTGTTGCCTAACAACTGTCCAATTCAAGAGCTAAATGTGCACCCAACTGCATGGCCTGTGGCTTGTGTATTATAGAATAAAATTATTTTAAGGACCCAGGTCAAAGTGAGATACAACAAAACCATTGTTTTAAAAGAAATTAATGAAAACTGTTTGCTGGTTTCTGAAAGAAACAAAAACGAGTAAGTTCCTTACCATGTCCAGTGCACTGATTTCTGACATCCTCTATGTTCTCTACTTGTATGTTTTCTTGAAGTAAAATGTAACAACTGTCTCGGAACTGAACCCAGGAGGAGGAAGGACAGTCTATGTGAAAAAAGAAAAAAGAAAAAAGAAAAAAACATTAAGTAACTTGAAAATAAGACTTCCATGAATTCCCAAAGATAAGGATATTAGATATTAGATTTTCACAGAAAAAAGAGAAAGGCAGTTGTCTCTGTCACAATAAGCCTTTTGTTTTTTTTTTTAATAAGCTGACAAGTGCAATAAAACTTTATTTTTCTTCATTGTATACGTGGGAAAAGAGACCTGAGCAAATGATTTTACAGAGCAAACTACAAAGTCTTTGAGTTGCTTAGGAACCCATCTGTAAATTACAGCATTATCGCCAAGGCGACAAACTATCAAGGAAGACAATCGAATCAGAATTACAAGCCCTCTTTAAGGTTATCTTTGCAGTAGGCAGTAACAATTCCAAAAGTCTTAATTTTACAGTATCTTTTATTAAAATTATACTTCCAAGAACAGGGAATAAAATTCATTTTAGGGCTGTGAGTATTCAGACAAGTTTTTATATTGCACAGGAAAACAATATTGATAGTCTTGTGAATGTTCTTAATTTAGCACATCATCAAAGCAGACTCTCTGAACTGATTCTATGAAACAGAACCGTATCTTCTGTTGCTGTGAGGTAGAGGCTCATCTTTGTTTCTGTCTTGGTCTCTTCTGTTGTTGTTGTTCATTATAAAGGTATACATTCTCAAGCCTTGGTTCCGAAAATCCATCGTTAGCATTGCAAGCAAAAGTAGGCCTGTAAGAACTTAGTTTCATTGTCCAGAATGGACAAAGGATATGATAAATTTACTGAATTCCAGTGAATAAAGAAGTACAAGGCATGAATCTTCCATACACAGAGAAAATCACTACGATTCTACAATTTTATTTTGAAGTTCTGTATGTATTATAATATTAACACAAACAAGTAGAAAAATGTCCCACTACAAAGATCAGAACTTAACAATCAGCTACATTAGCATAAATTCAGCAACCTTGATTTTATTAAGCTCAGAATATGACAGGGACCATGAGTTGTCCCCTAGTACCGGATCTCAGGTTTTCTTGTTTTTTGTTATTTTAAGGTTTTCATTATTTTCAGAGAGAAGAGCAGAAGGGAGGAAGAAATGGAAAAGAAGCATCAATGTATGGTTGCCTTTCACCTGTCTCCAGCTAAGGACCTGGCTGGAGACCTGGCTTGCAACCTGGTTATGTGCTCTGGCTGGGAATCGAACCAGTGACCTTTGGGTTCACAGGCCAGCGCCAATCCACAGAGCCAGGGCTAGACCTCAGATTCTTATATGGCAGAGTACATGGTCACCAAGGTAGAGTATTCTCCAGTCTTCTAGAAATTTCTGGATAATGAGGTGTACGAAGTCAAATGTGTAAAAGGTGCCTTTAAGAAGAAGTGTGCATCCTAGACCATTTCACACTGGTGGGAGTGTCATTAGTCATCTTTAATCCTGTTAACAGTGGAAACAGCCTTAAGAATAATAGAACAAGAAGAGAGAAACATCCTAGGTAGAGCCATCATATGGTCATGTTCTTGTAACAAGAACGAAAATAAACTATTTTTTTTAAGCTATTGTTAATTCAGGTCACCGTTTTAGCAGCTGGATCAAAACCCTAATTAACACAGTGGGTTACTTAAAATTATTCAGTGTATGAGACCTGTTTTCCCTTGGCCTCATACAGTTTGTTTCACTTAGAAGTTAAACCGGGCAAGATGCTAGCATGAGGGTAGGTGTTCCAAGTTACAATTTATTCTGTGTACAGGTTTTTTTTTTTTTTTTTTCTTTCCCACCATTTTACAAATACTTGTGTTGCATATGTGTCTACGTTGGCTCAACCTGGGAATCTAGAACTTTCCCATTATGGTGGCTTAAAGGCACTGAATAGGGATGTCTTAGCAACACGTGCTTTCCTTTGGAAAAAAGCTCTTAATAAAATATTAAGTAAAAATAACTCTGGCTATAAAATTGTATGTGCACTTTGATCTCCTTCCTGAGAAACAGCACTCAACCATCTCTCTTACATTATACACCTCTGCTGCCTTACTCCTAAGAAAAGACTTTTGTTTCTCCAAATCCACTTCCAGACCATCAAACATTGTTCTCTGGTCTGCTCATCTTTTGAGGCCTAGGCCAACCACATATACCACATTTACCAAAACATCACCACTGGCATTTATATTGACTTCCACCTCCAATTTCATCACATAGTCCTTTCTCTTCTAAACTGCCACCCAATGGCTGGATAAACTACCAGAAGGAGCATGGCTTTGATGTTACACAGATTAAGGATAACTTATTTCCTCAAGGGAAAGAAAGAAAGAGGAAGGAAGGAAGGAAGGAAGGAAGGAAGGAAGGAAGGAAGCTTAATGGATTGTTGTCAACTTTAGATAAAAAGCAACAAAACTGCATAGCCTAACGCCTAATTCAAGGCGGGTGCTCAAAACATATAGCTTCCGTTGTTATGTCCAAGAATGAATGGTTTCTTTCCCACTGGGATACAGAGTGCATGCGAGAGTAGGTTTGGCAGATAATGCCAATCGCTTTTCCAAAGTGGTTATAATTCTTGCAAGCAGTGAGTAGGTTTTTAAAAAATATACAATTTAATTATCTTTGCCTTTAATCAGAATATTTCAATTACTGTATTGAGTTTATATCTACCATGTCATGGTTTGTTTTCTATTTGTCCTACTTGCTTTATGTTCCTTTCCCCTTCTGTTTTCTTTTTGAATTGCTAAGCATTTAAAATTTTTTAAGTTTATTAATTATATATTCAATTTTATTTCTCCAGTAAACATCCTGATAACTACAACATGCCACCTTACTAAAATTTCTTAGCACCTAAAATAAAGTGATAAAGTGGTACTTTACCACTTCCTAGACAATGCTAGGATCTTTTAACACTTTAATTTCATGGATTTCCCTTCCTTTGTGTTATTGTTTTATTATTATTTTGCATGATCAGTATTCCTTTAGACTTAAAACACATATTTACCTACTCTTGTTCTTCATTCCTTCTTAATTTCTGTTACTAACTGGGATCATTTTCCATTTGAAGAAATTTCTATGGTGTTTCCTTAAGTGTAGGTTTACTAAAAACACCCTAACTTCTTAATTTCTGTAAATGTCTTTATATTACCTTCACGTTTGAAGAATAATCTTGCAAATACAGAATTCTAGAATGGCAACTTATCTGTCATTTAAGATATAATTTTATTGTATTGGCTTTGATCATTCCAACTGAGAAATCCTGTCAGTTTAATTGTGGCTCTTTCTGGCTACTTTCCAGATTTTGTCTTTGGTTTTTAGCAGTTTGAGAGTAATGTGCCTAGTATTTTTTTTTATCTTGATAATAAGTCAATGTACTTATTGAATCTGTAGTTTATTGGTCACTTTTGGAAAGTTCTTGGCTATTATCAGTTCAAATAACACTTCTATTCCATTTTCTCTCTCCTGCCTTACTAGGACTCACATTATGTACATGTACGTGAGACTTTCCACCATGTCCCATAGGTTCTCTTTGCTCTTTTACATATTTTCAGTAATTTTGACTCACCATGATATAATCTTATTCTTTGTGGTTTACTAATCTACTCTCCAGTTTTTACAAAAATGTTGTGAAACCCATCTATTGAGTTTATAATGGCAGTGATTTTTCAGATACAGAATTCAATCTGTTTATATTTCTATAGATTGAGTCTCTGATAAAATTCTCAATCCTATTATCTACTTCCTTGAACTTATTACAGTTACTTTAAAGTACATTCCTAATAACTCTTAATTTCTGAGTCAATAGTCTTTTTTCTTTATTTTATTTTTGCCTTTTTTTTTTTGGTTCTTTTATAGTTGTTCCAATTTTTCCCTGTTCCTCTCCTCTGACCCTCAACCACAATCAATCCCCATCCTGTTGTCCATGTCCATGGGTCATTTATACATGTTCCTTGATTACAGCCTTCCCTTTCTTTCCCCCGTTTTCTCCCTCCTCTTTCTGCTTTGGTCACTGTCACTCTGTTCCTTGTTTCCATGCCTCTGCTTATGTTTTGCTTTTTCATTTGTTTTGTCCATTAGGTTTCTATATTGGGTGAGATCACATGCTATTTGACTCTGACCTAGCATAATACTCTCCAAACATGCTGTCACGAAAGGTAGGAGTTCCTTCTTTGTTTCTACTGCATAGTATTCCATTGTGTAAATGTACCAAATTTTTTTGATTCACTCATCCATTGAAGGGCACTTATGCTGTTTCCAGTACTTGGCTATTGTAAATAACGCTGCTACGAACATTGGGGTGCACAGGTTCTTTTGAATTGGTATTTATGGACTCTTACGGCATAATCCCATAGTGGAATCACTGGATCAAAAAGCAAACAGTCTCTTTTTATTTTTGTTTCTTTCCCCTTTGGTCCATGTCTTGTTATGCCTGGTAGTTTGTTTTATTTTATTTTTTATCAAATGCTAGAATTTGTGTTTAAAAATAAAACTGAAAAAAAGACCCCAGTGATGTTATTTTCTACAAAAGAACCTGATGGGCAGCCAGAGTATGGAAGATTACCTTCATACAATCAGGGGCTGAGTTGACCCAAGACAGCATTACAGACTTTGTGAGGCCCAATATCCTTGGATCTCATCTGAAAGCCCAAGTCTTCACTAAAGCCCCTCCTCTTTGGCAAATTAAAACTCAAATTTTTGTTTTCTTAAATGCTATGAGAGTGCCAAAAAGCTTGGCTCTACTTTTAGCTGCTTTAGATTTTGGCAATTCTCCTAAGGGAAAAATAACAATATTAGACTCATGTCAACAAACTGCCTCACCAGCTCTCTGAGCTGCAGACACAATTCTTACGGGATTTTACCTCGGTTTTCTAGTTGTTCTCAGTGGCAGCACTGCTCTCCCACGGCACTCCAGTCAGGAGCAGGATTCCCACTTTCACACTGTCAAACAAGTTATCAATAACTGTCCGCCTAGCCATCATCCACCCAACAAACATTTACTGAGTAACTCCTAGCGTCAGAGAAAACGTGTTGTGCTAAGAAGTAAGGAGAAAGGAGTATAAAGAGGAATGAATTCCACACTTAATGTGTTTAGTCCAATGGGAGAGTCAGAAATAGAAATATGACATACATAGAAAATGTATGACAGGTAAAATGCTATAACACTATTGGAGAAAGAACAAATAACTTACAGAGTAAGGGGAAATTCAAAAAAGAGATAATATTTGAGCTACGACACAGTGGATAAGTGAGTTTAACATGAAAAAAAAGAACAGACCAAAAAAATTCAGCACAATAAGAGATAATTAATAAGAAATCAAATATTGGTTAAATGAGTAAACTAGGCAGGGCTCTCACTTTTCCCCCTTCCTTCTCTTGCCAGATAATGTTTTCTATAAGAGACATGATAGAGAAAACAGTCATATTCAGAATGAAGCTCAAATTGTCACAGGGCAGATATTCTGAACTGCAAATTTTGATTTTTTTTTCCTTCTATGTTTTTCCTCGTTCCATGTATAGTATTTTCTTTAGCTATATGGAATTTTTTTAAAAACTTGAAAAGGAAACAGACCCTATTACAGCATTTAATGACACCTAAAACACCTTTAGAAACCACTGGAGGTTCTTGAACCACAGATTAAGAAATGTTCTATTATTTCTAGTCAAAGCTACACATAGTATTTTCTATTGGCAATAAATAACTCAAGAATATTAAAAAATGAAACTAAATTTTTAAATTTTAACAATCAATAATTTAATACTATTTATATGGAATAAAGCATGTCTGTTAAATGCCCAAAAACATTCAACACCAAGTGAGGTAAAATTTACAAATTACTCTTGTATATTTGTAGTTCTTATGCTTTATAAATTATAATGAACTCTGATATGTAAAGTATCTACTGATTAAAGTACATTCCTATTTCAGTGACAGCTCGTGTGTCAATTCTCCATGATAGGGCCAACCATCTCCATAACCACTGACTCCTTGGAACTTCTATAGGACTTTGCACTACACCTGCCTGAGAGGCCTTTTTGGGTTACAAGGTTACAGACTTGCTCAATTACCCCAAGTGACAGAGCTCTATTGTAAAGATACATGAGTATGAGAAAGCTGACACTGCTCTCTCAGCAGTCCAATGGACCTCTTAGGGTTCTTATCGCAGGTCCCTACCTTGGGCTGCTGCCTCACCTAGAGTAGTCAGCCTTTGATTTAGGAAAATCTCCCTATTTTGATTAGTGTGGTTAGGGTGATGAGTAAAATATGACACAAACCATGAGGATCTATGCAGAACCATAGGTAGCCATTCTTGAAAAGGGACTTATATTGCTCTTTGATGACTTCCACACACACGTGTGGCACTCATCAAATCCTGCTCCATATGCCAGTTATCTGATACTTACGCTGTTTTCCCAACTGGACTGTTAACTGCATGGAAACAGAGACCAAACCTTAAAATTGAGCTTTTCCCTCAATAATCATCACAATGCCTTGTACATAACAAAGACAGCAGCAGAGAAACGGGGCAGTGCAGGGCCTTGATGAAGCACATCAGGCTGTAGAGATGATAGGATCCTGCTTAGGTAACTCAGCCTTACTGTGCCCTCAGGCCCTTATTTGTGAAAAGGGGATGATAAACAGTACCTAACCTGGGAGGCTGTTGTGAGACCATTGCTCTGGTTCTACAGATTCCACAGTGAACAAAAAGGAAAATCTTTCTGCTGTCCTAGAGCTTATGCTAGTTAAAGCAGACATACAAAAACAAGATAATGTGAGAATTTTATATTTAGATAGTATGGTAGCAATCTATTGCTAGGTAGCAAATGAGCCGCTTAAATCAACAAAAGAAAATGTACTTCCCACAGTTTGTCTGGGTCAGGAATTTGGAAGCAGCTACTTAGCTGGGTGATTCTGGCTTGGGGTGTCTCATGAAGTTGCAGTCAAGATGTTGGCCAGGCTACACCCATCCAAAAACTGAACTGGGACTGGAAGATATCAACCTCCAAGAAGGCTCGCCCATCCGGATGGCGAGTGGGTGCTGGCTGTCTGGGGGAAGCCTCAGTTCCTCATCATGTGACTTCTCCACTGGGTGGCTCAAGGGTCAAGTGATTCAAATGAGAACAAGGTAAAAGTGCAACGTCTTTTATAACCCAGCTTTGGGATTCACACTGTTATTTCCACAGTATCCTGTTGAGGGTGTAGCTCAGCTCTCATCAGTGTGAGGGGGAGCTACACAGTGTATGAACACCAGGAGATGAGAATCATTTGGGCCTTCCTGGAGGCTAGCCACTGCAGGCAGTGATAAGTACTACAGAGAAGATCCCTTAGTGTAGGGTAGCTGTCAGGGCTGCAGCCTTAGAAAGGAGTCTATGAAAGGTACCATTATGAAAATGACATATAAAAGAGGAGCTGAGTGAGCTGAAGGGAAAAAGCCGTGTGGATATCTAGGTCAGACGGAGGAAATAGCAAAGATTCCCTCTGGGATGGGACTGAATATGATGATGATAATGGTAATGATAGTGAATCAAAGATCGCTGCTGAACAAGTAAGTAAGCAACACATGATAAGGCAAAAAGAAAACGTTGGTCCTGGCTATTTAGCTCAGTTGATAAGAGCATTGTTGTGGTATACTAAGCTTGGGGGTCCATCTCTGGTCAGGACACAAGCAAGAAGCAACCAATGAATGCATAAAATAAGTTGAACAAGTCAATCTCTCTCTCTCTCTCTCTCTCTCTCAAAATCAACTTAAAAAATGAAAAAAGCTATAGCAGAAAATATAAAACTTGGTGTTTCACTTCCTCAACCCTTTCTACTGCCTTCTTCTTAGGCTCATTTCAGCATTAGCTGTAACTCCAGTTAGTTAATTCAGCATCAAACCCTCCTCATGCTACAGGTCAGAGTGTCTGGCCCAGGAACAAACATAAGCACTACTCAAGAGAGACAGTTTTACTTGGAGAACAATATTCAAGTAGAAGCTGAATACTTCTTGTGAGTCAAGTTGTTGAAGTTCAAACACTTCATGAGCGAAATGCTGAACTAAGTCTTCTTCAATGCTTACTATCCTTGCTATATAATCCTGCCTCCCCCAAACATCGCCATAAGTTTTCAATACAGATTCTGTAATATTTCTATAAAATATATTTCAATAAATACACTCTGCTAAAAGAAAAAAACCCTGCCTGCAAAGCACTTTTCTACTAGCTATTTCTTTGCAGCACTCCTAAAAGAGAGATTGTTATAAACAATATACCTAAATGACTCTTTATAGATTTTGTAATTTAATAATCCTATTGACTTAATTAGTACAGAAAGTTAGGAGCCTAATGAAAATTTTAAAGCTTGTATTTCATGTAATTCCAAAAGTTCCCATATAGTTTCTCTGCCTAAAATTACCTTGTACTAAAATAAAATGGCATATCTATAAGAATATTTGCATTACTGGTCAGTTCTCATAGAACAATCTGTTCCTTTATACTTTCTTTTTTTAAACAACCAGGCCCAGGATAAGAGGAAGTGATCCTTGGGACATACTTGTTCTGAACATTAACAAAGGAAAGGCAAAAAATTGTATTGTTTTTCTTTGTCAATAATAAGACCTTTGTCCTGTCCCCACTATTAAGATTAAGAGCTGCAGTCATTTACCTTCCACAAGGGCAACTGTGGCAGAGACAAAGGAAGAGGAGGAGCTGTTGATCACATTTACTGTATGTATAGAGGAGGGAGCGGGCTGTTCCCTCCTCTTGTCCAGACTTATCCAGAGCCTAGTATCCTGGGCTGCAAGATCTCCCTGAATCTCCAGGAAATTCAGCCACCCTGACACTCCATCTCCCCTCCACATCACCTTTCCCACATAGCTTCTAACTCCATCTCCACCTTGTCCCTGTACATTTCTTCCCAGACAAGGGCTCATGATACTTATTCATAGAATGGGGATACCAGTCAGCATTACTCTGTGTCTTTTCATTGGGCAGCACTGGTCCATTTTCTCAGAGAATCTGTCTCAAGATTTACCCTCAAAATCTAAAATGACCCACAAAAGGAATGAAATACTTGATATACATTATAAAAATTGTCAATATCACCATTGTAAAACTATGGGCTTTTAACTCATGAGCACATTTTTAAAAGCTCAAAAATGAAAGAAGTCCTGAAATAATACCTAATTGCAAGTTTACGTTTTCATTGGACGCAAACATTTATTAACATTTGAAATTTACAAAAACTTTATGTGAGATAATTTCCTCTGAAACATAACTGGGACATCCACAGGATCATAAAAAGTCACATCAATAGATTAAGATGATGTAATGCTTTGAATTCAATTAAGAGATGAGTTCATAGAAGAAGTAAAATAATTTTAAAGAAATTACAATTCCATTATCCCTTATGCCTTTTAAATAATTTATCTAAACATTTTTGTTCTTTTATTATAAATTAGAATAAAGTATAGAGACACAAATCAAAATGAAACAAAAACCCACGAAGTAGTAAAGTTTCTGCTATTACGGAGTTTCCTCTTGGTAAGGGAACTGACAAGTGAGAAAACAGTGAACAGACAAGATGCGTTCAGATAGCATCATGTGTTTTGAAGGAGATAAAACATGGGGATGTGACAGAGAACGTGAGATGCTCAGGGAAGACCTGAGGAGGTGACGTATAAACAGAGGTCTGAGTGATGTGGGTTCTGGCTGCCATGACAAGCTCTGGCAAAGGGGAGGGTGGTCGGGGTGGGAGAACCAGCAGGTGGTTGAGTTCTCAGGAAGTCAGCAGAATGGCAGGAAGAGTGGGAAGAGATGACACCAGGAAGGCAAGGGCACCTCACTTAGGGCTTGCGGGCTATGCCAATTCAAAATGACAAAATTAGTGTTTTCATATTTTTCAGGCAAATACTCAGAAGAGGAGTTGCTGGATCATATGGTAGTTCTAGTCTTCATTTTTAAAGGAACCTTCATACTGTTTTCAATTGCGGCTGCACCAGTTTACAATCCCACCAACAATGGATAAGGGTTCCCTTTTCTCCATGCCAACACCTGGTATTTTTTGTCTTTTTGATTAACAGTCATTGGAAAGGTAAGCATGGCTTTTGATTTGTGGCTTTGACTTGCATCTCCTAATTGTAACTAGTGATGTTGAACATCTTTTCTAGGCCTGTTAGCCATCTATATGTCTGGAAAAGTCTATTCAGATCTTCTGCCCATTTTAAAATCTAATTGTTTTTCATTATCATTGAGCCATATGAGTTCTTTGTAACATTATTTACAATAACCAAGATGTGAAAACAACCTAAGTGTCCATTGATGGATGAAGATATGGTACATATGTGCAATGGAATGCTACTCAGCCATGACAAAGATGAAATATTGCCATTTGTGACATGGATGGATCTTGAGGGTACTATGCTAAGTAAAATACGCCAGACAGAAAAGGACAAAAACTGTATGATTTCACTGACATGTGGAATATAAAACAAAAAAGTAACAAAACAAAAATAATAAACAAACAAAACCCTCATAGACATAGATGACAGATGGTGGTTACCAGAGGGGTAAGGGATGGAGGAAAGGCAAATTGGGTAAATGGGGGCAAATACAATGTATGGCAATAGAAAAAAACTAGACTTTGGGTGGTGAGCACATAATAGAGTACACAGATGTTGAATTGTAATGTTGTACACCTGAAATGTACGTACTGGTATTAACCAACTTTATAACCAAAGAATGACGATTTACCCTGAATATGCTTATATTCAATCATCTTATGCCACCCATGAAAAATCACTGACCCAGTAAACATTCTGATCATCTACTATGTGCAAAAACACCATTACAGAACGTTTGAAAAGGGATACCATGGAACCTTACTCAGGAATTTAAATAATGTTTTGTTCATTGTGATTTTCAAAATAACAACTAAAAACAACATAAGACCAATTACATAATAAACTCCAAAATACCAGGATAATAACAATGATTTCCATTTTAACATTAAATGTATACTTTAGGCAGCAATACTATAGGAGCTTTTCTATTAAAATCTTGCCATTCAGCCAAATCTGTGACAACCTTGAAAAGCTCTTTCTTGATTTAGTGCCATGCTGAATACAATTCCTGATCTAGTCTGGACTGGAGATTTGTGCAGTATTATGATGAAAAACATATATCGTTTTTTAGCCCTATATCATCAACATGTATGTGAATGTGTTCAGTAACCCTAAACATCGAACATGCATCCACATCAAGCGGCACTCATGCTATTTTCCAGTTACAATAATTACCCTTCATTTTGTATGAAGACAACAAAGGGAAGGAAACCAGTATGCCCATACCTATAATAGCTACTGGACATAGTTTTCACTTAATGCCCACAGTTAGCCCTGTGGGGTATTATCTCCATTTTACTGGAGTCAGGTAACTTGATCAAGGCCACACAGATTGCATCTAACTGCAAAGCATGTAATGTTTCTAAATCAATCCTTAAAGACTCCTTACTGAGAGAAGTCAATTAATTCATAGCATTAATTTATTCAACATGTAGTTTTTCTTAAGTTCTTGAAAAGCCTATTTATTGACTTCAGTAATGAAAGTCAACACAGTACAATATACAGATGTTGCATTATTGAACTGTACACTTGAAACCTATATAATTTCACTCACCAATGTCACCCCAATCAATTCAATAAAAATTTTTTTCAAAAGAAAAGCCCATTTCGCCATACTGAACTTACAAAGAGGAAGAACAAAACTTTCCTAAAATAGCTTATCCTCTATTGCTGATCAAAACAGCTTCTCTGAAGGGAGATACACAAATCGAAAAATTGATTGTTCTTTTAAAGTCTGACAAGAAAATATTTTTTCACTAGCCTGAAGTATGAAGTCATGGCCACCCAGAGAGCGGGTTAAACAGGCAGTTAGCTGTCACTGGCCAATGTGATGAGGGAATGAAAACAGTCCAGCCTTGTCTGAGACAAAATTAATGTGTGCTCAGTCTGAACAATGTGAAAATCAGCACAGCTGCTTCTGCTCCTCCACAGGCATCAAATGCCATAAATGCTGCTGGACAGAAAGTTTCAGGAAAAGAGCTTTGGATTTGTAAGCAAGCTCCGAGCTGCTGGTTCTACTGCCACCTCCATCACTGAGATCCTTTCAAATATGCCTGCCTTGGCTTCCAGCAAGAACTTAAAAATGGCAATGAAATTCAGGGAAAGAAAACATCAAACTCTTGCATAATCACTTTATTGAAACCCAAGTATTCACTTAGCTCTAGTTTAATTCCTGGAATTGTTCATTCAGTAATGTTTTGGGATGGAAGTCTTTCCCCACAGCTTACCGCATCAACATTTTTTTTACATGTTTATACAGGATATTTGTTACTAGTCTTGAAAATGACTGGCTAATTATGTGCCTTTTCAGATGCCACTTGCACAACAGCAGACTGGACTTAAAATTTTTAAATCACACGCCTTCCGTGAAATCCAAGCTTAGCCTGTTCCCGTCCCACTTCGATCCAGGGGCCATTTGGCTGAACTGTTTGCCTGTTTGAGCAACTTGAACGCCAACCGATGGGACAAACAGCACCAGAGCAAAAGAGGGCCCGCTACCTCCCACCTCCACCCTCCATCCCCGCTGCGCACAGCTGGGGGAAACCTCCGCAGCCAACCTCCCTAATTCTCATTCTAGCCCTTGGCTCCTCGGGTCAATTGGCCCCTTTTGGGATCCCTACCTCCGAGGGGGTCTGCGCTGAAGCCTGGACATCGTGGAAGGGGGAAGGGAGAGGGTACTCCCGGGTGCCCGGTGGCCCCCTTCCTCTGGGCGCTCTCCTGGAACCCACTGAACAGGGAGGGGAAGGGGGATGCCCCCACGCCAGGGCCCACGGGGAAGCACCGGGTGGGCGCGCAGGTGAGGGCGAGAGGCGGGGTCGGGATGCAGACCCCCGAGGCCGCCCTCGGGCGGAGAAGGGGCAGAGACGCTGGAGTGGGTGGAGAGTCTCCGCTGGGCAGGGGGCGCAGGCGGGCTCCTGGGCTCTAGAGGGGTCGCGGCGAGGGTGCAGCTTACCCGCGACGGCGGCGGCGGCGAGGCCGAGCAGCGGCAGCAGGAGAGCCGGCAGCGCGGCCCCCGGCATGGCTGCGGGCGCGGGCGCGGGTGCGGGAGCTCAGCCGCGGCTCGGAAGTGCAGGACCGCCGACCCCTCCCACCGAGCGGGGGCGGGAAGGGCGGGGGCCAAGGTCGGCCAACCGGCTGAGAGATCCCGGCGGCACGCTGCCCGCTGGAATGGCTCTCGGTCTGCTCAGCAATTTTTACAACTTTTCATTTGAGCTGAAGTCATTTCAAGACTCTCAAAAATGTTGCGTTTCCGTTACCCTTCAGAGCCAGCCTCTCTAATTATACACATTGTATGTAAATCCAGAAACAATCGAAGCCCTGAAACGATCGCTGGTAGATCTACTAATTTTCAGCTCTTGCAACATTTCTCCAGTTGTTCCTCTAATGTTCTTTTTCTGTTCTCAAATCTAATCCAGAATCATACATTGCACTGAAACGTCCTGTCCCCTCGGTCTCTTTTAACCCCGACCAGCTGTTTTGTAGAACGTCTTTCAGGTCGGGTTTGTCTGATGTTTCCTCTTGAGGGAGATTGGAAGATCAGGATTTGAGGTGTTTTCTTTCCTGCGAGAGTACCATAAGCGATGTGCCTTGTCCAGGAGAGCGTGATGTTAATGTGTCACTGATGATGTTAACTTTGGGTCACTTGGTTAAGGGGGTGTCTTCCAGGTTTCTCCTTTGGATGTAAGGGCCAGAAACCTTTTCAGAGACTCCTCTCCATGGACTATGTCCCTCAGACAACTTTTCTCCATCACCAGGGTCTGGATTAGAGTTCTTTAAACTATGCACAACTGTTGGAAGAAACCAAACTTGTGGATATTTTTTTTTTTTTTTTTTAAGATTTTATTCATCATTTTCAGAGAGAAGGGCAGAGGGAGGCAAAGACTGAGAGAAACAGCAATGTAGTGTATGGTTGCCTTTCACCTGCCTCCAGCTACAGACCTGGCTGGAGACCTGGCTTGCAACCTGGTGATGTGCCCTGACTGGGTTCGCAGACAGGGCCTATCCACTGAGCCACCAGCCAGAGCTCCCTTGTGGATATCTTGATCCTGAACTTCTGGCTTTCAGAATTGTGAGATAATAAATTTCTGTCGTTTAAACAAAATAATAATCATTATTATAAATCAAATAAACAACAAAACTACGCTTGCTCTGATGTATGTATAAACTAGGCAACTGTAACTTGAATGGTGAAGGCCTATGGACCGAGAGCACAAAGCACAAACCAGGGCCAAGCGAGGCTGCTTGTTTAAACTCTAACAGGGCCTCAGGTCATTAGCAAAAGAGGCCTCTAAAACCGAGTCTGATTTCAACAATAGAAACACAAATAGCTCAATTTAAAAATGTACAAATGATATGAACAGATGCAAATAAGCATCTGAAAAGACATTCAACATCATATATCACCAGAGACTTGCAAATCAAAGCAAAAATGAAATACCACCATACCCTTATTAGAATGACCAATATCTGGAACTCTGACAACGCAAAATAGTGGGGAGGACATGAAGCAACAGGGACGCTCACTCATTGCTGGTGGGAATGCAAAAATGGTACAGCCACTTTGGAAGTTTTCAGCTTCTTAAAAAAACTAAGTATATTCTTACCATGGGTTCAGCAATTGTGCTCCTTAGTATTTAAACAAACAAGCTGAAAATTTATATACATACAAAAACCTACACACATATGTATATAGCAGCTTTATTCATAATCGCCGAAGCCAAAAAGCAACCAAGATCTCCATCAATAAGTGAATAAACAAATGATGATGCATCCATACAATGTAATTTTATTCAGTGCTTAGAAGAAATGAGCTACTCACCCATAAAAAGACATGGAAGAACCTTAAGCATGTATTGCTAAGTGACAGAAGCCATTCTTAAAAGGCTACACACTGTACGTCCAACTATATGGTGCTTTGGAAGAAGACAAAATTATGGCAACAGTAAAAAGGCCAGTGGCTGTCAGGGGTTGGTAGGGTTGTGGGTAGAGGAGGAGGAGAAGAAAGGAGGCACGAATGGAGAAGCACAGAGGATGTTTAGGGCAGTAAAACTATTCTGTATGATACTGTAATGGTAGATTCATGTCATTATCCACTTGCCAAAGCCCACAGAATATGCAACACAAAGATGAACCCTAATGTAAACAATAGACTTTAGTTAATACTGTATCAATATTGCATCATCAATTTTAACAAAAAGTAGTACAATAATGCAAGATGCTAATAACAGAGGAAAGGGGGGAGGTAAGGAAGTATATAAGAATTCTGTATAGCTTCTGCTCAAATTTTTTATAACCTAAAACTTCTAAAATAACAAAAGTTTAAGTATATTTGAAGAAAATCAAGTGTAACCCTTTGCTATCCTTTCTAACCCTCTCTGTGCCTGTGATAGTGTAGTCTGAAATGGAGAGATTACACCAAAGAAATCTGACCAATGGGGCTCTAAAAGGAGAACTGTAGAGTGTTAGAAGTGATAGAAGCCATTTTTATTTACTGATAAGGAAATTTAGGCCCGGAGAAGGGACATGACTGCCCCATGAGCGCATCATGAATGCCAAAAATGTACCAGAGCTCACATCTTCCACTGAACTCTCTCATCCATCCTATCCCCTTTGCCAACTGATTAAGATCTGGCTCAAGTTATTCATTTCCATCTTCTTCTCAGGCTATCAAGAACAGGTTTACATACTAAACCCATGTCCAAGTGAATCCTTCCAAAGGTACACTATGTTTATTTATTCAAACATCCTAATTCTGGATTCTTTTGTCTTGCTAACTACACAAGGAAAACAAACAGTTCTATGCGATTGTGCCATTGAAAATCTTCTCCTCACTCCCTTCCTTCACCTCAGGCACCAAATATATTTAAAAAAAAAAAAACATTTTTTAAGATTTTATTTTTAGAGAGAGGGGAAGGGAAGGAGAAAGAAAGGGAGAGAAACATCAATGTGCAAGACAAACATCGATCGGTTGCTTCTCCCACACCCTCAAGTAGGGACCCAGCCTGCAACCTGAGCATGTGTCCTGACTGGGAATCGAACCAGTGACTTGTTGGTTCACAGGTGGGCACTCCATCCACTGAGCTACACAAACCAGAGTCAAAGTATATTTTTATCTATATGGATTATGTTGCATTAAAATAACATTCAGATAATGGTCAGGTTTACAAAGAATGGGCATCCTAATGAATCAATTTAAGTAAACAGCCCATTTCAACAGTGTTTTGTTTCTAAGTCACTTGAACTAAGGAAGGTATCTTTTTCCACTGTCAACTCTGGTGGACACTTCCTCATTTTTTATGCTAATGTAACAAAATAGACTACTTACTGCCACTGCGTGGAGTAATGTGGTATTTTATTAAAATCTCTCACTATGATGTCCTACTTTCCAATCAGACTGCATAACTTTTACTTTTCTCTTTCACTCCAACTTGCCTCCTCTTTGACCTCATTCCAGACTCCAGTTCCTTAACTTCATTTTTCCAGGGCTTTTATTTCTTCCTTCTTCACCCAGGCTGGATCCCTTGCCCTCTCTTGTTCCTCTGTTTTACTTACCTGGCTAACTCTGAATCTGGAGTCTCTCCTTTTTCTTTTTCTTTTTAAAAAATAAAATAGTTTTTCCAGCTTTACTAAGATGTAATTGACACACCAATGTGTAAATTGAAGGTGTGCATGTTGACTTGATGCACTTACATGGCATAAAATGATTTCCATCATTAGCTAACACTTCTATTCTGTCACATAATTACCATTCCTCTTTTTGTGGTGAGACTATTTAAGATGAACTCTCTTAGCAACTTCCAAGCACACAATTAAATAGTTAACTATAATCACCAGGCTGTATATTAAATCACCAGAATATATTCATCTTTTAACTGGTAATGTGTATCTTCTGTCCAATATCTGCTCCTCCATCCCACCCCCAGCCACTCGTAAATACCACTCTACTTCTGAGTTCAGCCCTTTTAGATTCCACATATAAGTGAGGTCATACAGTATTTATCTTTCTCTGAGTCGTTTCACTTCGCATAAAATGGTTCACCTGTGGTGTTACAAATGGCAGAGTTTCCTTCTTTCTCACAGCTGAATAATATTCCATTGTATGTATAAACCACATCTTCTTTATTCAGTCATTCATTAATGGACACTTAGGTTGTGTCCCTATCTTGACTATTGTAAATAATGCTGCAGTGAACTTGGGGGTGCAGGCATCTCTTCAAGATCCTTTTTCAATTCCTTTGGCTATACACCCAAAAGCGGGATTGCTGGATCATATGGTAGTTCTATTTTTATTTTTTTGAGGAGGTCTTTTCTTTCTTCTTCATATCTCCTTTCCTCAACTTGAGTGAAGTGACTGAAGCCAGGTTGAGGATCTATTTGTTCTCCCAGTAGTTGTCGCTACAAATATATGGCTTTTAATTTCATCTGGGCTTTGTACGCCTCTTCTACAGTTCTTCTATTTTGTGTAGCTCATTATTCTCTCCCATTCCCCTCTTCAGTCAGTATTTCAATGTTCCATTACTCTCCTCAGGCTGAGACCCATTTGCTACTCGTCTTTCACATTAGGCATAGACAAACATTTTCAAGTACTTACTTGTTCTCCCCTCTTTTTAATGCAGGGCTTCCTCTGCACTCTGAGAGTTTTCCTAATTGGAACAATATTGACTTGATCATACACTATATTAGAAGGGTACTTGGCTAAGGAACCAGAAGCCTAGGACTTCTGAGGATGGATTACCAGCCTCTGTAAGGTCCCTGGGGAACGGGGTCTGGGCTGGGCATTGGCCTGACATAGTTAGGCCTAGATACCTTTAGAGCGAAAACAGAGGGTGAGTCCTCCTCTACGCATGTGTTTTAGCTCCCCTGGGATCTGGGGTGGGGAAAATGGGATGAAGAGGAAAAGCTAAGGAGGAAGACCAGAAACCAGACTGGTGAAAATAATGCAGGGGCAAAAAAGAAGATAAAGGTCTGAACCAAGACTACTAATAATGGAGATAGCCACTCTGTGAGAAGTCCGAGGTCAAACTGACAGAATTGTCGGATTAGGAAGATGAGATTGAAGATTTGAGGATGACATTGTGAGTGGCTAGCTGGAGAGAGAAAGGATGTGGTGTCCTAATATAAATGAAAGAGAATATAAGAAGAAAAACTGGTTGCAGGAAGTAGAAAAAAAATTCTAACATTCTGCTTGTGATTAATTTAGCTTGGAAAATATGACAAAAGCATGTAAAGCAACCTTCTTGTGCTGTAGAAATTGGGAGAATGTTTTAATATGGAGTATACAAGGAATGGGAAATAACTGTACAGATCAATAGGTTTGGTAGGAAAAAAAGAGTCTAAGATACAAAACTTGTCTTCTTAAGCAAAAGAGTTACTAATAACAATCAGACCTTCATTTCTTTAAGGGGGTGTTAGGATGAAAGGAACCTAAGACAAAGGAGTCTGAATCTTGTACTCCCCCGGACATAAACTCAGCAGTGGGGTTGGGACTGGGGGTCACCAATGTGACAGTAGTCATTTGTAGAGGAGAAGCCTCAGCCAGTGAAAGGATCTTGCCCCAAGATCAGGGAGGGAAATATGCTGTGGGGCAGGGGAGAAGGGAGGAAAAAAAAGGGTCACTGGTATCACTTCTGAATTTGTCTTCTACACCTTGACCATTAAGTCTCTTGGCTTAGTTTTATATGTGCCTGGTTTTGAGAGAGCAATTTTGTCAGACCACATGGTGGGAGGGGGGTGAGGGTTGGTTGGTTAGGGAAGACTACAAAAGGCTCTCTTCAGTTCTCCTGAGACATCTGAATAGGAAGAAATGGGAAGGGAACACCATGTAGGCAGTTCTGGTCATGTTGAGAAGGACTTTCATGTACATTGTCCAGTGGGTGTTGGAAGTATGAATGTGAACTATATATTTGAGCTATTGACTTAGAAGTGGTTGGTGGATGCCTTGGGGTAGGAGGTGGTGGACAGGATATCCTGGGGGGAGAAGTGGGTCATAAATGAAATTTCTACTGGTCTAAAAGATATGTGATTCAGGGGAATCTGAAAAAGAGACTAAAACCGAACATTCCGAAATGTAAGAATGATTATATTTATTCTTTAAAAAATACATACAGAATCTAAAGGAAGCCTTGCTTTACAACAGCTGGTCATTTTATTACATGTCATACTATATACCTAACATAATAAAGCCCAACCTTGAAATATTTTTTTAAACAAGACTCAGCAAAGATGTTTTTAAATTTTATTTTTTATTTTTAGAGAGAGGAAGGGAGAAAAAAAGACAGGGAGAGAATCATCAATATGTGAGAGGGAAACATTGACTGGCTGCTTTCCATAAGTGCCCCAACTGGGGACTGAACCTGCAACCCAAGCATGTGCCCTAAGAATCGAGCTGGTGGCCTCTTGGTTTGCTGGACTATTCTCAACCAAATGAGCCATACTGGCTGGGACAGATCAGACAACTTTATTGCAGCATAGCTACTAAATGTAGCTGTACTTTTCACATCGTTAGTTTAGTTCTTTGAAGAAAGTCTTACTGTCTAAAATTGTACAGATTATAGGGCAAGGGAACTACTCCAACAAATTCAATAAAAAATATTTTAAAACAACTATATTATAGTTTTAGACTACAGTAAAGCTGTCTTAGATAATTATTTACAACAGTTTCATAGTATAAACACTTTAAACTTTAAAACAAATCTATGAATTTATACAAAAATATTCTAACATACAAATATAAGTTAAAAATTGTATAAAACATTCACCAGGTCCAGTGCAAGCTATCATTAAGAATATATCATAGGTGGTAAAATTTAAAGTGATAACCACAAAATTGTTTCCTTAAGTATGTATAGTTTTAAAGAATTTGGTAGTAATCAAAATTTAGAGTTTCACTGTAGAATTCTCATGTTTACAAATACAAGGTATAATTTCCTTCACAGACCAATTCTCTTTAGGTTCATGTGAAAAGTCAACAAATAAATTAGTCAAAAGTTGACATGCCATGTAAAGTATATAAATTGTTAAATTTTCAAAAACTTTTAGATGATTCCTTTAAAAAAGGAACCAGGTACATGTGCATTGAAAAGACAAAAAGTCACATTGCTACATTGTACCTAATCAATTTAATAACAATATTTTCACACTAAAAACATAGTAAGTGCTAAACCTTTTTTAAAAGCCACTGTTTTATGAATAATTATGAACAAATTAAACCTTCACATTTACATAATTTTGGTATAAAATATATTTGGAATATTATAAGAAGCATCTTGCCAAAAGGTATCATTTTGCTGTGTAAAAATTAAGCATGCCTCTCACTTAATAATTTTCCCCAAATGCTACAAATGGCATTTTAAAATATTTTATTTATTTGTTTTAAGAGAGGAGGGAAGGGAGGGAGAGAGGAAGAGAAACACTGATGTCCAGGAGATACATCAACAGAAACATCTATCAGTTGCTCCTTATGTGTCCCCCTCAGCTGGAGCCCTGGCCTGCAACCCAGGCTTGTGCCGGGCCTGGGAATCCAGCTGGAGACCTTTTGGTTTGTGGGACCATGTCTAACCCACTGAGCCACACCAGTCAGGGCTATAAATGACATTTTACAATGCTGACATTATGTACAGTTCTGTTTTTACCTGGAAGTACTACTTTTGCATTTGGCCAAATGTTCATAAAAATTAAAAGGGAGATGTGAGACCTAGTAATATGCCAATTTAAATTTTCTAAGGAATTGTGTTAAAATGTCATTAAAACACACATATTCTAGTTACCAACCACATCTTACAGAAAGAAAAATGCACATTAAAATCATTGCTCTACAAACAAAATTTGGACTTCTGTTTCAAATAGAATGGTTCCTTTCCATTCTATTAAGTGGAGTTATAAACATGACATTTTGAATAATTAAATGTGGATACCAGAATAATTAGACAACTGAAAAAGTACTTAAGACTTGTACTTTGAAATGGAGTCAATACTGATACTGGGAAATTTTTAAATGGCTCATTTTTTCTAATATGTTAGTGCAAAGTAGCAAACTTTTATCAGAATTTAGTCATGGAAAGAAGGAAGCATAATCTCATCTTCATTCATTCCTTTCTCATATCGAACTGAAGAGAAGCCTGCCCAGTGCAAACGGGTCTTTTTGGAGAAGAACCAAACCAGCCCTCCGATGACAGCTAAGACACCCAGCACAGCACATGTGATACCTATTCCTCTGTAATCAGGGCCTGGAAGAGAGAAAGGTTTGACAATGGAGGATCATTAGTGATGCTATACCTTCAGCTGTGTGTCACTAAGTAAAGCCTGTGCAAATGAGATACAATAAGCACCTGATTATTTCACAGCATAACCACAGAATTCAAAATCACCATCAAGCTCTTTGGTGTTTTTCCCCCAAATTTAACTGTTTTCCCTTTCATTCAAATCCTCTGTATTGGTATAGCAATGTTCTTCCAAAGAAACAAAAGCACTATTATTCTTCTCACCTCCACTTCTCATCACATTTTTGAGAATATCACTCCCTGCGTATTACCTTACTTGGACAGCAAATTGCTAAAAGCTGTACATTTTTGTGTTTGACTTACCTAGAGCCAAATATGATATCATTTGCCTCAAAATGATTTAAACCTTTAAGATGGCCTTGTTTAGTTCCAGATATTCAAATGCCATCCCTGGCTCCTTGCCTGCATGCTGCCATGGCCTCTGTCCCATGGCCTCACGGTCATCTCTACGCTGACCTCCCTTCTCTCTCTGATGTATAACAACATACTCTACATTCCATATGGATATCTTATCTCCAAATGGATAGTTCAAAATGGCCGAAACAGAACTCCAGGTTTACACCATGCTAACTCTGTTCCCACCACACCCTCCAGAAACTTCCAGTTGTTTTCCACTCAACTCAGGCTGGACCTGAACCCTTGTTTCCAGAGCCCGAAGTCTCTGGCCTCGCCCACCTTCCAGCTCTTCCCTGAGCACTCCTCAGATTGTCTGCCTTAGCTGCAATTGGTACCTCTGCCTGGTGAGCCTCTCCTCGTATTTCCTGGGCAGATCTCAGCTTCAATACCTCCTGCTTCTAGACATCTTCCCTGATCACCCAACCTAGAGTGGCTGTCTACCTGGTCTCAATCATGTAGAGTTTATAGCTGCTTGATATTTTTCTCTTTTTTAAATGTGAACCTGCTTGGTTACTTGCTACCTGTTTTCCTCCACTAGACTGTGGAGAAAGAAAAGGTTCTCACTTGTCTTGTTCACAAGTGCAAACCAGTACATAGAATAGGGTATGATGTGAAGTTGAGACCCAAAATATCTGCTGAATCAATGAATAATTACATAAATACTGATGGCTTAGAACTGGGGTTTTATCTGTAATATTTGTTCACCAAAATGGACACTTTTATGCCAGATCTTTAAAAATGTTGCTGTGAAAAAAATTAAACTCTTGTTCCAATGAAGTTATTAAGATTTTTATGGTTATTATACATATCAACTCATGATGAAACATAAGTTCAAATTATGACTTCCTATAGAAACCCAGGTTACTTTAATTAAATCAAGATTGCAATGTTAAGTTAATCATGAGTATTAAGGGAATGAGGAGAAAGGAAGCAAATTGCAGAATTAAACCTTTGAGCTTTTATGTTTTTAAATTCTGCAATAAAATACCTCTTAAGAATATTTTAAAGGAATGACCTCTCTAATATGTTGGCAGTGTCCATTTTCCTTAGAAAAGCATTGTACAAAATTTAGACTTTCAGTCATTTCCTCTAGAACTCCCAGGCACTTTCTTCGAGGGAAAGAATCTCTATGACTTAAAATTTTTCAAAATATATTTTAAAGTAAATACTTTAAGACCAAGTACCAAATTGCATATTATTTAATTGTACATTTGTTTGCTAACTTGTTCTGCAAAAATATTTCTTAAGGACAGGTTACACACTTACCCAGAGGAACTTTGCAGACAACTCTTCCATAGCCACGTAAACATTCAGCTTTTATCCAAGTTTCGTTTGAGGCTAACAAAACGCTACATTTTCCACCATCACTCTTACGTTTATTTGCCCACTTGACAAATGTCACTTCTGATCCATCTAGCCAATTCCAAGATTGATCTAAAGAAATGAAATACAATTATGTTTACTGCCACTAAATTGCTAAGGTAAAAAAGGTTGTGGCTCAAAAATGTGTCACTATTTAAAATAAAATCATTAAAAGTGAAAAAAATTAAAATCAGCCTATTAGTTGCACTTGTCACATTTTAAGTGCTCAACAGCCATGTGTGGCTAGTGACTACTCTACTGGACAGTGCAGGTGCAGAACAATTTCAGTGCAGGTGTTGAACTTTGCAGAAAGTTCTATTTGGAAACCCTGATACAGAATGCAGTGTTTTGACTACAGTGCAGAACTCGCACACATTTATTGTGTTAGACACAGATTTCTAAAGACCTGGACTGTCCTTCCTTCCCTCCCCCAATTAAAAAACTCCAATCATTAAAGGCATACTGATGGGGAAGGAAGGGCCCAAAAGGGTCTCCCCACCAGGACCTCAGCTAAGGTAGCGCGCCACCTTGTGGTGATAGTGCAAACACAATTTACAATTCATTCAGAATTGGATGGTCAGCTTTGAATCTATACTTTTTGACAAGTACTTAATATTTTGGAATTCACATTTAGTTCAAATATTTAGAATTAAACTCTGCATAAAATGTGAGTCTGACTTCCTATAATTCTATTGCATGTGTACCCTGAATTCATTCTTTATCAATTTCAAGTTCACTCACTCAAACTCTGTATTTAGATGCTACTCCTTATAGAACAGTTCTTCCACAAATCTTTCTGAATCAATTCTTTGGAATTTTACTAAGCTGGTTTGAAAAAAAATTTACTATGAAGATTTCATTTTGCCCTATGGTAAAATGTTTCAAGAGGGAAGGAAACAACAAGAAGAGAACTTTCTGAATAACAGTTATAAGCTAGAAAAACCTGGGGTGATAGACATGAGAATTCTAAGGGAAGTAAGTGATACAATCCTTATAGTGGGATGGGGGACACAGATTCTGCTGTAGAAAAAAATCCTTTAATCCAAGTATCTTAAATTTCTAACAAATCCAGTCGGTTTCAACTGTTTTTATGTTTCATTAGTGTTTTCTATCATTATTAATATGTCACTCACTTACTTATTCATTAGGACTTTGTAAGCCTCCAAAATAGCCAGCAGACCTAGCTTATTCAACAATTAAGAAGCATTTGAATTAGAAGCCATTTGACATTCTTTAGCAAGGCTGACCTTGTATTTAGGACAAGTTAGAACTCCCTTTGCTGCACACACAAAGATGTCACTTACCAGAAGGATGCTGAGATAATCCAAGCCAAACTCTCATGGTAATATTTTTATTTTCCCTCATCAGTTGGCTCACGAATTTGTTCTCATCTTCGTCCTTTATGGTAATGAGAGTTGCAGAATGATCTGTTGAAGGAAAACAACCCTAAACAAATTAGCTTTATGCAAACTAGGTTAGTGGCTTATTCTCACCCAGCCACTTAAAAATTTCATATCAAGATGACTGAAATTTCAAAATTTACACAGAGAAGATGTTTAAAATTGGATGTCTGTCAGATGTTTAAAAGTGAGAAATATTTCTAGACTGAAAGTTTGTATAAAGAAATCGTGGAACTGTCTAACCAGTGAGACTTTCACGTATGAACAACTCATCAAATGAAGTGGGGTATATCATGGTAGAAAATGTGTTTCTCTATAGATGTTTAGCACTCTCTCTTCAACAACAATTTCTGCATAAATTTACTTCTGTTAAAATAAAAATTAAATTAAATAGGTGTGGTATATTGGGGAGTATTAGCATTTCTTTTAGTATTATTTTACACATATGTGCATTTGGCCATGTTCATTGTTAAGTTCCTAAATATAGTATGGAATTGAAAGAGTGAATATTCTTGAAGTTGGATAAGCTGCCCTTAACCCATAGCGAAAATGGTGCTGTCACCAAAATCAGACAAGGGATAGAAATAAAATAATAACTACACTTAGACATCAATCCTAAGTGGAATCAAGTAGTCTTCAAAAGCAACAATAGAAATAAAATAATAACTACACTTGGACAACAATCCTAAATGGAATCAAACAGTCTTCAAAATCAACAAGCCTAGCCATACTTGAACTTCTGTAGTAGGGCATATGAAGAAGGGCCAGGGAAGCCTTTACTCCTTCATACATCACCACAGTGTGCAGATACTTCATATGTTACCTTGTGTAATATGACATAACCCTATAGAGGAGTGTATTATCACTATTTTACAGATGAGGAAACAGAGGCTCAAGGACAGCTAGCCAGTCATAGAAATACAAAGTCAATCTCAATGTTTCTAATAATAAGAGTAGTTTTAAATGCTCACTATTTACAGGACACTGCTCTACATTTGCAAACATTACCTCATTTCATTTATCCTTACAACAACCCAATCTTTACCCAGGTTTTGAAGTAAGACCTACAGATCACCCTTCAAGAATGGGTTTCAACTAGAAGGTCCACTTATATACATGGATTAATTTTTTCAATAAATATACAGTCAGCCCTCTGTAACTCTGGGTTTTGCATCCTCAGATTCAACCAACCTTGGATAAAAACCAGTATTTTCTACCTGCTGTGGGGAATCCTCTGATGGGGTGGGCCAATTGCATTAACTAGTCTATGCCATTTTATATAAGGAACTTGAGCACCTGCAGATTTTGGTATCTGATGGAGGGTAGGTGGTCCTAAAACCAACCTCTGCAGATACTGAGGAATTAATGCAAATTTGGGGGGAGTCAAAAGTTATACACAGATTTTTCCACTGCATGAAGGCCAGTGCCCTTCACCCATTCCTTGTTTAAGGGTCAACTGTATTTTTATTCTCACAGTTTTCATGTGAGAAAAGAGAAACAATTATTGTAACTTCCATAATATCACTCAACTAGTAAGTATAGGAGCAGGGATTCAAACCCATATCTGTCTGTCTCCAAGGCTTTAGTGTTTAACACCCACAGTACAATGACAGTAAACATTTATATTTTCCCCTTTAGGAGCAAGAGGCTTCTGACTTCTAGAACAAATATGTATATAGCTCAGAGTAGTTCCCATCACATGTGAGTCTGTCTACCTACCTATCTTATCTTTCTGTTATACATGTATGTGTGTGTATAAACAAAGTCTGTACAGAAGGCATCCAGCCATGTAATATGAAAAATAGAGACATTTAGTGAAGAAGATACAAGAAACATTGTACATAGAACAAGGTCAACACAGTCCCCCCCTTCAAAGCACACACCTTGGGACCTCACACATTTCCCCCAATTGCCATCAGCTGCCCCATCTTACTTTCCTGAATCTTATTGATGGTCTGAAATCTCTTCTCTTTCAAAGGTTATTTTAGTTTTGGGAAAAGCCAGAAGTCACAGGGCACCAAATCTGGGCTAGAGTGGGGGCTGAGTCACCTGGGTGATTTGATGTTTTGTCAAAAATCTCTGCATGAGACAGGATGCATGAGAGAGTGCATTGTCATAATGAAGCTGCCCAGTTGCCCATAGCTGCAGGCTTCTGAGTCATGTGAATAGTTTCCACAGAGGAACATTCGAGCTTAACACAAAATCTGATGCAGGTTCATTGCTCTACTCAGTCATTTTGAATGTGAGGCCACACAGTACATATGCTCACTCAATGGCATCTATCACCCCCACTGCCTAGTACAGTCAAGTCCTCATTGCTCATGCATGCACATTCCAGTCCACCCTCCGTGGTTGCTAGGTTACATAGATGCCTGCAAACCACTCTCATTACATTAACAATTGCTGGACTTTATCTGGACAGACCTTGTATATCTGTGTTATATAACCTTGTATATCTGTTATATAACATAGAACAGGTTCCACACAAAAGTTCCTATTGTGTAGTTAAGCAGTAGCAAGGTTTTACAATCTATCCAATGTCTCTACAACAGCAAAATAAATTAGATAAATCCCATTTGCCTAGCTAAACTGCTACCTACCCAAAGATACAGGTCTCCTAGAAGTCATTTCAGTTTGACAACTGGCTAAATTTATCATGGGAGAGAATCAATTACTGACGGTCTCTCTAAAATACTTAGTTATATCTGAAGATGAGCAGTACTGTTCTGTAAAGTATGCAGATAACATGAGCCATTGCTATTGTAGAATGGATGAACAACCCATATTTTTCTGATTTTGTGACCATGGTCAGGGTGAACTTATTTATTAATAATTGAGTAAAGGAAAACTCTACAATTTTGTATTTACTACTTAACCAGCTTTACAAAAAAAATTACCTCTTGATCTCTTCATTTAAGCATATCAGGCTATATTTAAATCTGCTTTAATTGGTCAGTGTTTTAATATAACAATTCATTTAGGAGTTTTTCATTCTACTTTTGTTTTCCTTGCACTTCATTTTAGATTATTTTTAATGGCTATTCCAATATTACACTAAGGTCATACATCATAGAATACTGAACCACTTTGCCACCACTGGGTAATTAGGTTGTAAGGTTTTTATAAATAATGAGTGCTAGGTTTAGTACTACAATGCAGTAGTACTAAACACATTTTCAACTTAAAGTACAATATTTTCAACTTATAATGGATTTATCGGGACATAATCCCATTGTAAGTAAAGGAGTATCAGCATAAGAATGTATTAACTTTTACCAAACAGGGAAACATTCTAAGCCTAATTTATATATTTCCAACAACTGCTATTAAATCTACAATACTCTAAAATATATAAATATATATAATCATCATTTCAAATTATTTCCTAAAAAATGCCCAATGGTTAAATGATTGAGTCAACAAAAATCAATGGATTTTAACTCACCAAGTGCTAAACAAAACAGCTTGGCTTCTGAGAAACTGCGCAGTGCCTGGTCAGATGTGTAGCAGTGGTCCCTGTACTGGATCCACCGTGACCCGTTGACTGCGGGGCATCTCGAGGAGTAGGTATGCGAGGACACCTCTTTAGCTATAAACAGGTGAGAAGAGTGTAAAAACGCACAGAAAAATTAATGACTGATTTTAAAAATCTCACTAAATGTTCCTATTGGAAACTGGTTCCTAAGGCTAAGAAGCATTCAACTCAATACATACACCAGAGAAAGCTACAGCCCATACTATGGGAGTATTTATTCTGATTAGCTTTTTGGAATACCATTTTTAAAAATGATTTTATTTATTTTCAGAGAGAGGGAAAGGGAGGGAGAAAAAGAGGGAGAGGAAAAAACATCGATGTAAGAGAGAAATCTGGATTGGTTGCCCCTTGCATGCCCCACCCAGGGACCTGGCCAGCAACCAGGCATGTGCCCTCCTGGGAATCCAACCAGAAACCCCTTGGTTTACAGGGTGACACCAATACACTGAACCACAACAACATGGCTGAAATACTATTTTTAAAACTTGGAAGGCAAAGGAAAGCACTTGCTCTCTAAGATGGATTTAGACTAAATAAAAAACAAATGGAAAGACAATTGAAACAGAAGCAAAGACAGGCCTATAAAATTCTTTCTGTGAATTCCTTTCTAGTTTGATAATATGAATCTAGTCTTACATGGTCATATACAGAACTACTTTTAAAAATCACAACCACAAGTGAAAATTTGGAAAAGTGTTCACAAAATGCAATTTCTTAGCAAAGAAAAATATGTCTCAGGCCCAAAAAGAGTAGATGTGGCTTCTCAGCTTTTAAAACCTCTCCTGGTTTTCATCTGAAATGTTAAATTTTTAATTGTGCTATATAACACAAGAAGCCTGTGTAACAAAGACTGTACCTTTAAACACTATTACTAACCTCCATAGAAAAGAGCATGAGAACTGTGAAGTAACTGGTCAACATCTTATTTGTGAGGGAAAGACGATTAGAACCAAGGTCTGACCTGGTATGGCCAGCAATCTCAACCCAACCCATTCCTTTGTACGCTATGTATGGTCTGCATGCCCTTCAGGAACTGAAGGCTTTTCCTGCTTTTTTTTCACCATATCTCAGTTTGCTGGAGTTATTATTTGTGGTCCCTGTGATTCCAGAAGAATGGCTGCTGCCTTTTTCTTTTTCAAGAGACTTTTTGCCCTGGCTGGTGTGGCTCAATTGGCTGGAGCATCATCCCATAACTGAAGGGTTGTGAGTTTTGAATCCCTGTCAGGGCACATTCCTAGGTCTGGACCAGGCAGGTATGATCCTGGTCCAGACACTTATGGGAGGCGATCAATCAATGTTCCTCTCTCTCCCTTCCTCTCTCTCTAAAAGCAATGAAAAAACAAAAAAGTCCTTAGGCAAGGATAAAAATTTTTTTTGAAAAGAGATACCTTCTGACTGTTCTTAATTCCTTCCTCTGCTTCTTATCTTCTGTTTGTCCTGCTGGGCTTGGTCTTCTTTTAACTTTAGTTATTTGATTGGCCTTTGTCTCTGTTCTTTAATGCCCTGGTTTGAGGCCTAAATCTTCATTCAGACTCACAGCTGATGGCTCCTAGGTAAGTTAGTAGTTGACTGAGGATCAAAGATCATTGCAAATTCATCTGTAGTCTGTAAGACTTGTAACAGACCTTCATTAACATTGCTAATGAGGAAGACTTTTCTAGCAAGATCTTCCTTTTACCACTGTGTGAAAACAGGTGCTTTCCCCCAAATATACTGCTGACAAGTCCTCTGTTGCACAAGGCAATGCTGTGTGTTGCTGCATTAGATGTAAAACATACTGGGCATGGGCAACCAATGCGTGGCTAAGTCTGCTGGACCTTTCTGAATGGCGTGGCTTTTTAAAAAATTTTCTTCTTATACTGGAAACATCTGGAAACACATCTTCTAAGGCTATTTATTTCTAATCTCGTTTGCATCTGGGCTCTTAGGCTGCATACATTTTCTTTCTTTACTACTATTCATGGAGTTTTGCTTCCAACTGTTGCATTTTTTTTTCCTGCAAGGGCCAGCATTGAGGTAAGTTTGTTATACTCCTTTTTAAGAAGATTTACTTTTTTATTGTAGTTAAATATACATAACTTAAAATTTACCATCTGAACTATTTTTAAGTGCACAGTTCAGTGGCATTAAGTACATCTACATTGTAGAACATCTTCATCTTGCAAAACTGAAACTTTGTACTTATTAAATAATAACTTCCCATTCTTTTCACTCCTCTAGTAAACATCATTCTGCTTTCTGTCTCAATGAATTTGAAAGTTATAGGTACCTCATATAAGTAGAATCATACAGTATTTGTCCTTTTGTGACTGACTGATGGTTCTTCAAGGCTTATCCATGTTGTATTATGTGTCAGTTTTTCCTTCCTTTTTAAGGCTGAGTAATAATATTCTATAATAGGTATATGCCACATTTTGCTTATTCATAACTCTGTCATTGGACACTTGGCTTGCTCCTATCTTTTCACTATTCTGATTAATGCTTCTATAAACATGGTTGCATATATATCTGTTAAAATTACTACTTTCATTTCTTTTGGGTATGTACACAGAAGTGGAATAGCTGAATTTACAGTAATTTTATGTTCCATTTTTTGAGAAAACACCATACCATTTTCCACAATGGCTACACAGCATTTTACAGTCCCACAAACAACATCCAAGAGTTCCAATTTCTCCATATCTTCACAGACACTTGTTATTTTCTTTCTTTCTTTGAAGATGCAGTTTTTTAAAGTCTCTTGTATTAGTTTCCCAGAGCTGCCATAATAAAGCATCACAAACTTGATGGCTTAAAACAATAGAAATTTATTCTCTCACAGTTCTGGAAGTTAGAAGACTGAAAATAGGGTGTTTCTTTGTGGAGGATCCAAAAGCGAATCTGTTTCATGGTGGCTGCCATCAGTCCTTGGCTTGTAGCAGCATCACTGAGCCTTCTGCTTTGTTGCCAAGGCCTCTTCCTGTGTGCCTATCTCCCCTCTTATAAGGACAAAGCCACTGGATGTAGAGCCCATCCTAATCAAGTATGGACTTATCCTAATTAATTGCATTTGCAAAGACTATTTCTAAGTAAGGTTACATTCTGAGGTTCTGAGTGAATATACATTTTAGAGGGACACTATTCGACCCAGTGTAGTACTGAATTTGTATGTAATTATGTTGTCATTCCTCTCCAGCCTGTCAAGTCTGTTTCTCTCACACAGATGTTCTCTCCATTTCTGCATGATGCCTTATCATATTTCTCATGTATTCTAATTTTTAAAAATCCTCACCCAAGGAAATATTTATTGAATTTAGACAGAGGGAAAGGGAGGGAAAGAGAGGGAGAGAAATACTGATGTGAGAGAGAACCACTGATTGGTTGCCCCTCATATGCACCCCGACCAGGGACCGAACCTACAACCCAGGCATGTATCCTGACCAGGAATCGAACCCACAACATTTTGGATTATGGGATGATACTCCAACTAACTGAGCCACATCAGACAAGGCTCTAGTTTTTTTCAAACATTATATTTATTTTCTATACCTAACAACTGAGATGTCAGTTCCTTATTTTTTTTAAAGATTTTAAAAAGTCATTATTTTTAAAGAGAAGGGCAGAGAAGAAGGAAGAAAGGGAGAAAAACATCAATGTATGGTTGCCTTTTATTTGTCTCCAGCTATGGACCTGGCTTGCAATCTGGTTATGTGTCCTGACCAGGAATTGAACCAGTGACCTTTGGGTTCACAGGCTGGCACCTATCCACTAAGCCACCAGCCAGGGCAAGACATCAGTGCTTGATTTCACCTTTATTCCTCAATCTTTGTATCATTCTTTCTTTCTTGCATTGATTTGTTTCTCAAGATAAGGTTTCCATATTTTCCTCTGCCTGAATCTGTTCAATTCCAAATATTATATATTCTCTTAAGGAATCTTTGGAGCTGAAAATATGGCAAGCACTGAGAACCAGAAGCTTCAAAGACCAGTACCCCAGCATGCCTTGGCCTCTCAGCACGCCTCTGCAGCTCCTGCATGGTCTAGGTTCTTGTGTTCTTCCTCTAGTTCACACTACCCACCAGAAACAAACCCTGGTCTAGCCTCTGAGGGAAGGGCCCTTTCTTCAGGTTTCAAGCATCATATACGTTTGGAAGATGTTTATTACATAAAGTAGAATAAACTTCTTTACTACAGAAACTCTCACAGCTAGTTAAACGGTAGAGTACCTGAGGCATTTCCCAAATTTACATGCTATGGAACACTTCTTTAAAAAAATGTGGTCCCTGACCCATATGACTCAGTATATTGAGCATTGTCTAGCAAAACAAAAGGTTGCAAGTTCAATTCCCTGGTCAGGGCACATGCCTAGGTTGTGGGCTGGTCCCTGACTGGAGCATGTGCAAGAGGCAACTGATTGATGTTTCTCTCATACATCAATGTTTCTCCCTTTCTCTTCTCCTTCCCTTCTCCTCACTCTAAAAATTAAAAAAAAAAAAAAAAGAAAAAGAAATGTGCTGATGCCAGAGGAAAGGGGGTATGGGAGGTGGGAGGAGGCAGAAAATGGGGACATCTGTAATAGTGTCAACAACAAAAATAAAGTAAAATATTCTAGCCTTTGAAAGAAATACTGCTAAGTGGAATTAAAACTCACAGATTCTATATAACTCACAGTTAAAACTTACCTAGTGATAAAACAACTAAATGTCTTTGAGAACAAACTCCCTGAAAAAGTATATTGTATTTATTTCTCTTCACAAGATATCAAAATTATATTTACAGGACTTCTGAATAAACGTTATTTAAAATCTATAAAAATGTCTGAGTACTTAATCAAAGGCATAAAAGAAACATTATATTCTAGTAAATATATACTTATTTGAAATCAATTCTTACGTTTCGTAGGTTTATAGCAAATAGCGCCATCCTTAAAAGAATTGCACTTTTCATGTTTCCAAATTCCTTTTGGATCCAAGAGAACACAACTTCCAGTAGATTGCTTCTCTTTCCATGGGACGTAGTCAAATTCACTGCCATCAGACCACTCAAAACTTGACTCAGTTCCCTGTGTCAAGAATTATAGATAACCTGAATCTAGATGTATGACTAAAAATCAAACAAACCCCTGCACAAGAACATACATACTTTTAAGAAATATTGGAATAAAGCATCAATTATTTGCTCACAAGTGTTGTAGGTCAGGGCCTATTTGTAAAATCAGGGATTTACTTTTGATGCATTGATTTGAGACATTTGCTCTGGCACAATGTAAGTAGGGTTTTAAATCTAGAGACAGAATTACTACACTCTGTCTCCAGATTTATCCTATTTAAGGACAAGTTTATATAACACTTGTAATTAAATGATATGCAAATGACTTCCACTTGTCACAATTACAGATTTATAATCCCAACATTGATATTATTCTAAATATTGTTTATTGTGTTTTAGAGTTTTGTGTTTTGTATCTTTGGGAATATATATATATATATATATATATATATATATACACACATATAAGCCAGCAATCAGCAGAGGCTGGAAGAGGAAAATACTTCCCAAGAACCTGAAGATTACTTATGATTTTTCCTAGATGCTATTATATCATCCTTTATTTTACCTTACCCACTTTGTTCTAAGGATTATTTAAATTAGACCTTCAATTCTAGTCTTAACAGAGTCTATTTTTTTGGATACTAAACACTATTACAGGTACATGAAAATATTAATAGGACTCAGTGGCACAAAAGATATTTTTAACAGCTGAAGATTATTCTCAAGTATTACTAATTTCTAAGGGGAAACTTGAAAGAAAGTATACATTTACTAGTCCCAGTGTTAATAATTTTACTTGGTACCTTATATACATTTTTGTGTTAATTTTCACTATTCCTTTAGATGAAGGAAAATGTTATTACTCCAAAATTTTATAGATAAAAAAATAAGCTTGTAAATGTGAAATAACTTGCTGTGATCATCCAACATGTAAATAGAAGCTCCACAGAAGCTCCATCAGGTTTATATGATTCTGTGCTAGCCCCTTTTTACCAGCTTTTCCATTGGTCCCCCCAAACAGATGACAGAGGTGCTGCTGGGTTAGTAATCTACCGCCCCGGCAGTGCTGGGCCAGCTGCAGTACGCTCCACAAATTTAAGTTCCTACTTGCATGCAGTGAAAAGATAAGAAAGCACTATGCTATGCAAGTTGGGCCCCAGGATTTAATGTGGTGTAATACTCTGAATTGGTATCTTATGCTGAAATTCCCAAACCTCTATAATATAGTTGGAAAATACAATACTCACATCCTGACTTGAGAGCCCAACCCATAAAGGAAATCCATCGCGCTTTGCGATATCTTCCAGGAAGAGCTGGCCATTTTGGTCATGAACACTTGCCAGATAGCCTCCACTTTGAGAACACAGGTTTATTGCTTCGTACCACGTTACTGTTTTTTGAATAACACTGTAAATACCATCTCCATATGGGATCAAATGTGGCAGAGTAGTATTATATTCTTCCTTGTAGTCAACTATAATATTTAAATGATAATAATGAAAAATAATATTTAAGTGTTAGTGATTAAGTTTAAGTTATTTAAAATACATATTTTGGGTAAGGCTGGTGGTACAATCACTTCAAAATTTAAATAAAACTGGGTTACTTATAAAGAAATGAGGTCAAATGTATACTTTATTTTTCTTATTGCTGTGACATGTTTAACAGGCTTAAATATTACAGTCTGGTTGGTTAAAAGAGGTATAAACATTGTCTCTCATTTAAGGAGCTCACATATTACTTGTGGACAAAAAACAGCCCTGACTAGAGAAGGAGTCCTCTGAATTAAGGGAGTCAGAAAGGTTGCTTGAAAAATGAGCATCCAGAGGTAAGGTTAGGTAAAAGTAGGGCTAAAAAGGAATAAGGTAACCAGAAAGTAAGCTAAAAACAAACTAATAAATAACAACAACAAAACCACAATGTGAGGATATTTCAAAAGGACACAGAAGTCACCTGAAAGAGCTCCCAATTTGAGCAAAATATAAACAATGCAGTATATCAGATTATATTCCAAGTATGAAATAAATAACCATGAACTCATACTGACATAAATGACTGAATAATTTTTTCAATTACAGTTTACATTCAATATTATTTTAAAGTAGCTTCAGGTGTAGAGCATTTTGGTCAGACAATCATACACTTTACAAAGTGTTTCCTCTGATATTTCCAGTACCCACCTGGCACCATACATAGTTATTACAATATTATTGATTATATTTCCTATGACTATTCTGTAACTACTAATCTGCTCTTCTCATTTCCTTCACCCCTTTCACCCCGGTCCCCCATCTCTCTCCCCTCTGGCAACCATCAGTCTGTTCTCTGTATGTACGAGCCTGTTTCTGTTTTGTTTATATTGCTCTTTTGATTCCACATATAAGTAAAGCCATAGTGTATTTTTCTTTCTCTGATATATTAAGTGATTCAATAAATTTTAGAATGAGGAAGAATAGACAAATTTCCTGTGTGGCAGAATTGCAAATATTCCAAACAATTTACATAGATACATCCCCTGTATCAATAACTCCACTGTATAAGTGTGGGCTGACCACAGTGATTTCCTTACAGTGTGTGGTAAGGAGAAGAGAAAAAAAGTGACTCTGCAGTGAAAAAAGCTGACAAGCATTACCTAGAGCCCAGTAGTCAAGGTCTACATCAATAATGCTAATCATGTTGATAGCATCCTCTTCATGGGATGTGATGAGGATGGCACTGCTTCATAGTTTTTCCCTAAGCTCCAAACCCATAACTCCTGTTTAATCATGAGAAAGGAAAGTCCTAAACTGAGGGACAGTCTACAAAATACATGATCAGTATTCCGCAAAACTATCAAGGTCGCTTAAAGCAAGAAAAGCCTGAGAAACAGTCATACCCAAGAGGAACCTGAGGAGACATGAAGACTCAATGTGACACAGCATCTTGAATAAGCTGGTGGCACAATGGATAAGGAGCTGGACTGCTAACCGAAAGGTCGCTGGTTCAATTCCCCAGCCAGGGCACATAACCAGGTTGCAAGCCAAGTCTCCAGCCAGGTCCTTAGCTGGAGGCAGGTGAAGGGCAACCATACATTGACATCTCTCTCCCTCTCTGCCTCTCAAATTATGGTAATATGTGGGAACTCTATGTAATATCTTGGCAACTTTTCTGTAAATCTAAAACTATTTTTCAATGAAAAGTTTACTACAGTTATAAAAAAATAGAAGGTGAAAGACTTCTTGGCAGGAAAAAAAAATAATGTAAGTAAAGGTACACATGAGGATAGGCATGCACTGTCCATCGGAAAGTTAAGAGATCAGCCTGGCTATAAATGACCCATGGACATGAACAATGTGGGGATTGACTGTGGGAGAGGGAATGGGGAGGGGAGACCAATGAGGGGAAAATGGGACAAATGTAAGACAACAACAATAAATTAATTAAAAAAAAAAAGAGATCAGCCTGGCAGGACATGTCTTCACTAAGTCAGGAATGGAAGGAAAATGGGGACTGGGAGAAAGCCTAGAATTTTAGAATAAAAATTGGTTTCTCAAGAGCCTCAAAAGCTTACATACACTCAAAGTCATTGATAACAGAAATTGCCTGGAGGCTGTTGATGAAAATGAGGCCTCAGGGCATTATCTGTAGCACGGTGAAGGGAGAGGGTCAGTATGGATATGACTATGAGAGGCTCCATGACAGCAAAGGGCTTACAGCAAAGTGGCCATAAAATTTAACAGTTTTTAAGCCATGGAAAGTTTAAAACTGACATGTATTTAAAAACAGATTTTTAAAAAGGAATTAGGCAAGGTTGAGAGACATTCATTTTTAGTCTAAAGATTTTATTATTTTTAGACAGAGGCAGAGAGGAAGAGAGACATCAATGTATGGTTGCCTTTCGCCTGCCTCCAGCTATGAACCTGCCTGGAGACCTGGCTGGGGACCTAGCTGGAGCCCTGGTTATGTGCCCTGACTGGGGATCAAACCAGAGACCTTTGGGTTCGCAGGCCAGCACCTTATCCACTGTGCCACCAGGGCCTAAACACGCATTCTTATTTATAAAATTGTACCTGTCCTTCAAGTCACAGCCGTTTTACCTGCTCCATGAATTCCTTGTTTACATTGATCTATCTTGACTTCCTGAATCAGGTAAGAATAATCTACATAAACCAATGATAAAGAATGCAATGCTTCTCCTTGGCTACAGTTTACTTGTTAAGGTCAAGGCCATACACCAGGGATGGTGTCTTTTCCTTCCTCTGTAACCTCCGTAGTACCCTCATAGGACTGAATCCAGAGGAGGCCCTCAGAAAATACAACTGCAAGATTTCCATTGGTGGAGCTAATGGCTTTACATTTTCTTTCCCTGGGGTGGAAACGCTGTATTATATACTTACCCATTTCAATTTTACAAGCAAGAATGCTGTGCTGATGAAAGTAAAGTACTTCTTCAATAGCATTAAAGGCTTGAATATCCCAGAAGCCATCAGTACTCAAGCCAGCAAAAAACTGGCCATTTTTTACAGCTGGTCTTCCTGCTCTCCAGTGTGTATACGACATCATGGTCTTATCAGACCACATAAGAGAACTATCTAGAGAAGAAACATATTTTCTATGCTTAGAGATTAAATCAATACTTGAATCACAGTTATGATGCTAATATTTCAATCTCAATTTTTCTTCTTTCTCTATTTTCTAAAAGGTTGGATGATTATGGGTACCCACTTAAAATAATAATTTTTTTCTGCTTATTTTTAACTTGAAAAGTATAAATTATAAACATGAAAGTCAAAATTTACCTGTAATTCCACCATTCTGCAATAATTTTACATTTTATCTTTCATCAAATATCTTACATATATGTTTAATTGCAATAAAAATAAATGTAATTCTTGTATTAAAAATAATGTATTATAAAACTAGTGATAGATATCTCTTCTCTGGACATGAACTATACACAATTGTGCACATTTATATCAACTACTTTTTGACAAGGGTGCCAAGATAATTCAATGGTAAAAGAATAGTCTTGGGAGAACAGAATCTCTAGATACATACAAAACAAAAGTTGGACACTTTCACCATATACAAAATTAACTCAAAATAGATCATAGATCTAAATGTAAGAGTTAAAACTATAAATCTCTTAAAAGGAAACACAGAAGTATATCTTCACGACCCTGGGGTAGGCAAAGCCTTCTTAGATATGCACAAGTGATAAAAGAAAAAAAATAGGTAACTTGGACTTCATCAGAACTAAAATTTTTGTGCTACAAATTATACTATCAAGTAAGTGATGGGAGAAAATACTTGTAAATCATTTGACAATGGACTTATATCCAGAATATATAAAGAATGCTTAGAATTCAACAATAAAAAACCACAAATAATTTAAAAAATGGGCAAAGGATCTAAATATAGGTTTCTCTAAAGATGACATACAGATTACCAATGAGTATATGAAACAATGTTTAGTAGCTTCACTCATCAGGGAAATAAAATTAAACCCTCAATGATATGCTACTTCAGATCCACTGGGCTAGTTATAATAAAAAAAGAAAGACAAGTGTTGGCATAGATTTGGAGAAACTGGAACGCTTAATGGAAAATGGTACAGCAGTTTGGTCTGTCAGGTTTTCAAAGGACTGAACCAAAGACCCATAATTCCACTCCTGGTATATACCCAAAGGAAATAAAAACATACAAAGGTCTGTCCTGAAAGTATCGGCTGTGCAAATTGATGTTATTTATATTGACATTGGCTTGATACTTCTGGGACTGACCTTGTATATCCACATAAAAACTTGTACATAAAATTTTATAGCAGAATTATTTATAATAACCAAAAAGTGCTCCAACCAGGACCACTGTTTCCTCAATCACTTTCAGGTAAAGCCTGGAAACTTTCCATCTCATTTCTTTCATTTTTTTCCATTTCTAATTTAAGGATATTTAAGCGTCATTGGAAAAAAGGCTGGGGCAACTAAATAAGTCCTACTATGATACTCACCTTCAACTGGCAGCCCAAGTTTTACCTATTGCTTGATAGCTTAATTTTTGTCAACTCACATGCAAGCCATAAGAAGAGTTTTAAGAAAAACTTTTACAACTCTAAGAAAAACAAGTTAGATAGGCAAAGAGAAAGCTATTTTTAAATGGTCAGATTAATTTAGCTTCTTTTCCTACCCTACCTCTGACCATCATGGTCTTGTGCCCCTTATTAAGCCCTGTTTTGGGGTAAATGCATACTTTTGATGCTGATTTTCCTTTTTCTAATTCCAAAACTTTTATGGTTGTCAGGACTTCTCTAATTTAGTATCTTTCTAAATTGATCTTATTTACCCTACTATTAGAATCTGTATCTTCAAAATTTTTATAGTAATTATATCTTGCATTTGTGATATTTAGTCCCAACTTTAAATAATTCTATCCCATTGTTAGACTATGTGTCTCATTTTCCTAATGTATACCCCAAGCCAAGGCTATAAACCCAAAGGTACAACATTAGTAAAAGTGTAATTCTGTTCTCATTCATCCCATATACATAATACAGATACAAAATAATTGGAGATTTATATGGGAGTGTGATCATTTTTAGTTAGTTTTGAACTGTAGTAGGGAAAGTAGAGAAATAAAATGATTTTCCACCATTTAACTCTAAGCTTGGTGGTAAAGACATTTTAACAGCAGAGCAGAGATACAAAAACTGTCTTGGTATTTACATGTTAAGTGTATAGTTATAATTTTGTATATTAATAAACATATACTTTGAAGAACTATACTTTTATAACTTGATAAATAAGTAGTTTACAATGAAGCATGAATATAGAGAAAATCATCATATTTACAACTTACTTTCATAAATTACACCTAATAGGACCCATGATGCCATATAATTAAGGTGCAGAAGTTGCTCAAGAACAAAGTTATTCTCTTTTTCATCTCGAATACTCAGAATATGTGATTTTGGATCTGTTAAATAAAAATAGTCAATAATTTTAACAATTACTTATACACAACACTTTATTTTCCTTGATTTAGAAAACTTTATTTCCCAGTTTAATATAGTCCCAAACTTAAACAGAAGCAGAAAATAAGAAAGGTCAATTAAAACTGTCTCATTGTACTAAAATTAATAGATTAAGAAGTCTTTAAACATTTTGATGCTAAATTTGGTCTTACAGAATAGTGACAGGCTAGTAGCTAAGTAGAGAATTGAAAACTTACTTCATTTTTCACCATTTAAAGCTTATTTTGAGTTGGTACAAATGCACCCTCTGAGACTATAATAAATAAAACCTCTTGGATGGGCTATAAGACAGATCTTCCTTTTTTTCAAGATCATTCTTGTATTAGGATTAAAGAAGTTTGATATTTCCCAGAGTGTGTTTCTTAGGGAACTAGAAGGGGTTACTCAGAAAAGAGCTACATGGGTTAAAAACTTTGCAAATGCTGAATCAAGAAATAATTAGTTCATTTATGCCAAAGCTTCTTAAAAGTATGTGAAAATGCACATTTGATCATTTCTAACAGAAAGCAATGGTGTGTAGTGTTGCTTAAGCTTGTTCTTTTTCTAAGGATCATTTTTTTTTTTTTTTTTTTGGTAGAACATCTCTGAAGACTAGTGTTCTATAGAGCATTCTTTGGGGGATAATGGCTTGATATTTTCCACAGGAACTTTCCACAGACTTCATAGGTCCACTGTTCAGAAATTACAAATCCTCAGTGGATCTCAGAGGAAACAGTCAAAGAGTCTTCAAGTGTGAAATCTGTAGTTTTTAAAAAGCAGACTGCTTCTTTATGGCTTATCTAAGCTTTTGACCATTCAAATGAACTTTTTTGAGTCCCTGTTCACTTTATTCAAATTATTTTTTTTCTTTGTGAAACTGAGAACTGAAGAGGAATTAAAGAAAGCCTCATATATTCCATTTTAAAATAAATTCTTTGAATTAAAAAATAAGGGTAAAAGAAGCACAGGTTGTGGGCCTTGCCCCAGCAGATGAAGCTCCCAAGGCAGTCCTGCAAATTAAGGGAGATGGCAAATCCATTTCTTAAAAAAATGTTCTCAGGAGGTACCCTGACCGGGGGTTGAACCTACAACTTTAGCATATGAGGCTGATGCTCAAGCCAACTGAGCTACTCAGCCAGAGTCAAATGAATCTATACTCAATATAAGGTGACCTCTTAACTGGCTTTCTGTCGCCTAGCTTGATTTAATATCCAGTTCTCTTCTAGTTAGTGTCATTTCTTTTCCTGGTTAGTATCACAAAACCCATTTTGTTTACACATGTAAAGACAGACTAGGTCTCTAATGTTTGGGTAAAGAAAGAAGTAACTCCTATACTTTGCATTTTAATTAAACTCAAATATTAATACTTTGTTGTTGATAATATACAGATTAGGGTAGGAATATTTTTGAGATCTTGTTACTAGTGCTAATTAGAAATACTTATAACACATTCAGTGAGATATTTTAAAATGAGCACAATGCAATATATAATGGTCATAGAATACACTTACTCAGTTTTTGGCATCTAGAATGAACATCATCTTGCGTTATTGGCTTAAATCTATTCTTTGCTATCATGAAATTGTAGCAATAGTTCTGAAATGGTATCCATGGAGTATTTAGAACAGGAGATGGACATCGAACATTGCTAACCGGTGTGACCTCTCTTTCCGTCTCATCTAAAGAAAGGGATTAATGGCATAAATACTAATTTCAGATATAAACATAAAATTCTATTTATAGCAATTAGACTTGATTAGTAGGAAATATTCAGGAAACCAAGAAATAATAGCCTAGTGATGCTTGTTCTGTTTATACTCAATATAAGGTGACCTCTTAACTGGCTTTCTGTAGGAAAGAAATTATTTAAAGATAAAAAAAAAAAAAAAAAGATCAGATTCATTTATTTTTAGGTAGAGGTGAAGGGAGGGAGAAAGGAAGGGAGAGAAACATTAATGTGAGAAAGAAACATAGATCAGCTGTCTCTCGCATGCCCCCAACCGGGGACCCAGCCCACAACCCAGGCTTGTGCTCTGACTAGGAATCCAACCGGCAACCCCTTGGTCTGCAGGATGATGCCCAACCCATAAACCACATCAGTCAGGGTGGAAAGAAATTATTCAACACAGTAATTTTCTGTCCCCTGCTGTGGAGTAAGTACAAGAATATAAAAAATGAGATGCTGCTTTGGCTGGTGACTCAGTGGATAAGGCACTGGCATTAGAACCCAGAGGTCACTGGTTCGATTCCCAGCCAGGGCACATAACCAGATTGCAAGCCATGTCTCCAGCCAGGTCTGTGGCTGGAGGCAGGTGAAAGGCAACCACACATGGATGTTTCTCTCCCTTTCTTCCTCCCTCCCTGCCCTTCTCTCTGAAAATAATGAATGAAATCTTTTTAAAAAATGAGATGCTACTAAATTAAATGTAGTTTTTGTCTTCCTGCATCTCCAAACTCCAAATAGAAGAGGCCCTCAGAGAAACTATACAAACACAGTAACAGGCACCTAACTATAATTTTCAGAATTCATCTTCCAATGTCTGGTTATTGATATCTTTTCTTAATTTTAAAGCATATTGTAATGAAATATTAAAAAAAATATTTAATTATTTTTAGAGGGCAGGGAGGGAGAAAGAGAGAGAGGGAAACCTTGATGTGCAAGGGATACACTAATCGGTTGCCTCTTACATGCCTCCAACTGGGGACCTGGCCCACAACCCACGCATGTGCCCTGACTGGGGGTGAAATTACATTGATGACCTTTTGGTTCACAGATCAGCACTCAATCCACCAGTTAGGTAGGGCTAATGAAATATTTAATGTACTAAATAAGTTATTGCTTTAACCAAAGAAAGCAATCTGAAGTAGTTTAAAATCTGACATCTAGAAAATCTGATTATGGACTATTTTTCTGTTTTGTGAAAAGGTGATGCATTCAAGAAGACGCAAGTATACGTAGATATACTCTACTCAAAGCCAACCAAACTGCTTTAGTATGTAGTAGAGACCATTCACCACTCACAACTAATTTTTCTGTCTGTGAAGTAGTGTCTTCCTCTTACCCCAAACCCACAAATGTGGACCCCTGGCAACTGTCAAACTGCCTTCCTGCCTAAGCTAGAGACTGCCTACCTGTCTCAGGCTGAATCCTTCAGATTCTCAGATATTGAAAGTGGAATTCGGAGACAGTCAATTCACCTTCAGTGCTGGTTGTAAAGGAAAGGTGCAGCCCACCCTGTTTCACAGCACGCGGGGAGACACGGAGAGCAGATAAAGAGAGGAGTGGAGGTCCGCAGAGAGACAGAAAGGCTAGGCAGGAGGCAGAACCATTTTGTGGTTCTCGTTCCTCACGAGGCGTAGTTCTACCCCATTTTTGAGAATCTAAAATTCTCTTTTAGTTTAAGCTAGCTTGAGCTGGAGGCTGTTCCTTACAACCAGATGAACCCTAACAGCGACTCACAGGAGAAATGTCAGTTGATAATAAGAATTATAAAAGAATTCCCACATATACAAGGTTTTCTATAAGAATATAAACAGAATATATACAGAATGAGGCTAATGGGGACTTAAAGCTAAAAGGTCAATTACCATTGTAATTGTACCAAGCTGACAAAGATAAAACATGTCTAAAATAACAAATTAATGACCAAATACTTAATATATAATAATCTAGTTGGATACAATTTTTCATAACAAATTTTGTTGTGAAAAGAACATAATTATAACTTCTTTATGATTTCAAAACCAGGTTTTACAAAACCACTCCCATCAAATTCCACCACTCATGAGGCTTGATAGTAATGTAAGAAATAAAGTATTTGAATTTAGCATACTTCCTGGATAGTAACAAATTGCACCAGGTTGATTAGCATCACAATCGGATGTTTTCCAGAATCCATCGGTGTCTAAAAACACACAGTCCTCAAGTTGCTCATTAGTTTCAGCCCAGCGACTAAACCGAAGATGTTTCCCATCTGACCAACCAAAGTTGAGTTCATCCTGCAAGGAGAAGAAATGCGTTTCAAGTGGTGATACTTCATGTTACCCCTTCTGTATTGCTTTGGCCCTCGTGGTCAATCTAGTGACTTTTAATTTCATTTTATATTTAACTCATGCATAGCACTTTCTACACACCATGGACTGTTCTCAATTAATATTTGTCCATATTAACAACCATATCAAAGGTACTATCATACCCATTTTACAGATGAGGAAAAAGAAGGCATATAGTATGAGCAAAGTCACATAGAACATAAACTGCAGTGCTGGGATTCTAATCTCAGACGTGACACCCTAGTATCCATGGTCTGAATGACTACACTGCTGCCTCACATGTTACTGGCATCGTTGGTTGTTAGACATCAGAAAGCTTACAGTGAGCACCACGTTTGCACTGATAAAGTCAGAGACAGCACATAGTCATGAATAGAACATGGGCTTTGGAGCTAAGCACACCTAGTTTTGAATTCTGCTCCAGTCACTTACTTATTAGTTCTTGATGGTGAGTCTACCTCACCGATTTCCCATCCCCTCAGCCATTAAGTGGATGCAGCACCTAACCTCATAGCTGGAACTAATGGCATAACATGTGCAAAATACATAACTCAGTGGCTAGCTACTACACACAGAAAGCTGCATGAATGCTAACTCCCTTCCTCCTAGCCCTTGGACCATGTGAATGTCACACTACTGCTTTCACACTTGTCTGTGGGGACACGCTTCCTTGTCACTCACAAGGGCTGACCACCCACCTATCTGGAGGGGGGCTTTCCAGAGTAGGTACAGCAGTCTAGAAGATGGATTGTGGGGTTTAGTCCTGTTTGAACTACCCCATGGTGCTGCCAGAACCCCAGCCCTTGCACAGTGACCCACAGGGCTAAGCTGTCATGAGGCCCAAGGTAGTTCTGCCCCACTGATGTAGGCGAAATATTGTTGCAGGCCACACAGTCCCCTTAGTGAGCCGTAAGTAGCAAACACGGTCAGGCCTCAGCACCACCAATATTTCATTCTGGGCTCTTCTCCACCAGAATTCCACTTGTAACTTGTGCCCAGTGAACCCATAGGCCACGAGGCTTGACATGTGGCCCCTTGGCCATGTAATATTGTCTATTCTCTGAATTACCCTGGATTCCGCCTCCTCTGCTGCACTCCCAACGAATGCAGGCCCTGGGCCTCTGCAAATCGTATTCCTCATAGATAAATCACCGCACACCGTCCATCTGTTTACTGAATACTAAATCTCTTCATTAAGACTGTATGTATCTCCCACCTCACACCTGTCAGAATGGCAATCATCAGCAAATCAACAAACAAGTGTTGGTGAGGATGCGGGGCAAAGGGAACCCTCATACACTGTTGGTGGGAATGCAGGCTGGTGCAGCCACTGTGGAAAACAGTATGGGGTTTCCTTAAAAAACTAAAAATGGAACTGCCTTTTGATCCAGCAATTCCACTACTTGGACTA